>LPNX010013056.1:29969-76801 GCA_001517045.1 Pseudotsuga menziesii | reverse complement strand
TGTAGATTGTTATGTCACATTGTCATGTTTATCAAGGTTTAATATATATATATATATATATATATATATATATATATGTATGTATGTATGTATATTTGTTTGGCAAAATAAATGGTTTAAACCATCCACATTGTACATAGTAATGTAGATTGTTATGTCGCATTGTCATGTTTATCAAGGTTTAGATTTCATTGTGACGTTATCAAGGGTTATATCACATTATGAAGTTAAGCCATGGTTTGTTATAGTGTTTGGTTGGTATACGTTAACACAACCAAAGATCTGACACATTAATAATGTGATAGTGGGCGTTTAATAAGCATTACGTCACATTGTGACGTTTATCACAGGTTATGTTACATTATCGACATTCATCAAGGGTTATGTCATATTGTGATAATTCCCAACATGTGACACATTAATATGTATCTTTGGATGTTTAGAAGAATGGTTGTTGCATTATTAACTAAAATAATACGGTAATAAATATATTAAATATTATTTATTATATATTATAATTAAATAAACAATATTATTTTATAATCAATTAAATTATTAATTTATCATTATTAACAATTAACATAACATAACATTCATTCATTCATCTCCATGTTGCGGTCCAATCTAAAATAACATAACAATTAGACAACTTTTGCACTATTAGAATCTAATAAAACTTTTCAACAACATATTAAATTTTGATTAAAATTGCTAATGTTGCAATGTGAAATTTCCAAGGAAGATTATTAAATTCCTACAATACCACATGGTTATTTTATGTTATTATATTATCGTCGCTAATTTGTTTTTAATATATTTATAATTGTAACAAATTACTTTAAGCAACACAACCATATTGAATCGTAACCAATGTGGTATGTAGCAAAGACACATAAACCATCATGAACATTGCATCCCAACATAATCAGAACTATAATTGTTTCCAATGTGACGAAAATCTGGTAAACTAGGGATGAATGATGTAATTTATCATAACCCTTTGTGAACCTCTTACATAGTATTTGAATATTTGCATTCCCCAATGTATTTGTCATGTTATGAAATTAAACAAAGGCTATGTCACATTGTCACAGTTTGCAAGGGTTTCATGTCACATCTTCGTATGTTTTGCGACACAATACATACTGAAGAGAAAAACGTCGGTTATGTCACATTGTGACGTTGATCATCTTCATTCTAATAATAATGAACATATGTTGATTTGGTACATTAATAACATGGTATGGAACATTATGGCTAGGTTACATTATGAATTTGTTATGATATCTATTATTATGTTAGTTTACAACATGTGAATAATAAATATTGGATATAATTAACTTCATGATATATTTTTCATATATACTATACAGAAAAACATTGTATTAATAATATTTTAATTATATTATGTTTTATATTAATTAAATAATATGGTAATACATATATTAAATATTATTTATTATATATTATAATTAAATAAACAATATTATTTCTATGAATACTTTGTAGATATGTCTATGCGCGCACCCGTTACTAGCAACAACCACATTAAATTAATTAATGTGTCTGAATACGTCGATAGGCGTAAATTTAGGCACATACTATAGGGATATTTTCCTGTATGATAAGAGAAGTAATTGCTTTAAACTGTCAATTGTTTTTGTATACCATGTTTGGTTGCACCTAAGAGGTGCATTTTATAGTCCACCAAGGGAGAGATGTGTAACCCCTTCGGTGTTCATCCTAGAGTTGACACATGATTTTTATTAAAAAAAATTATATAAAACAACATAAGTTAGATAAACTAAAACCATAAAAATTAGATTAAACATTTTTATTTTAAATTAGGGTTTGCACCTTTAGAGATTTAATCACTCTGGATGTTTGGTAGATCCCTTTTTAGATGGATCTATATTGGTCATAAAAACATCAACACATTTTCATTGAATATAAAATCTAAATTATGAATTATTAGAATTTTAGGAATTTGAAGTTTTCATTTACCCAAAGTATAATAATGAGCTGCATGATCATATATCTACATATATAAAAAGGACACCAAGGCTATCCATTTTCAGGGATATATTTTTGAATTCAAAAGAGATAATATATATTTTCCCACTGAAAAATCTTCACTGATGGATTCAGGTTTCTACCAAATTCTAAATTAAAAACTCTGACTTCTTTAATCATGGCTGAATTGAGGTCGCTACACGATTGCACTGCACTCCAATGAACTCCTGAAACGTTTTTAAATCTTCTCCACTGAAGCTCTATCTTGTTTTGAATTCACAGAAACGGGTCTAAGTAGAAACTCGACATAGCGTCCATAGTATTCCTCGATAGTCTTCCTCGCTCATTGTATTCACGGTACCAGTGGCTTCGTAGAGCATTTTTTCTATGCTCAGTAATAAAAACCAATGCTCCTCAGTCAGATTAACAAAAACTCGGCTCCAATCTTCATCAACTTCCATTCTGATCATTTCTTGGACATTTCCCATTAAATCCATATCAACACTCCAAGGCAAATCTGGTTCTTGAATCAGTTCGGAACCATGGAGAATTTGATCGAAGAGAAAGAGCACCAGATCGATGTAAATTTTCAGAATTCTGGAATCCCTAAATTTTATACGGCTTTTCCTTTAAAATAACTTTTACAACTTACATAATTGCAAAAAGTAAGAATTAACAGATAAAGAAATAACTCATCAATATAAATATTCATTCAAATAAAAAAGAAACCAAACATAATAACTGTTATATATAAAATATCCATAAGTGATAAAGAAATAACTCATCAATATAAATACTTATTCAAATAAAAAAAAACCAAACATAATAACTGTTCTATATAAAATATCCATTCCAATGCAAACAAACCAAACATAATAACTGTTCAATATAAAATATCTATTTCAACACAAACAAACCAAACATAAAAGAGTTAAGTACTGAAAAGTTTGTTTGCACCTGGAAAATATCACACAATACATGATATTGAAACCTCTTGGCAAATACCCCAGGTTACATATAAGAGTTAAGTACTGAAACAATTGAAAGAAGAAAGAAAAATTTGCACCTCCCAAATATCACACAATACATAATATTGAAAATTCTAGGCAAATACCCCAGACTACATAAGATTGAATGTTATTGGTAACTACCACACGTTACATAAAATCCATACAAACTGAAAACATTAAAGATGTCATTATTTATCTAAGGACTAATATCACTTCACTAATAAGCTCTTATATTGTTTGAAAATTGCATAGTCTTCACTACCTGCAAAATAATAACCAAAAGCAATTAACAATCTACAAAATAAATATAATGGAAAACAACTAACAATATTTATATTTATATATAAATTAATCTAAAAAAAATTGAAAATATGCAAATTAAAATATGAAAAAGTTCATACTTCAGTAACTAAATTGCTAGCACTCGGGTAATTACTCTTTGGCATCCTTGTTCACATTTTCTCAAATTCCTACATGTTCACACTTTGATTAAAGTATATTCACACTCCTACACTGTGGATTTTTCATCCAAAGTATATTCACAGTCCTCCAAGGTATATTCACATTCACATTTTTATAGAGGGTTTTAAGACAATATTTGAGATAATTTTAGATAAACCGTTTAACTTAAAATAAAAAAATAAAACTTCTGTATTATCTTAAATATAGTTTTTAAGGGAGTGTATGAAATTATTGTCTTAAAAAATTATCTTTTGATTGTTTCTTAAAGGCCAATATAAAACACAAGTTATTTCTTGTCTCTTCAAAAACAATTTTATTTTTGTCTCTCTAGAGATTATAGTTGGGATTAAAGACATATTGTTTATACAAAGACAATACATTTTTAGTCCCAAGTATTGTCTTTCTAGAGGCAATATCAAAAAAATAAAAATTATTTTAAATGTTTTTAGTCCCAAGTATTGTATGCAATATCAAAAAAATTATTAAAAAAGTAAATAATTTAACGATGGAATCGAACCACCATCCTTCTTTTGAAACACAACCCTGTAACAATGCCAACCATGCCATTTCCCTTCTAGGTCATTTCAATGGCTTCACAAATGTTTTTCCCATGGATTCTTGGAAAATCAATTGTGCACTCATAGTTTTAACAAACTCTATTGTAGTTGTATAGCTATTGAAACTTTCCTTCTTCTGCATTGGTGCAAAGTTTATTGGGGATGTCCAACTTTTTATGTCTATTTTTCCACTCCATTTGAAAACAATTACAATTATCTATTTTTTGTAAATGTCCATATAGATTGTTGGCTTCAACTTTTCTTCTTGCATATTTATTTTCTTGCATAATAATGTATCCTTTGCCTGGATAAGTGCAATTGTGTTTGATAACAACACAAAAATGACCTTGTAAGATACATAATATAGTTTACCTAGTGGTAGATGACTTGTTGCTAGGTTTTGTGGTCCATGCCCTTAGTTTAGCGTGCATGCTCCCGGTATTGGTCAATCCTATCCTAATAAAACCGAGAAGCTAAAGTCTAGTAGAATTGCTAGGGTAAATAATACATTTGGTACAGGGTGAAAAAAACCCAGATTCATAGTTTCTTTTTTATTTAAGGGGTAGGGTCCCCAGATTCATCCTTGATCGCGTTGTAGATCGTGACCTGACAGTTTCACTCTCGTCCTGACTCACCTGCTTTGATGCCGCCCGTACCAGACAAGACTAGAACTGACCTGACCAGCCCAAACCATCCTGGTAGAACAGTCTTAGCTTCAACACTAGCAAACTTTACCTTCGATGGAATTTCCTCCCTTAGAACTCAAGCCCTTACACAGCTAAAGCACAAAGCCACTTAAGTACCATTCCATTTGTCTTCTAGCTGATTCCAATGACTTCGCAAATGTCTATATAGCATTGTAAGCATGTTATCACGAAACTTTATTTTGTAAGTGTATTCCATTTCCAAATGCACATCTTGTAACTGCACTTTAATAGTTGATAAGAATGTTAACACAAACTGTGACTGTGAATGTATTTTGTGGATGTACTCCCTCAGTTTAATGTTACAAACTATGTCAATACACACTGCATAGTTTGTGAATTTGAAGTTCCAAACTTCCTCTGACTTATTTCCAAAGGACGCAAAGGGAGGCACAAGGAGATTCTCTTGTTCACAGTAGTAAAGTATTGAAGGCGGCAATAAACGTATCATATAGCAGCAATTGCCATGTTTTTTAATGTAACAACCTTTTGTATGCACATAAAATTTCTTGATTTGCATCGTGACTATTAGCAACGATTGCTTGGTGAATGTCTTTATCATTTGGTCGTTGGTGAATGTCTTTATCATTTGGTGAATGCCTTTATCATGTTGGATAATATCCTTCGCTTTTGCTATTAATATTTAGTACAATTGGTATAAATATAATACAATATGGAGTGAGCTAGCTGTGGAGCAAAACTCCCTCCATCGGACGGAGGAGGAGCAAAGTCAACGCTAACTTTGCTCCTCCTCCGTCCAATGAGGGAGGATTGCTCCACAGCTAGCTTACTCCAATATAATATACAGTTGTAAATTTTGTTAAATTATTCTATTGCTATATTCTATTAAATTTATTGATTTTACATAAAAAAAACATTTCAATGCATTAATATCTTTCATAATAATCATTACACACTTACTTAACATAATGTCTAATATTTTTCATAATTATCATTACACACCTACTTAACACGATGTCATTGTCTCTTGCCATTTAATTGTTATCAATATGGCATATAGCCAAAAATCTTATTACATAGGCCTTTTTTTTCTACAGAAATGAAGCCGCTCACCTTTGCAAATGACAATCTTTGCACTTGCACCATGCGTCTCCTCCTGTTCCTCTTGCATTCCCATCTTGTGCTCACCGTTGCAAATAACAATCTTTGCACTCACCATGCATCTCCTGTTCCTCTTGCATTCCCATCTTTCTCTAGTCACGGACATTGCCACTCATGGAGCTTGTTTAAAATATAACTGTATGTTAATTTTGGACGTGCTTAACACTTACTGAGTACACCTAATAAATCATTTTTGAATTATTTTAAGATTACTTTTTTGCAATGGTTTGTAATTAATGATTTATTTTTTAATTCTAGTATTTTTATTTTACTGTTTTATTTTAGCAAATTAGTATTTATTGATATGGCATTAATAGAAAATGGGGCAACATTTATCCACACTAATAAAACTTGAAAGGCAATTACACTAAAATAGTATGATAAAATAGATGTTTCCAAACTTATCCAAAAAAATCGGCGCCATGCAAACACTTTGTGAAAAGGTCATGCATCTCAGAGAGACTTGGACCTGTAATCTGTCTCAAGTCTACGGTGATGCCATGAAACAGTCCAGATTTAAACACCGTGAAGGAGGACAGTGGTGGCCTCATTTCTTTTCCGTTATTACGTGGGATTTTGCGCCTTTAGGGTTGAAGAAAAATGACATCAACGTGGCCGTCCCTTCAACTTAAAAATGATTATGATAGGTCTACACATAATTATGTTAGGTGTGTGGAGACTGCCCTGTTCGAAACGGTTAGGGTATGGTAGTTAGTTGCTTACAGTGTTATCTATATATCTTAAACATTTCCGAAATCCCTTATCCATGGCGAGAGAAGCCCGTGACTCTTCTTATTACGGGTCCCCTCAGTACNAGTTGCTTACAGTGTTATCTATATATCTTAAACATTTCCGAAATCCCTTATCCATGGCGAGAGAAGCCCGTGACTCTTCTTATTACGGGTCCCCTCAGTCCCCGTTTTCCATCCTGTCGCACAGATTTTCCGCCATAATTTTCCTACATAAAGCTTGGAGAAGAGTAATGCAGAGTAGCAAATAGTGTTATTACACAATGTCTGGGCTTTGTTTGGCTGTTATGCTGTTTCTGTCTGTAACCTTGAGTGCATTAAGCTTTGCAAGTGCTAATGATATCAGTTTCCAAGCGACAGATTATCAGGATGCGCTGGCCAAGTCTATTCTCTTTTTTGAAGGCCAACGCTCTGGAAAGCTTCCTTCGGATCAACGAGTGAATTGGAGAGGAGACTCTGGACTTTCAGATGGCAGTTTGGGCAACGTAATTACCATCATGCAAAAAAAATTAAAAAATAACTAGATGTATTGGAATTAATTCAATTCAATGGCTCTTGCTGTCCTCTAGCGCCTTCTGTTTCAATGGTTTTGCAGGTAGATTTGACTGGGGGTTACTACGATGCAGGAGACAACGTGAAATTTGGATGGCCCATGTCATTTACAGTAACCCTCCTTTCTTGGGCAGCTTCTCAGTATGTCAGCGAGCTATCTCAGGCAAACCAGCTGGATTACTTGCTCCAAGCAATTCGCTGGGGAACAGATTTTATAATGAGGGCTCATACAAGTCCTACAACGCTATGGACTCAGGTATTTCATAGATCTGTGTGTTAAAGTATATAATCTTCCTGTTCATGGTTATTAATCTCCAAATTTGAAGTGTTAGTTAGTGATCATTCAGGTTTTTAGGTTTATGTAACTGTATATTGTAACCGAATTATTATCTTCTGTGTAGTGTGATATTCATTCTTCATCTTCATCTTTATCAATCATCTTTAGCTTAGATCGACAATAAATTTAGATTCTCAGGGTGCCTATGGCCCTGGATAATCTTAAACCTGTTTGTGTGTTCAATGTTAATGAAATAATGGTTGAAATTACCCATTAAGGTGGGCAATGGGAACAGCGATCATCAGTGTTGGGAGCGGCCAGAAGAAATGGATACACCTAGAACATTGCAACAGATCAATGCATCCTCTCCTGGAACAGAAGCCGCTGCTGATGCCTCTGCGGCGCTGTCGTCTGCAGCTATTTCTTGGAGCAAGTTTAATTCTTCCTACTCAACAATATTGCTTCAATTCTCTGAGTCTGTGGGTACAGATTTCATTTTTTTTTTCTTTCCATGCAGCCATGGGTTGTGTAGTAAAATCTTAGTCTCTGTTTATTTGGCAGCTCTTTCAATTCGCAAGCCAATACCGTGTGTCTTATCAGGCATCTTGTCCCTTCTACTGCTCCTATTCTGGATTCCAAGTATGTATTTCATCATACTGCTACAAGTGTCTAACCATTTACTGCTAGTAACACCAATTTTAAATTGAGGTCAACCATAGCAATGAGATTGATTATCCTATATATGCTGGACAGGACGAACTGCTATGGGCTGCTTCTTGGCTTTATAAGGCAACATGGGATCAATCTTACTTGCAATTTGTGTTGGATAACCAAGGATCAAGTGGCACGGTCTCTGAATTCAGTTGGGATAACAAATTTGCAGGTGTTCAGACACTACTAGCACAGGTAATCAGTTTGTATGCCATGTATTAAAGTTTAATGTGTGTGGGTTACTGAATCCAGCTAGCTTATCAAAATTCAAAAATCATGAACAGATTGACGGGGAAAGAGCAAATTTCTGTCTTGAAAAATGACTCCTTTTCAGGGGAATCAGGCAAATCACAAATTTGTTACTTCCCATAATTTGTTGGTGATTTTGCAATCTTGATGTGACACCCCGGTTTTGACCTCGTTTGCATGATGTATGTATATAATGTAATTAATCGTGGTGAGGAGGCTAAAGGCAAAAGCCCCACCATCGATTTGGTTGTGTATGTTTCGGCAATGGGGATAGTTGCCGATGGTATATCGTGCTATTTGGCACATTATAGTTTGACATCATGTAAATACGCACATCAATTAAAAATAAACCCACATCCAGTTACGGCAGTGCACCGTTGAATGAAAAGGGCATGATTCCAAAGGATAAGGGGTGGGGGATTTCAAACCTTGGTCTATGGGGGAAAAACCCATGTGTTACCACCTTGTTTGTTTGCCATCTTTCCTTGCCTCATCGAACCTCTTTAATGTCTTGTTTTTGCTAGTTGGGGCAGTTATTGCTGAATGGTGGTGGTTGTGGAGGACTATCCATTTTTCCCATGTGCCCACTCCACCAGCAGACCTCCTCTTCACTCATGTGGGGCAGAAGAAACAGTCACTCTTCTCTCCCACGACTCCATTCTTCCCCATTCCTCCATTCTGTCTGCTCATCCTCACGCAGAGCCGAGTGAAGGGGGTGTGATGAGACACTCACGCACTCTCTGCATGGTCTGTTCGGTTCCTCCCGTTGGTCTGCTGATCCGCACGCATAAGGGAGTTGTTCACGCTCACAAAGGGATGTGCAGGCGGAGGTCAGTTCGTTTTCCTCACAGGCTGATTTGTGGGTTCTGCGTTGTTGTTGCTCACGTAGTAGGCTGGGAGCTGTTTGTCCATTATCGCCCATGATCTTTCCTGTGGAGAGCCATCCTCTACGCTCAGGGACTGTGTTGCGGCCTGCGTAAGTCTTTTTCGCTACTTAGTTGTCCAGGACGGACTGCTGTTTTTCCTCATGCTGGGATTTCCGTTTGTTGAATGCATATGTTGTTACATTTGGGGTCTGGTGCAAGTTGCTCTCACGCACAGACTGTTTGGGGGTTGTTTTCCCATGTTGTGAGCCGTGCTCACTGATTATGATTTGGGACTGTTGTTACCCCGCGTTTTTGTGTTGGCTGTGGTGTCCAATTATGTTTTTGGCCGCTATGGATTCTTAGTGAGTCGTTTTTTGCCATCAACGATGTCCCTGTTTTGTGGACTGTGTATTGTTGCCATCCTTTGCATTGTGAGGTTGGGTTGCTGAAGTACCCTGGTTTTGGGTGTTGTTGCTGGGTTGTTTTGGCCACCCAAGGGCCAAGAACAACTCTGAGTTGCCTTGTGGGCTTGAGCTGTGTTTCATATTTTGTTTGGGACTGTCCCCGGTTGTCTTTGCCTTCATCACAGAGCCGTGAGTGGTTGTTTTGCTGCGGTGTGCAGTGGTTGGTCTTTGAACTATTAAGAGTAGGATTAGAGGCTGGGTATGCTTGGGAAGGCTGGTGTTGAGGCCACCAGCTTAGCATTAGCCTATCCTACCTCCTTGAAAACCTGGTGAACCCTATGGAGTGGGTTTGGCTGTGTGTTGGCAAACCTTGGCTATGTATAAACCTGCATTGACCCTTATTACTTGAGGAATCATGCCCAGCTCGGGGGTGGCAGCGTTACTGAGATATTGATGAGCGCGCTGGCCTATGGTTGGGTGGAACGTTGCAGCGACGTAGCTGGTTGCGGGGCGAGTTCTTCACCAAAAAGATAAGTACTGATGACTATTTCATCTCTGCAATTTAATCTGTTGTTTCATGAATTATGATGAACATGGGGAATGCTGGTTTATGCATATGTTGCTTCCGCTGAATGTTGAATAACTGTGTATTCTTGTATATTTATGCATCTTAGTATGCATTATGTTAAGTTTTTAATATCAACATTTATCCATGTTTGTGTTCATGGGGCTGTTTGCCCTTTTGTATTGTGGTGTTAGTCGCGTTCCCTCTTCGCCATTGTGAGGGTCGGGGACTTGACACTTGATGACGTGAATGGATTCAGAGATAAATCATTGGATTGCATTTATTGATAAATGCTCCTTTTCAGGAGAATCAAGGAAAACACAAACTTGTGCCTTCCCATCGTTTCTTGGTGATTTTGCAATCTTGATGGTCTTATAAATCATTAGATTACATTTATAGCTATATTTGTTTTGAATTTTCAATCAATATTTGTTTTGAATTTTCAATCATGGTTAATTAGAATAATCACTTGAAATAAATCAGTATAAAGTTTTGTGAGTAGGATGTCTTATTATTATAGTGTAAAGTTTTGTGAGTAGGATGTCTTATTATTATATTACTTTCTGTTTTATTTTTTTGTTTTTATGTAATATTTAAAAATATATTACTTAATAAATTATTTTTAATGTTTTGTTTTTGAAAGTCCTTACCCACTACAACATCTTCCCCTACGAACCAATACTTGGCTACTCTAGATTGACGGGGAACAACAAATTTGTGCCTTGAAAAATGCCTTCATCACCGGATTCTGGGAGATGCATGCAAATTTGTGCCTTTCGAAAATACCTTCATCACCGGATTCTGGCAGATGCATGCAGATTTGTGCCTTGGAAAATACCTTCATTACCGGATTCTGGGAGATGCCTCCTTTTCAAGGCAATCACGCAAGTCAGAAATTTGCTATTTCCCATAAAATAATTTGTTGTTAATTTTCCAATTTCTATGGTGTGAATGGATTCATAGAACTTATAGATCATTGCATTACATTTATTTATTGATTGATAGATAGAAATTGCATTTTCTATTTATTTCCAATCTTCAACGAAAGCCAATCTCAAGAATCACTTGAAATAAATAGAAATATCATGAAGAATAAATTGAATTGCCTAAAACATTTTAGGCAACATTTACAAATATTTACAAATAGTCAAGATTGCCATTTTTACAAATATGAAATACGGAATGATAGAATAAAATAATTTAATTTACATCCATGAAAGACTTACAATATTTAATTACCCGATCGCACTTGTTTATTGATTAAATTACGTCTGATTTAGAAATTCAACTGCATATTCCACTTCTGGAATTGCAATCTTAAATTTCCAACCGAAACATATGGAAAAAAACAGGAGATAGCGAGGCATTTTAGTCAGTCGATAATCCACGCCATTGAATTGTGTTCGAGCTTAACCATCTACTGTACTTTTTTTAATGCACCTGTACTTTTAGATTTAATGCACCGTTAGACTCGCGAGTCGCGGCCAGCACATGACTTGACCTAATTCGCCCAGTGTGACAGTCACACACGGGACGCATTGATAATCACCCGCGTGATGTGAGTGTAACATATAACAAAAAGTTTATACATATATACTAACGCATTTATATAGTTTAAGTTGATATATTTTAATTATATATACTAACCTATCTAAATAGTTAGTTTGTGGTTAGATCATTTTGATAGAAATCAAATGGTTAAGAAATAGTTATGAAATGAAAAACAATTTGGATATATTTTTATTCCTCATATTATTTTAGTTAAGAGAGTTCAAGTGTAAGTTATCCATACCTAGCTATATGTTATTACCCACATTCTTCCTGCTATTTCATTTATCAATTATGAGTTATTATTTTCTGTGATATTGTGCATATAAGGTAGCCTATGGAGTGCTTGTCCAGTGTTGTCGGATGTGTCTTGGAAACTTGAGACTTTTCTTGACACGTTTTTTTTTCCTTGGGATGTGGGGACGACTTTAAAACCTAATTTTGACTTATTTTTTGTCATTTGCAATTGTGGAGAGAGCTCTAAGAAATGTTTATTGTGCAGGTGAAGAAGATTTGAAGGCTTTGTAAATGTGTAATACTAATTACTAATGTTAAATGTGCGTTGATTTTGATTTCTTATCCTACATGTCCTGATTATGGGATCATCTTAAGGTGATTTAGGTTATGTTTTGTATTCTTTATCCTTTTATCTCACATTCTTTATAGTTATGTGCCACGAACTGTTGGTTTTCGCTCATTGATTATGAGTTATCCATACATTACTAAGAGTTATCCATTTATCAATTAACTACTAATTATTTTTTATATTCAATTTTTTTATACTTGTTTATTTAATTTTTTTTTATAATTATCTATTTCCATAAAATCAATCTAGAAATTAAAAAACAATCTCAAACAAAACACTAAATCTCAAATAAAAACTCTTATAAACTTAATATATATATATATATATATATATATATATATATATTTCAATTTATAAAACGCTGATTAATTCCAATTCCATATAAAAGCGACGCAGATTCATTCGTATGTGCCCTATTGCCAAAGAGTAGCACAGTGCAGATTCGGACGACTCCAGGTTTCGCTATACAAACCAACTACATCCACTAATAATTCCACGGGGTTAATTGATCTGAATGTATGTTGGTTGAGATGTTTTGGTTTTCACACAGTCACAACTTAGCTCATGAAATTTAATTTGCAGGCGGTCTTCTTTACACAAGAGACAGTAGCAATTTACAATACGTAACTACTGCTTCAAATGTAATGATGGTATACTCAGATATACTTACAGATGCGAAGATTTCCTCAATACAGTGTGGCGGTGCCTCCTTTACGGCTTCAGAGATTCGAAGCTTTGCACAAAGCCAGGTAAATATGGCAACGTCAGATCGAGCTTAATCACATCAATTTATAGAAATAGAAAACTAACTTTCTAATTAGGTTTTTGAATATTGTATGAATTTGACCAGATAGATTACATCCTGGGCAATAACCCATTGAAGATCTCTTACATGGTGGGCTTTGGAAACCAGTATCCCCAACAGCTTCATCATCGAGGTTCGTCGAATCCATCTGTTCACGTAATGCCGCAGAAGGTCGGGTGCAACGGGGGATATGAATGGTACAATAAAAATTCACCGAATCCAAACGTAGATGTATGTTAACAATGGACACCAATAGCTGAATAATTAATGATTTGCGATCACAAAAATCCTTCATATCTGTTTTTGCAAAACGCTCACACAAATATGCTTCTCCTCAGCTAACCAACTAAATTATGTAACCTAATCTTTCTTTCTTAGTGTGAGACATCTACATATTCCACTTTAATCTATCTTTTTGCAAAATCAAATATGCTTCTCCTGAGCTAACCAACTAAATTATGTAACCTAATCTGTAAATAATGTAATCTAATCTTTTTTCTATTTTGAAACATTTACATGTTCTATTTTAATTTATTGTTTTGCAAAATCTGTGGATAATTTAGATTTAAAAATAGTAATTAATTTTATAATATAATAATTAATTTTTAAGATCACAATTAAGCTAAATATTAATTTGGTGTAAGAGAAATTCTATTTATCTAAATTTGAACTTATAACCTCCTAAAAAAATTACATAAACCCGCTTAAACTTTGCATAATTTCAAATTAAAAATTTAAAAACCAACCAACATCACATCTCATAAAAAGTGTCATAAGTTTTTCTACCCTCTAATAAATTTTTTTTTTTATTACAATCTTTATTAAAAGAGTGTTTTATTTTATATTAACTATTTTTTTCATTATAAACCATATAAAAATTTGTATTCACTATTCAATATAATTTATTTAAAAGATGTGATTGATTGTGTTTTAACTTATTTAATAAAATTTCTGATAATTTTAACACTATATAAACTACTCAAATCTTTGTGTAATTTTTCATCTATTGTTTATGATGATGAGTGGTGGTGATTATTAATGCTCATTAAGATTAACTTTAGTTTTTTCCAACCTTTAATCTTAAAAAAGATAAGCAATTATTTGACTCTCTTTACAATTTTATTTATGTACTTGAAAAACTTTAAGGGAAGCATTCCTACATCATAATAGTTTTGACAAGCTAAAAAGGTTAAAAAGTTAGGGAAGGTCAATATTGCAATTAATATTTTGAAATTACTACTTTAATGTAGATTTACATAATAAAATGAGAAAATGATTTTCAGCTTCAAACTTCTTAATGTCTCAAGGTTGGCAAATGTTTTGTCCCACGATAGCTTAGAAATTTTCTAACACATTGATAATGTTTTATTTCCTAAAGAATGTGTTAATTACTTCTATACAACCACCTAATTTAGGGTTGTTAAGCTCGTAGTTAAAGTTAAGCACATAGGGTTGTTAAGCTCATAGTTAAAGTTACGCACATAGTTCTATGATCATTGGAGTTAAGCTAATAGTTTTATTTAATAAGTTATTTTAAAAGTTAAAATAAAGCTATTATAGTTAACTTGCTAATGGAGTGCTAATGGAGTTAGACTAAACCTTATGTATATTAACTCAACTCTCAATTAAGAGATGTAGTTCAACTGTCACATGAGCTGCTCTACATTAACTAACTTATTGTTCTCGATACATGGTCATTGGAGTTAGGTAATAGCTTTATCTAATAGTTAATCTAATATTTATCCAATATAAGAGTGATTAGGGTTGAAGTTAAGCTAATAAATGTAGAATAATCGGAGTTTAATAGTTGTATCTAATATAATAATTTAAAATTTAATATATAGACAATTACAATTCAAGTAAAAGTCATGATCGGACTTTATCATTGGAGTTTAATACTTGTATCTAATAGTTAATTTAAAATTTAATATATAGACAATTACAATTCAAGTAAAAGTCATGATTGGGAAGTTAAATTAGCTTTTCCAACTACCAAGAATTGTACTTATAAGATGTTAACTAAGTTATTTTTTATTTTTTTGAAATTGCTAAATATGAATTTTGGAGTATGCCTATAAAATCAATTTAGACACTACACTTGTCTCATTCTCATTCTTACATGAAAAAATATAGATGGGTAGTCCACCCCAAAATTCTAAGATATATACTAACTTTTCCCAGTAATCATATTTACCAAGCACATTTAATGGCATTGATCCCTTTTAGGATCAATGACTGGCTAAATTTTGATCCCCTCACCACATTGCAAAATCAATTAAAAATTATGAGAAAAAAATATCAAATCCTTGACTACCCTTTAATATTCTGAGCGCATTGCTTTGAGCTACCACATGGGCACATTGCTAGCCTTTGGCACACCAACATTTTGACTCCTCACTCCAGGTGGCTAGTAGTTCGTACTTAATTTTATGGATGCGTATATGCTTTTCAAAACATTAACACCGCCTTTCAATTTTGTAAAGAAAAGTACATACATATCAACTGCGACTACCTCGAAACATGGACATTACTGAATCTAGTTCAGTGGATTTATGTAATAGTTATGGATACATGGGTGAGTGCAAGCTAATAAGGTTCACTTTTGGCACATTAAATGCAATAGAAAACTGAAAAATCATACATCCCTCAACTTAATTGTATTTTTTGAGATATGGACACAAAATATCTTGCTTTGAGCAAATAAGATTAAATGTAGGAAATTGAATCACGTTTCCAAATATATAATATTTATGTATTGAAATTTTTTATAACTATGTCAGGTTTCAATTTTTCTAACAATCACTTTTTATTTTTTAGGAAAACGATAAGGTAAATGTTTTTGTGGGTGTAGCCTTTGAGGGCCTAAATGATGCTTTCAGGATACAAAATTTTGTAGGCATGTAGTGAACATATAGTACTAGTGCAGCACTATTTTTCGAAAATAAAATTAGTAATTTTTTTTAATAATTATCTAAGTGATCATTCCTTGAAAATGGTAAGTCTTTTGTGGGTGCATCCTTTGAAGGTCTTAATGAAATAATCATGAAATGGGTTTTTTATAGAATGTAGAGGTTAGTGTCTTCTAGTGCACCATATAATTTCTTTTTAAAATGATTAAGAATTGAAAACGTTACAGAAAAACACCAAGAACATGTTTTTTGAGTTAAGGAGTTAGGACACAATGGAAATTTAAAAGAAAAGGAAAATATAATATTTTTTAATAAAAATTACATATTTAGAATCTACAGAAAAAATCCTATTCATGTTTAAGATTTTTTCAAAAATGATTGTGTGTAGCATAGTGTAACGAGTGCGTAAACAACGACTTATTCAGAAAATGGAAGAAATGCCCAATTAGCTATGCTTTATCATATACCATAGCACAGGTTCAGTATTACCGAAGCAAACTCCAAACCATACACATAGGACTATAAGTGACATGCCAGCAAGTGAATTTGAATGTTTAAATTCAAATTACATCTCCCACCCTTTTAGAATTGGAAAACGCATGCGTGTTATAGAACTACAAAATGCACTCGTGTTATAGAACTACAAAACACATGCATGTTGTAGAACTACAAAACATGTGTGCGTTATGTAGTTCTATAACACGCACACATTTTGTGGACCTAGAAATATAGCACTATATGTAATATTTTAAATGTATGGATAATAATTTAGAGGGGGTGTGGAAGGGTCAAGGGCCTAGGAGGATGTTGGAAGTCCAAGTCGGGATGGTTAATAGTTGAGAGGTGGTGGGGAAGGGTCAAGGGCCTAGAAAGATGTTGGAAGTTCAAGTGGGGATGGTTAATAGTTGAGAAGGGGTGGGGAACAACCAAGGTCATAGGAGGATGTTGTAAATTCAAGTGGAGAAAAACGAATGGAATGGGAACATTATGGGTTACAAGGGTAAAGGGGAGTGGGGATTGAGAGAATTATTAGGAGGAGAAGAGGTGTTGAAGACGTATAGGTTTAGAAGCAGTACATGAGACTTGAGTGACGAAGGCAGATAAGGTGGAGGGGAGGAAGTAGGTGATGACTTGATGAGAGAGAGGATTGGTGAATGTAAAGGTGGATATGGAGCATTAGATGAGGAATATGATGTGTTGGAGGAGAGAGGTGAAGGAAGGGGAAATTGAAGAGATGGGAGTGAGATGCAATAAAACGAAGAATAGGGGTCATAATGAGGTAGGTGGTTGAGTTGAAAATGTAGAGAGAGAGAGAGAGAGAGAGAGAGAGAGAGAGAGATGTGGAGAGAGTGTGAGAAAGAATATGATAGAGAGGGAGGAGGGGGGGCGAGGGAGGGATGAAGATAGAGTGAAGGAAAGATATATTGAGGGAGCGATAGAAGGTGTGTGTTTGTGTGTGAGGGGTGATGGGGGGATAGACACAAGGAGAGACAGGGGTAGTTTCACACATGTATAGAGAGAGAAATATGTGGGGTGTCAAAGACAAAGGGTGGAGGGTTGAGAGATGGAGAGAGAGGGAGGTTACGAAAGAGAGAAACATGGAGAGAGAGGGTGAAAAGAGATAGGGAGGGAGGGTTACAAGTTGAGAGAGAGAGAGAGAGAGAGAGAGAGAGAGAGAGGGATAATGGCACATAGGGATGGTAATTAAGGGAGAAGGGAGGGAGATATTGATAGAGGAGGCTAAATAGAAGGTGGAGAGAGAGGGGGATACAGAGGGATTTTGTGAGAGAAGGGAGGACACACACACACACAAAGATTATGTGGGAGAGAGGGGGATGAGTGAGAGACAAAGGGAGAGGGGGAGGGGTGAGAAATAGAGAGAGAATGATGGAGGGAAGAATAGTGAGGGAGGTATAGAGAAGGTGGAGAGAGATTATGAGATATGGGAAGTGAAGGAGGGACACACACACACAGGGAGGGAGGGATTGTGTGGGAGAGAGGGAGGGATGGGTGAATGACAAAGTGGGAGTGGGGTGAATGATAAAGAGAGTGATATGGAGGGAGGGATAGTGAGGGAGGTATATAAAATGTGGAGAGAGACTATGAGAGAGAGGGGGGGGGGGGAGGGAGTGACACACAAACATAGATATATAAAGAGAGAAAGGCAGGCGGGAAACACACACACACAAAGAGAGAGAGAGGGAAGGGTGAGCGATAGAGAGAGGGGGGAGGGGGGAGTGATAGAAAGAGAGTGGTTGAGGAAGGGATCACTACAACAAATCCTGGAATTAGTGTCCCATTTAGCGTCCCTTTTTAGTGTATTTTTTTTTACATTGAGTAGTCAAACTAGACGCTAAATGGGACGCATCATGGACACAACTTAAAGCATCCCAAAAAATGACCTTTTTTGCTTCCTAAATAGCATCCTTTATGACGTCCAAAATAGCGTCTCTTTTTTTGCTTATAGAATAGCATCCAACTTTGCTTCCTAAACTATGTTAAGGTTTGCTTCTAGAATAGCGCCCAACTTTGCTTCCTAAACAACATCAAGGTTTTCTTCCTAAATAATGTCCTTCTTTGCTTCCTAGCGAGTGTCCGCTTTTGCTTCTTAAATGACACCCCCATTAGTGCCATATTTGCATCCTTAATAGCACCATGTTAGCATCCAAATTAGCATCCATTTTTTCTACCACTTTAGCATCCCATTTTGTACCATGTTTTACTTCCAAATATGTGCCAATTTTTTCTTCCAAATTTGCACCAATTTTTGCTTCCTTTTTTGCATCATGTTTTGCTACCAAATGATGTCAAATATTTCTTCTATTGTTGCACCATATTTTGCTTCCTATGTAGCACTGTGTTTTGCATCCAAAGTAATGTCTTATTTTGCTACCATATCAGCGCCATGTTTGGCTTCATCATTAGTGCCATGTGTTGCATCCTTTTTAATGGCTAGTTTCACGTCTCTCCTGTTTTGGTCACTAATTTAGTCGTTTTTAGTATTTAACCAATATTATAATATCATTAGGGCATGGAGGAATCGAACCACCAACCTATTGCTTGTAAGGCAGACACTCTTCCATTGAGCTAGAACCCTTTCAGAATTTGAGAACCTAACTTACAGAGTCCTCTATAATGGTAAAAAGAATCAATACACAACTTTGAGTATCTAATGGTCGAACAAGGCAACAAAGAAAGAGGCTTTTGTAATACCAGAAAGGACACTTATCAACATCAGCAGTGTTGCATGTATCAGAAGATGACAATGTAATAGTACCAATTTGGTTACTTAAAATCATGTAGCTTGGGCATTCTGGTTATATCAGGACCTGATAAGCCATGTGATTAGCAATACACATTAGTGCATGCACATGACCAAAGAAAAAAGCAATGTTCCACCAATCTAGCTAGCAGCCACATTATGATAGCCTAGTAACAAACATGTAATATCTTGCACCTTATTCTAGTAGACAGCCAATTCTACTGTTGGTCCTTGCTGCATGTGATTACACATGATATAAGTTATAACTTATGTACCAACATAGTTACCTGCAAAAGATCAGTTCTAATAGAGTTGGGAAACAAGAGTGAAAACAAAGAGAGTGTGCCTTGAAATAGATATTATATCATTGCAATGAATTGTGAATTGTCGATTCAAGCATTTAAAATCATGAGAATTGAGAATTAACTGCAGAAATGCATCTGGGAAATAGCATGAGTTCTATAAGGAAACTTAATTCCAATGTATTTAAAGATTTGTAAGGCATAGTAGGAATAGACCACTCACTAAATATGTTGGGGGGGTGGGGGTTGAAGGTATTATGGAAGGAATTTTTAGTGGAAACAACATACACGGAGAATCTACAATATCTTCCTGAACGTAAAAAATGGAGAGTATAAAAGAGTAATGTGGCTAAACTACATCGAGTGGATAATGGTACTCATTATGATGAAGGGATCAGAGGGATCAAAAAGAAAGTTTAGAGAAAATACTAGTACCATTTCTAAAATACTGACCATTCCAAGAACTACCTAGGAATGGTTTGTTGGCGTCCATTTCTTGTCATTTTCTGGGAACTTTTCTAGGTTGTATCCTTCAGGAGATGGGTCATTCCCATAAAACAAATGCAGTAACAATGATTTCATCCTGTAGAGCATATTTTATGCCCTCATTTGGATATAAAGGAAACGAGCGTAAAGTTTAAGAAAAACCAACAAGAAGCTTAGGTTAGTCTCACCTAATATATTGCTAGTAATCAAATACTTAACAGAAGTCAACTATGATAATTCATCTTGTTATCAGATAGATATATGTACATATATGAGAACAAATTGGATACAATATGGTTGGATATGCATATATAAAAATACATGTAAAAATGTGTGAGCATGTAAAATACATGTATTTCCTAATATTTCCACAGTTTTAACAAAGTATTTCCCTTGGCTTAATGTATTTCCTAATAAAGTGCTCTACAAAAATAGCTATTGACACATTTTCCAATTTTCATATGGCATAGAGTTCCTATTCAAAACGTTCTTAAGCTCACAGCTTGGCCCAATGGAAGGGTGCTATCCTCAGTGGGTGTTATTGAATAGTTAAAAAATGTATAGCAGTGTTTTTTTCAAACTAAGGCCCAAATACGTACAACTGACAAAGGTTTTCATAATTTCATACAAACTAAATGTGTACCTCATGAATATGACCTCGCTTTTGAAAAATCCTATCCTCTTATGTTCCAACAACCTGAATAAAATGCTCCACCTTGTCCAATATTACCTACATGATAAAATGTTCCACATTTTAGTGTGATATCAACTTACCTGGAAATGCTAGCTGTATCCAAACCAGTTAACACCCTTTCATTCGATGTTCAGTAATTTCAGACACATGAGACGTCCTATAGCCTTTATAAAAATATATGTGCATTTGAAATTTCAAAAAGAGAAAACATTATACAGCTTTAATGCCAGCAATTGGATAAAGTTGGTCAAGATGAACTCGGTATTATTTCCATCAACCTGGGGACATGAGATCTTGCGATTCAAGTGATAATTAAAATTTCAAAGGCCACACAACTTTAGATTGCAATATTTAGAAGACCAAAGTGAAAATATCACAATATCTAGTAACATATAGTGAAGTCCTTCGGTCAACATAATATTTTCCAACAAAAATTATATAATAAATGCAATTAGTGTCATAATACCTCACCTGCATCTATCAAATAGCCACCAATTGCACTGAATTATTTCTTGTATACAACCATGAGCAAATTAATTGAACCCTATAAAATAGAAAATAGCCACCAACAAATTATCTTCCTGGAGAATATTGTCACAGAACCAAAACAGAGAATGTGAGCTGTAAAAACAGATCTATAATAAAATGTCTACACACTAGAGATAATCATGCTTAGAAGTTAGAACAAAAATCAACTTGGACATAAAAATATTCCAAGCATTTCAACTGAAATGAATTTCAGAACATAATGTAAATTTAGATAATATTTATTCAGCGACTATTTAAGGAATTCAAATAGAATATAGGAGGTGTAACATCTCTATATACAAACCTCATGAATTTCCAATGTAGGCATGTGTGGAAGGAAATCATTGCCAACAAAGAAACAGATGAAGACAAAATCATCCACAACCCGTTCAAAATCAATCTCTATTGGAGGTTTTGGAATCTTCACATCATACTCTAAGTATTCATGTAAATCCCAGATGTTGATGAACTGCCAAATATTTGAGATATCAAAAACAAGTTAGATGTAAAAATAATAGTAAAACATCCACATGATCTATAATAATATTGAAACTTGCTTTAATTATCATGACCTAAATGGGACCGTTATTAGTATTAATGCAACCATACAACACTAACAAACAAGAAAAAACCTCCAAGCATGCATAACCAAAATCCTAACATAAAAAATTATACATATATTCGACTTACCTGATAAGGCTTTTTAGGATTAACATTTAGTTCACCACCTTTCTCGTCAAAATCTCCTTGCTTTCTTTTTGGTTGTCCTTCACATGCATTTGCAAAATGACCAACCTAACCACAAAAGGAAGCATTTGTCTTGTTGTCCGGGCCTAACCACAATTTGCACAATTACATATATAAGGAAAGAGAAAATGTTATCATATTCCTCTCACTATTTTTAAAGACTATAGTAAAAGAGATGACAATGTGATCTGAATGTATTTCGGTCATACAAACCTACCAGGCAATTTAAAATTTTCATCTTGAACAAAGGATGAGCGTTAATTTCTGTTTTTCATAAAGGACAAATTGTTAAAAGAGAGTCTCTACTTTTGTGGGGATGATTTTGTCACTGACCATGCTTGGATATGGTGCATGTGTATCATTTCTAAGTATAACTCCTATCCTCAATGGTTTTTGGTATTCGTCTCCCAGTAACACTCAAGAGTAGAGGCTATAAATGGGGTTAAGTATTGAAATTTGAACATAGATGAGTATAACGGTTCAGGAGTTTATTGGGTTAACATTCAAACGTTTATTGGGTTTGGTGAAGGTCATCAACATATAAAACATATCTAGATATCAATAAGAGTGATATAAATTTGAAAGTACTTCCCATGAGTTCGAAGATAGGACTACTAGAACCTCTTCCCAATACAAAGATGCAATAATTATTTCTAAGAGTTTGACAATGTATGAACCATTGTCGCTTCAAGGAAACACAATCTAAGAGAATGGTTGGATGTTACAATATGTAATGCACAAAAGTGCAATAAAAAATCAGATAGTGATAAAAATGTACTCATTAAATCCTTAAAAGAAAAACCTAGTGGTTGCTTGTGCATGTCAATGCATCATGACCCATATCAAATGAAAATGAGGATCTTGATATTGATTCTAAGCAAATAATCATGAGATTGAACTACTACAGAACGGTGAAGAATACCAATAGTTATATTACACTCTGTTCTCTATAAATCAGGAGCACTAAACTCTCTCAAAATTGAGAAGTGCACCTCATGAGTAGACAATGCTAACATGCTTAGATCAACATCCTACAGCCATTGGGACAAAGCCATTTACCAGCAGTCATCTGGGACAAAGGCATTTACCAATAACAATATGGCATTTATCACCCTTTTATTCCTGCAACATGCATCACCATCTGAATATGATGCCAAATAAGAGTTTTCCAGGGAGCATTCTGATACATGGCTGTTACAATCTATTTTGATGCTAATTTCCCCTGAGCTTTTAGGCCTGTCAACCTTATGCCTCACCGGCCATTCTTTTTACATGTAACAAAAATCAAAGTCACATTATTTGAACATAGGATCAACCCAACAAATTTGAAGATCGGGAATATCATTTAGATTCAAGAAAACTAGCAAAAATTCTAAAATGAAACTGATACAAATAGAAAAAGCTAAAAAAATGCTAAATTTTTTACCAAAACAGGAAATTTTTTGTAGACTATGGAAGTTTCTAGTATGGACTCATTAAGTTTTTGGTATGGAATTGCCATCTTCGTTTATACTAACTGAATAATTGTCAAATCTTGGAAACCCTCCCCACTGTTTACTAAGTATGGTTAGCTCATTTCAGCAGTAAGCTTGATTCAGTGAGTGTTTTGACTCCTCACTGAGTCTGTAATAATATTAGAACAACTACAAGAACCTATGAGAATGCAACATTAATCTAAGAAAATGGTTTTGATCCCCACGGAGATCTTCAATAATATTAAAGCAACTACAAAAACCTCCAAGGATGCAACATTTATCTACAAAAATGGTTTTTGACCTTTGGGCCTGATACTGTAGCTATACAAATCTTCCTTCCTTGGCTACTTCAAATTGCTACAATAGCCAAAGAGTTGTCATTTATTTACCACTATTAATACCCCAGCTTGAACCAATCAGGGAAAAAAATGTCAAGTCATTTTCCCCAAGTTTTGGAAAATGAATTCAACATATTTCCAATTGTCAAATTTGGCTTTGGTATCCAATTCTCTTCAGAAGATGGAAAAAAACACACTTCAAAAGAGGGGAAAACGACATAATAGGAATGAGAGAATGTGGCCAGGCATATCGGCTTCATAACCACGTCAAGTATTTCAAAATAGCATCATAAGCACTTTATATAGAGATATGGAAGTTATTAATAGTATAGTAGTGGATTGCATCATACAGACAAGCTATCACTCAAAACTACTTGAAATAACCAAACACGAGAAATGAAATGAAATTAAAGTCCACGAATAACCAAAATAGGTCAATGAGACATGAAACTAGGAAGTACAACCTTTGGCAATAGCATTAAGGAGTGCCTATAGTGTATGTGTAATGGTATTGTTGCATTCTGCTTCCCTAAAGAATTGTTATGATAAATTTAAGAATAGAATCAAGCCTGACCCATTATATTTCTATTTCCTACAGGAAAATATCCTACACTGTTCATTTAATGGTGTCCACGAGATCAATGGTTGTAATAGTATGGTTGTTGAGCTACATTCTATACTCCTAATTTCATAAATAATTATCCATTCCTGTTCTGAGAGGTCACTAAGAAACCAACAGGCCGTATGAATCCCTTTTATGGTCGTACGCATTCCTCTTATGGCCTATGTGTCTTCCAAAGGACAATCGAACTCTCCAATCTGAGCAATGGGAGAATATCATCCTACAATATCCTCCTAAAACCATTCAATTGATGTGAAACTCTTCTTAGATGATAGTTCTATTGTTTAATTAGACCATAGTAGGAGAAATTTCCTTCATCTATCTTAATCACTAGCCTTGATCGACAAAACACCACAACTACGGTTACCTGGGTTGTATTCTTACTTGGGGGTAAAGGATCCTTTGAAGCAAAGGCATTACAATTATTCTCAACTACTGGAGCATTTTATTTTATTTCCTGTGGGAAATGATATCTCAAATGATAGAGTAATTTGTTAGAATTGTGGTTTGTATGCCTCTGGATTGCAATAAAGCATTCGTTCCTTAGGTGACAATGAATGGAAAGAAGCTTTAGAATGTTCCTTCCATTGGTAACAATTAAAGAGTAATAAAAATCTCATTGAAATCAACAGTTTTCTGTGTTTTTAAATAGAGTTTAGACAGGACACTTGATTGGGTACACCATACTCTAATTGCATGAGCAACGATTTGTAACTAATTGGTAAAATAATTAATTGAAAAACATGTACAACTAGCGTGGGTGTAAAAAATATGGTGAGTGTACCAGTGTGCAAATTTTCAGTAGTTCACCGCTGGGCCAAAACAGCTACATCATACAATTATGCAGACATGCCAATTCATAGAAGTTTTAAAGAGCCCAACCAATGTTCAAAGTTGTTAAGGAAAATCTCTAAATGGAAAAAAGTTCAATAATAATTTATGAGACTAACATGGGTGAGAAAATACATTCAAATTCTTTTAGGATGATGCAAATACACACAGATAGGACATGGCAGTTTTATTGAATTATTTTGATGATAAAATCTACAGCTTTTCTTCTAAGACCTTTTGCTTTCATGTTGAATTCCCTAAATCACTAATGTTCTTTTAAGAGTGGATAGACAAGAAGGGCACGGTACATCCAATCAAGAAGAAATTGTATTTACTTACATGATGCAAATTGCTCTGCAACCCATACCAGTGTAATTTTATTGTATCTCCACCTTCATCTATAGTAAAACCCACATGCAAAGGCTGCATTTTTTCATTCATCAGTATTAATGAATAATTTTTTGATATAGGCAATGACCTTTTGAAGTCAAAACAAAAAACAAAACTACCTTGTACATTTTAATTTATCCTTTCTGAATTTTCATGTAGTGAGAACATGTATTTGAATTTTTCATATGGGAAATTAATAAATAAACAGTAGAGGACCTAATGGATATCTCCCATGAAATGAGAGAGAAACAGTAAGGCTTCTATTAAATTATCTACAATTTATACAACTGTGCATTAGTATCCATTGGTAAAATAAGACAGGATTTAAATATAATTTACAATGAAAGAAGCTAAATGAGGAACACAACACAGATAGACAACTCATTCTAACAGGATGACTATCCCAAAAATCATACAATTTTCACCAGTGGCTCTATTGCCATAATTTCCAAGCCGGGAAGTGTAATTTTTTATGGCACCATCAACATACATGCCTTCCTCTCCTTCAGCATTATGGCAATCTCCTGTTTGCAAACAAACATAAAATAAAAAATTCTGATAAGGATACTACTCATATATTTTTATGCTGCATAACCTTTAGTATCAGTGTCTCCTGAAGATACAAATAATTCTCTTGAGCAATTCAAGTTATACCCATCTTATGATGGAAAAATCTACACACCGTGATAAATAGAATACAAAATTGATGAGCAAGCAAAATGAGACTATTTGACAAAAGCATAGACATAATACCAAATTAAAATAGCTAATCATGAGAATGAAGTGTGTTTTGGAAAATAAAACTTACTAGAATACATATAGGTACACTTGTTATCTGGTATGTCAATGAGATGTAATGGACTTGACCAACGATATCTGAACCGCTCTTGATCAGCCCACGAACAAAGAGAAGAAAGATTGCCTTCTCCATAGTCAGGGAGGAGTTTGTTCACTGCCGTTGATGCTTCTTCACTAAGAAGTGGCTGTACTTGTCAATAAAACAGTAATTCAAACTATTAACCAATTTATAAAACATATCAATTAATAAAACAACGAAATAATATCAATTAATATCAATTTTAAACTATTAACCACTTACCACTCCTTCCACTGGCTATCAAAGAGTTCATGTCTACTTTTTCTCTGTACTTGTATCTAGTGATACATTAAAGTAATAGCAATGACTAGTATAAATAGTCTAGCATTTCAATTTTAGGTATCCACAAGAATTTAGTGTCATTCTCCAGCATTTCCATTTGCTATCAAATATCTGAAGAGCATTAGTTTCTACAAGAGATGCACATGCAGCATGAACAAACATGTGGTCACATTTATATATCAACACTAGAGAAATTTAGTGAACCATACCTTTAAGCATCATGATAACTCCTTGGCATGCAAAATGTTGGCTAATTTGGATTGCCCGTATGCCTTTTTATCTGAATATTTGAACCAAAACAGATTTTTAAATGTTATAACATAACATAATATACATGGGAGATAGTTGGATTCAAAGCAACAGAGAGCTCTACAATGTTAAGTTTGTATCAAATGATATAAGGGATTGTAAGAATTACTTATTTGTGAAAGAATTTTCTATACATTACTGGTATCCTACGTTCCATGGTTTCTATACTAAGTACGCAACACAAACTGATCAAGTTAAGGACTACATTGAGAATACATGTACAAGTAACCTCACCCAATCTCATCATTTATTGTATTGAACCGTATCCCTTCATCATATGTAAGGAAGTGTGCAATGGAAGAAAGATTCACAATCTGTCCTTAAACTCTAGTCTCTTTTGTAGTCTTTTTCATATTATCAAGCAACAAATTTGTCAATAGGAAATGTGTTGAAATATTGTAACTTCGAAGAATATTCTATATGTATTTCTTTGTGGTCCCCGATGTTCCTACTGAGAGAACCACTTGTATTAATTTGTACCCCGATGCTCCTAATAGGAAGAACTAATAAGAGTCATGAGGCAGTCCCCTCTAATTGTAAAGGTGGGTCATTAGCACCCACCGGGGCTTCACTTTTTGACCAATATCCTATCACGTTAGTTCATATTGTGGGTTTTAAAATTATCAAAAATTGAACTAATATATTGCAGGTATTAGGGGGGATGAGGGGTTTAAGGTGGGGGTGGGTAGGATGGTTTATAAGGATTGAGGTAAAAAGGGCCGGGGAGGAGGCTTTAAGTATTGGGAGGGGGTTTCAACAAAAAGAGTTTGGGTCAATATCTCTAGAAATTAAGGGTATTATTTAATATCCCATGATCGCATGTGCTATGTGAGAGGTTCACTAAGTGAAGTCCCCATGTTAGCACCCCAATGTGGTTACTTGATCCTACATGTGAAACTCGAGCCTACATGATTAACTCAAGCCTACATGACAGATGAGTTAACTTAAGTGAACGGATGAATATAAATAGAGGTGTAGTGCTCCTCATTTAGCACACACACTCTCACTTGTGTAGCGCATTAGTGGGGAAGAGAAGTAGCTGGAGAAGGAGGAGGATGAGCCTTTGATCTCCTTGCTGGTTTTATCTTTTATCTTTTTGGGGCATCTATATTGAGGAATATTTTGCTGGGTTTTTCCCTTTAAGGTTTTTCCAGGATAAATCTTTGTGTTCCTTTTGTATGGTTGTGCTTGTCTATCTTTCAGTGATCCTGTTTATATGCTTTTGTTATGAAAAATGAAATGAAATACTGATGTCTTAGCAAAGCATATGAAAAATTTAACGTGGTATTAGAGCCACCTTGAAAAAAAGACATTTTGCATATACATAATCTAGGTATTCTTAATTTTTGGTTCTCTCTCCACAATCGATCAGCAAAAGAAGGCTAGGCTGACTCTCCATTGAAGGGCACATCTTTCTGTCGAAGCGGAATTCGATTCCGAACATTTTCAGTTTTCCGTGTGGGAAATTAGGGCTTCTTGTAGAAGAAGAATTTTTGAGTGAGCCCAACATAGGATTTATCTCCTCATCAAAATAAGAGTTTACAGTCCTGGATCAAGATTTTTGGTTGGGTGAAACTCCGAGAAAGTCAAACCCTAGTTTGACCCGGAGCTAGAAAAACCCTAAATACTAAAACGACTAAGTTTTGGTATATTCGCTATATCCAAGTATTTGCGAAGGTTCAAGAGCTGAAAATTTTAGAGACCGAAGATAAAATTATGATGAACACTTTGTCCAAAATCCAGTCTCATATTCGCTATATTCTAGGATATATGATCCCTCCACGTTAGGGTTCCAGCCTCTTCCAGAATTCATCCCTAAACAGGAAACCTAGGGAAAATTGCTATAGCTTGGGCTACAGAGGTCCAAATGGAATTCCTAAAGATTTTCCATAAATATAATGGATTTTAATTTCTATGGTCTGAATTTCAGAACCTGAAGATGAACCAGTGACACGTGGCATGCCGTACAACTTCACTATTCTGAACAGTCCTGTAACAAGTCACCTTGGGAAAATGATCATAGATCCAAATTGGTGAAACCAACTCTGATGAAAACTATGGTTGTGGATCAGGGACATGTGATTTTACCTCTGTGAAAAAGTTTAGACACAAAGGAGAAGTAATTTCGGAGATATCACAGAAACAGTAACAGGAATTTCTACAGAAGAAATTGGAAAACTGGGGCTTCCTGTTCCAGGAGCTTCCCTCCACTGTTTTCAGAAAAGGAGTACATTGGATAGCTCCATTTAAAGAGATATATATTTCTATCCAATCATATATAAAAGATTCCAAGTTTTTAAAATTAGGGTTTCTCTGACAAACCCTAGATCAGCCAGCTCCGGAAGCAGGACGGACACCTCAAATCGGTAAGATCTAATAGTTTGCTATTTGCATTTGAGGTTCTCATTTCAAAGTGATCTATCACATAAGCTTAATGATAAGCTTGGTGAAGTTGAAAAATTCCAAGCATGAAAGTATTTGATCTCTCTGAAGAAAATGAATTGGACACCTACATGAGTAGAGAGGTTCCAGTTCTAGAGGGAGATGAGCCTCAAAGCCTTACATAAGAAGAACTTGATCAAGGCCAAGAAGATCACTGTTGATTCAATCACGGATCAACTTGTACCACAAGTGTCTTCCCTAAAGACACCGAAGATGTTTGATTTCTTGATCAAGCTATTTGAAGATAAGAACATAATTCAGAAGATGGATTTGAGAAAACAGTTGAAGAATGTGAAGATCCAGAATGCATAAAATATTGAAGCAGTAGAAGAAGAAGCAAAGAATGTAGAAGTGGTGATAGCCACCTTGAATGGCCTCCCATGATCATGGAATTCATTCATGCGAGGAATGTTTGCCAGAAGAAAGTGATTACTTTCAGTTGAATTTGGGAAGAAGAAGAAGCTTGTCTTATAAGAAGAGAAGAAGAAATATGGGAGCAAATTGAAGATCAAGCTATCACCATTCAAAGAAGATCCGTCAAGAGATGAGGAATATGAAGAACTCAATTATTGACGAACCTCTTATACATATTATCATTTGGATAAGAAATGATGATAAAATAGAATGATCAAGATGGAGTCTACCCATGAAACAAATAAAAGATAAGTATTCAATTGTCATTTCATGATATTGTTTTACATTTGATTATATTCAGTTGATATGTTATGCATGATAGATTGTTTGCATTAATGACTGTATAATACTAATATGCATCTGATGGGAAAGGTCCTATACAACCTCCTACAAGAAAAGAAGGATGAGACTTGTTCCAAAGAACAAGTGATGACAATTCAATAAACATGAATCTGAATCTCCCAGGGTTAGAGACACCATGACGAAAGAAAGAGCTTCAAAGAGTGGTAGATCCACCTCGAAGGATGAAGACTACCATGGGTATGACAGATAACTCAAGATGAAGAAAATAATGCTATGAAAGAAGCTATGATCAAAGGATAACATTATATCATGGGGAATGATGTATACGATATGATTTCAAGGAAAGTATGTAGTATCCTCCATATGGATATACAAGAACAAGTGTACAAAGCAAGGTTCGTGATTTTTCTCAGAAAGAATAGACTATGACATGACATACTCTATTGACCAGTATATATCAAGCATAGAACCACCTGTACAGAATGAAGAAGGAAGATAATACTCCACTTCAGGGGGAGTGACTACAGAAGATATCTGAGTTCGACACGGTATGACATGATGGACAACTTCCTAATGGATCGAGACTTTTGGGTTCCAACCTTCAAAGTTGAATGCAGAAGACTAGGATATGTTGATGATCTGAAAAGATGAAGTCATGGAAGATGTTATGATAAAATAATACTAGAATGATGTTTGGGATATAGTACTCAAACCAGAAAGAAAGAATGTGGTATCTTACAAATGGATTTGCAAGATAAAATATGTCGCTCATAGAAGTAAGGAAAGACTTGTGGCTAAAGGTTTCTATAAGAAAGAGGGAATTAATTCTGAAGAGACACTTACTCCAGGAAGCAAGGTACACTTCCTTCATAACTATGATGGTAGTGACTTCCATGACGAAGTAAAGACAATCCTTCCTTAATAATATGATTGGGGAAGATTTTTACATTGAAAGGATTTGAAGTTGAAGATAGATGGACTCATATATGTAAGTTGAAGAAGGCCCTCTATGACATGAAGCAAGCTCCCAGAGCTTGGTATGGAAGGATAGACAGTTTCCTGTCAATTATGGGCTTTACTAAGAGTAAAGCTAATCCTAACCTTTATCTCAAGGTTATAGAAGATGAACTTGTCATCCTGTTGTTATATGTGGATGACTTATTCTTGACAAGGAAGGAGAAACAGATCATGGAAAGCAAGAAGAAACTAGCAGAAGAATTTGAGATGAAAGACCTTGGGTTAATGCACTATTTCCTAGGTCTGGAAATATGACAAAGTCCATAAGAAATCTTTCTCAACCAAGGAAAGTATGCGGTAGAGATATTGAAGAGATTCAATATGTTGGAATGCAAATCCATGGCCACACCCATGGACTCCAACCTGAAGCTGTTAGCTGATGACTCATCAGAGTTAGTGGATGTGACTCATTACAGACAGATCATTGGGTCATTAATGTACTGAACAAATTCTATACCAGACATTTGTTTTGCTATGAACACCTTAATTCTATATCTTGTTCAACCAAGACGGTTTCACCTAGTAATTGCAAAACATGTGATGAGATATCTGAAAGGGACTATAGACTTTGGTCTATACTATGATGATAGCCATGAGTATAGATTGTATGGCTACACAGATGCAGATTGGGATGGAAGTATCTCAGATGGGAAAAGCACATTAGGTAGATGCTTTTGTTTGGGGTCTGCTATGAGTTCATGGTTTAGCAGGAAACAGTCCAGTGTTTCTCGTAGTACGGTTGAAGCAAAATACATAGCAGATTGCTCTGCTAAGTTGTGAAGTCATATGGCTTCGGAAGCTGATATCAGGTCTCTTTGACCTGAAGATGGATACTATAATGATTCTATGTGATAACTAGATTTGTGATGACAGAGAACCCTGTGTTCCGATTGTAACACATAAAAATTCGGTATTTCTACATACGAGATAAGATGTAGATGATTATGTTTCAGTATTCCCATACTAAAGATATAGATGATGTTTCAGTATTTACATACTGTAGATGCAGATGATGATGATTCCGTATTTCTATACTGAATATATAGATGATGATGCTTTCAGTATTCACACACTGGAGATACATATGGTGATAGTTCAGTATTCACATACTGGAGATACATATGGTGATAGTTCAGTATTCACATACTGAAGATGTAGATGATGATGGTTTGAATGATGATGTACTAATGAAGCCTCTGTCTCAGGTAAAGTTCGAACACTTTCGAGACAAGATTGGTGTTGTTCGAAAAGACATTCCTCGAAAGGGGGAGTAGTGATGTTGCAGTGGGATTGTATCATCCCTGGGCACTTTCCCTAAAGTGATTTGGAGATCTCAGTCCTTGAGAATGAAGAGGGATTGTATTATCCTGGGACATCTGTCCAAAAGTGATCTGGTGACCTCGGTCCTCAAGAATGAAGAGGGATTGTATCATCCTAGGACATCTGTCCAAAATAGATCTGGTGAATTTGGTCTTCATGAATGTTGTGGGATTGCATCATCCCTGAACTTTGGTTCAAAATGTATCTGGAGGTCTCGGCCCCCATGAATGTGGTGGGATTGCATCATCCCTGAAATTCAGTTCAAAATGTATCCAGAGGTCTCAGCCCCCGTGAATGTGGTAGGATTGCATCATCCTTGAACCTCGGTTCAAAATGTATCCGAAGGTCTCGGCCCCCGTGAAAGTGGTAGGATCACATCATCCCTGAACTTTGGTTCAAAATGTATCCGGAGGTCTCGGCCCCCGTGAAAGTGGTGGATTGCATCATCCCTAAATCTTTGTTCAAAATGTATCCGGAGGTCTTGGCCCCGTGAAAGTGGTGGATTGCATCATCCTTGAACCTCGGTTCAAAATGTATCTGGAGATCTCGGTCCTCATGAATGTGGTAGGATTGTATCATCCTTGAACTTCGGTTCAGAATGGATCCGGTGACTTCGGTACTCGAGAACGTGTGTTGATCCTGTAATTCCTAGAGGAAGGATTGTCTGAGTTCCACATATGTTTTGATCCCGTAATTCCGAAAGGAAGGATCATTAGTAACTCCATAAAGACCTAAATCTCGTAATTCTGAAAGGAAGGATCATTGAATTGATCCTGTAATTCCAATAGGAAGGATTGTTTGAGTTGCACAGATGTGTTGATCCTGTAATTCCAATAGGAAGGATTGTCTAAGTTCCACATCTATGTTGATCCCATAATTCCGAAAGGAAGGATTGTTAGTAACTCCGTAAAAACCTAAATCCCGTAATTTCGAAAGGAAGGATCATTGAATTGATCCCGTAATTTCAATAGGAAGGATTGTCTGAGTTCCACAGATGTGTTGATCCTATAATTCCAATAGGAAGGATTGTCTGAGTTCCACAAATGTGTTGATCCCGTAATTCCGAAAGGAAGGATCGTTAGTAACTCCGTAAATACCTAAATCCCGCAATTCGAAAGGAAGGATCGTTAGTAACTCCGTAAAGACCTAAATCACGTAATTCCGAAAGGAAGGATCATTGGTAACTCCGTAAAGACCTAAATCCCGTAATTCTGAAAGGAAGGATCATGTTTATGTTTTGATGATGTTGATGTTTTTATGATGATGATGACGTACTGATTGAAAGATCAAAATATGACGATGATGTTGTTACTGATGATGATGATGTTTTCTGATCGAAAGATCAGAATATGATGATGATGATGTTTTCTGATCGGAAGATCAGAAGTTGCTTATGATTATGATGTTGCTGCTGCTGATGATGTTTTCTGATCGAAAGATCAAAATGCAATGATGATGATGATGTTTCTGATCGAAAGATCATAATGTGATGATTATGAGATCTTGATGATGATGATGCCGTATTATCAAAGTATGATGATGATTTGATGTTAGAGTATGATGATGTTTAGTTGATGATGTTTCTGATCTAAAGATCATAGGCTGATGATAATGATGATTCTGATTGAAAGATCAGAATGTGACGATGCTGATATTTTGATAATGATGATGTTGATGTTTTGATGATGTTTTCATGATGATGTTTCTGATCGAAAGATCAGAGTATGATGATGATGTTGTTGCTGATCGAAAGGCCAAAGTGCTGAAGATGATGTTGCCGATCAAAAGGTCAAAGTATTGAAGATGATGTTGCTAATCAAAAGGTCAAAGTGCTGAAGATGATGTTGCTGATCAAAAGGTCAAAGTGCTGAAGATGTTGCTGATCGAAAGGTCAAAGTGCTGAAGATGTTGCTGATCGAAAGGTCAAAGTGCTGAAGATGTTGCTGCTGATTGAAGAGTCAAGATGCTGAAAATGTTGCTGATCAAAGCGGTCAAAGTACTGATGATGCTGAAGACTAAAGATTGTAGATGAAGACTACATGATGTTGAAAAGCTTCCAATGATTTATAGATGTATCACCCTAATGATGTTGATGATTTCCTCTATCTCTCTCCTATTATTGTTGTTGTTGATGTTGTTATAGAATACCCTTCTCGTTAAGGGGGAGTGTTGAAATATTGTAACTTCGAAGAATATTCTATATGTATTTCTTTGTCGTCTCTGATGGTCCTACCAGGAGAACCACTTGTATTACTTTGTACCCCGATGCTCCTAATCGGAAGAAATAATAAGAGTCATGAGGTAGTCCACTCTAATTGTAAAGGTGGGTCATTAGCACCTCATTGTGGTTACTTGAGCCTACATGTGTAACTCGAGCCTACATGACTAAATCGAGCCTACATGACAGATGAGTTAACTTAAGTGAACGGATGAATACAAATAGAGGTGTAGTGCTCCTCATTTAGCACACACACTCTCACTTGTGTAGCGTATTAGTGGAGAAGAGAAGTAGCTGGAGAAGGAGGAGGATCAAGATTTGATCTCCTTGCTGGTATTATATTTTATCTTTTTGGGGCATCTATATTGAGGAATCTTTTACTGGGTTTTTCCCTTTAGGGTTTTCCCAGGATAAATCTTTGTGTTCCTTTTGTATGGTTGTGCTTGTCTATCTTTTAGTGATCCTGTTTATATGCTTTTGTTATGAAAAATGAAATGAAATCATCTGATGTCTTAGCTAAGCATATGAAAAATTTAACAAAATGACCTGCAAAAGTAGAACCCATCAAGTTGGTTTGGTTTATAAAATATACAATTAGAGTAATGCACGAGCATAAATCATTATGCTCCTTACAAGAAACTCATGAACTTTGATGTTTGATTCAAACGGTTTGTTAAAAAGGGTTCCACTTGCCCCTTTTATACCATTGAATCATTTCACTCAATATGGAATTATAGTAAATACTTGATCTCAATATCTACCAGTTTCCCCTTATCTAATTAACTCATTCTATCTCCAAAACCTAAAATTTCTCAAACCCCAAAGATCTTATAGTGCCCACCCAAGCATTGCCTTAAACAGTTACTGAGGCATTTCGTTGAACAGTTTCAAGGCCTGGTCCATAAAACCATTATCTGCAAACCCTGCAATCATTGATTTCCATGAGACCATGTTTCTCTAAGGCATTTCATTAAACAGTTTAAGGGACTCATCAACAAACACATTCTGTGCGTACCCTGCAGCCATTGCTGTCCAGGAGACAATATCTCCTTGATGAATTTTGTCAAACACTTCACATGCCTTCTCTATAAACCCGCATTTTGCATACATGTCTATGAGGGCACTCATCACAAAAAAATTGGATTCATATCCACATCTTATTATATGTTGATGTATTTCCAGACCCCGGGCAAGGGATGGTAGGTTGGTATAGGCTGGACGAACAAAAGCAAAAATGAACTGATTGGGTTGGATGCCTGTTTTTTGCATTTGGTGAAAGAGTGCCAATGCCTCCACGTGATAAAATCCATGTTTTGTATAACCTGCAATCATGACAGTCCAAGAGCACACATTTCTCTCAGGCATTTGATCGAAAACTCTGCGAGCGTTCACCACATTTTCACTCTTGACATATGCATTGACAAGGGTATTGCCAAAAACTGTGCCTTCCATGAATCCCATCTGATTGATATGAATGTGGAATGAATAATTTGCTCTTCACGCCAATGTAGTTAGTACAATTTAGCGCCACTGTTCTAAAGGTGAGCTACTGCTGTAACCATCCCGCCTTGTCCCTATAAGGGAATCAATTGACCTTGAGAAATATTTAGAACCATCTGAGATTCCTAGTTATTCAGATTTTTCACTTAGTCTGCTGTTAGCTAAGCGGTGGGCCATTGCCCCTTCGTCCCGACCTGAGACCTAGCTCAATGAAAAAATGCGACGACTCTCTTTTTGGTATGATAATTTTGGTATCAGAATTAGGCTCCTTCATTCTTGTAATAAAACAAATGTATATTTCCAATGGCAGGTTCTGCTAGTGACTAGGAAGCTAGAATTAGATTTGTATCCGCACGAGGTGATAGCTAGAAAAAAATCCTCTGGTAAGGATTTTCTCTTAATGCAACCCTGTAAGAGACACACACAGGTGTGAGAATTATGGACATAGTTGTCTGTGATATTTATAATGTGTAGAGCCTCCTTCAAATGTCCCTCGGTACAGAGCACTGTGAGATGGTGGGCTTGAGCATGACGAGCTTAGCATTGCAGTGTGTTTGAATTTGAACACTGATACTAGTGGCAAACAACAATCAAAGTTGAAGGGGGTGAAAGATTGTCCCAACGAACAAAACCATTTTTCTTACCAACGCCTGAAGGTACTTGGAATTGAGTTCATTTCCATGACGCTACTCCCACCACGGACCACCAGTGATCAAATTTGAAGGGTGACGCTGCTCCTGCCACTCACTAGCAATGATCAAATTTGAAGGGTGGGTATTAATTTCAAATGGTGGTGCTCCCGCCACTCACCAGTGATCAAATGTGAAGGGTGGATCTTAATTTCAAATGGGGCATTTATTCTTCGAGCCCAATGAAAGGTGAAATAAGTAATTGTATTTTAATTGATAAGATAAGATAACTTAACTAAATCTTTCACTAAAAGAATGTAAAAAATAAATATTGTTCTTTCAATTTTTAATAATTGAGGACTCTTCAATATTTAAATGAAAAAATGATATATTTTCAAAAAAACTTGTTTTGAACACATTAAGTTGTCATGCCTGTATCATTAATTCTATAGTTCAGTAACATAACAAATATTCTATTGTATTTTTTTAAAGTTGGAGCACACTTCATTATACAAAAAAAACCTACTTAGACTATGTCCTAACCATATTGAGGCATTCTAGTGCAATCCAAGCTTGAGAGATCTAAGAATGATAAGGAATGGGCACCTAACATGAAATAATACATAAATCAGAAAACATTAAAAAAAATTCCTACATACCAAGCAAGTTAGCAAAGCTCTATGTAGAAATTGTTTTCCATGCTGATGTATGCCACTACCGTCTTTATTGTCTTACCAAAAGGCGTGCTAATGAGGAAGAAGACCTAAAATTATGGACTTCACCTTCAAAGAATGCCTTGAAATCACATTGGTAAGGAGTGATAAGAACATCATAAATGTGTCAAATGTTAGTTTATATTTTTAATTAAAGACTTATATGGTAAATTTAATATAATACTTACTTATACTTGTCTCCTACTCTTTACGTCTTGACACCTTTAATAATTTATGGTTATCTCTACGCCTTGACCCAATTCGTATTATAAGGTGAGGATGTGCATGCATAATAATCCTTAGTTATGACTATGAGAAGAGGATTTAAAGGGAAGAGGATCTAACTCTCGAGTCACTTGGCGCTGCAATCTAAAGTGTGACAATTTGTCAACAACTACGACTATAACAAAAAAGAACTACTAGGCCCGAAATGAGCTCAAAACTTTGTGCCTACTACGTATGTGAACCTTGCTACCAATGTCCACTTTTTTTTCATCAAAATGAAATTCAAAAGGTCGGTTTGATGAGTCCTCCTCTACAAGACTTCATTTCTTGCATGAATATCATGGACTCGTGACAACTATAAACAACACTTGATATCATGCAAATACAAATAATGACATGTAGCTAGGATCACAAATTATTTAGAGGTCGATTTATGCAAATGTTGCTATAGAGAGGTTTCATTGGGCACACAATATGGAGAAATAATGGTTATTAATAAAATTTAAAAAACAATTGTTGGCTCAGGAATAGTCTTCAATTTGATGGATGGCATGATCGTGATGTAATCTCCCTCCATCCTTCCATCTATTGTGGTTTCTCACAACATTTGTCCTTAGCGCCACCGAAATACATATAAAATTACTTGTCTTTACATCCTATCCCCTTTAAATCCTCATCTCATAGCAATAACTAAGGATTATTATGCATGCACATCAGCACCTTATAATACGAATTGAGTAAGGCGTAGAGAGAACCATAAAATATTAAATGTGTCAAGACACAAAGAGTAAGAGACAACTATAAGAAAGTCTTATATTAAATTTACCATATAAGTATTTAATCAACACTATCAACTAACATTTGACAAGTTGGATTGTTTTGATCTTCTTATCAGTCCTTACCAATGTGATTGCAAGGAATTCTTTGAAGGTGAAGTCCATAATTTTATGTCTTCTTCCTCATTATCATGCCTTTTGGTAAGACAATAAAGAGGGTAGTGGCCTACATCGACATGGAAAATGGTTTCGACGTAGAGGCATACACATTAGATGTTTTTATTAAATAAATTAAATTACTACATGTGCCTGTCGATTCTCTGAATCGTGGACTGGTACAAAACACAACAAATTTTAGAGCCCCAAGCCCTGAATTACTCACACTTAGAACTTTCTCAAATCTAGCCATTAATAAACTTCTTTTGGTATTTTGGTTCAATTTAAAAGGTGGATTGTTGAGAGACAGACATGTAGTGAGTTGCAAGGATTCAATTGACTTAGGCTTGATTCCATTTCTCCTCCATCCCATATTACATGTATTCTTTCATGACAAGTGTTGAACAAAAAGTTTTGATGCCCTGACCCCGGTTATGATAGCTTTGCTAACTTGCTTGGTATGTGGGAATTTTTTTTTAATGTTTTCTGAGTTGTGTATTATTTTTCTTAGGTTCCCAATCCTTATCATTCTTATATCTCTCAATCTTGGATTTCACTTGGAAGCCCCAATATGGTTATGACATACCTAAGTAGTTTTTTTGTATAATGAAGTGTGCTCCAATTTGAAAAAATACAATAGAATAGTTGTATTTTAAATCATCCTAGTTTCCGATAGATTGTTGATTTGAGGATGCCAAGGTCTTAGTGTGAGTCTACCACCAATTTAGTTCAAAAAGTGTAACTTCTCTTACTACGATATATAAGAGTGGACCAACCATAACATCTGATATTTCCATGTACGAGTTAAATTCCATTGAAAAAATTGATTCACATACTGTTCAGGAAAAATTGATCAGGATACACTATAAAGCACAACAGAAGAAATATAATATGGCACAGTAAGTCATTTTAGTATATCAAGTGCGCATGATTAGTGAGGATAGGAGCCTAGGCATGTAAAATAGTTAGAGCCATGTGAATTGCAATAAGAAAAGATCAAAGTTTTGTATTGTCTGTGTTCTTGTAAAGAGATGAGACTATTTAGTTTTACCAAACTTTAGGATGTGTGCTCTTTCTTTAATTTATTACTGCTTTGAAGTTTTAATTTTTTCTCTGTTTTAAAGGTACAGATAAAGAGGACTTTTTGCTAGAGATTGATGATGGGAAATCCATATCATGTTTGATGAAAGCTTAAAGGAGTCTACTGAGAAAGTACAGTTTACAAAAAATTATAATATCCAAGAAGCAACTAATGAGGAAAATGTAGCAACACAAGTGAATTTGGTAGAAATTAATGATCCTAATGGTGCAATGAATACTATTTTCACCAGTGCACCTAGTGCTACAACCAGTGCTAATATTAGTCTTACATGATTATTAGACGAGTCCCTTCACTATGAGACTTTCTTCTCTATCTTAGGAAGTGAAACTCAAAATAATGGATGGCGTTATGCTCGTTTATCAATCTCAGATGACTTGACAAAAATTTCAGTTAAAAAATCAGCACCTACAACTTACCTGGAGCTTATATAGCACCTTTTCAAGGTACTAATTTTCCCCTTAACAAGTAATCTAAATGTGACAAAGTGTGAAGTGAAAAGGGCAATGAATATTGCACTAGATCTAAATGTGACTCATTTACCTAGTTAGTCATGTACTTTGAAAATGGAGATCACGACACATGGGTTGGAAAAAAACAACCTACTAATAGTGACACAAACAACTCAAACACAACATGTGCATCTAAAGTACATTAAGTGATAAACCTAGGAAACAAGCCATTGAACCTAGAATCCTTTTGGAGGTTAATGTTGGGACACATGTAATATCACCTAGTTATGTGGAGAAGCTAGATCTTATGTTATCTTGCAAGGGTTTCAATGGTACCAATGGAATTGACCCTCCTTGAAAGGATAAACTTGTTTGTTCGAGACCATCTTGCTTCATAGGCACAGGAGTTCTCCCTCTAATTTGAACACATTGCACAAAAGAAACATTGCTAACAGGTTTGACATAAGTTGTTCTAGCAATCCTTGAACCAAGGCGCTCTACTGAACCACTAATAATTTGTTAGTATGATATGGAGTTTCTTCGTTACAAATTAAAATCTATTATGATTGGAAGAAATCAACGGAAACACAATGACAATACAAAGGGTTCCCATTGATTATACAATGGAGTTGTAATTAGCTTAAACAACGCATTTCAATGTTGTATGATATAGAGTTTTTCCATTACAAATTGTACTCTATTGTGATTTGATTCATGGATTAAGAGTTGTGCTTAGCTTCCAAGTTTGTCACATTCATTTCCTTCTAGATTTGAAACCCTTATCATCTTGGAGTATAGTGAATAATATTCAATAGATTGAGCAAATGGATTCCTTATATCCTATGCAACAATATGTTGTTGACCCATCTTGTCATATTTTATCATTGGCCTTATACACGACCGCATCTCACTACAATGTGTTGCATAACAACCCCTTCACAAGCTTTATACCAATAAATATTTATAAGCTCTTTGCATTGTATTGCCTTGAGATTTATAACAACAACATTTTGTGGAAATGTACCTCCTTACATGGGACACGTTCGAGTATGCCTTCTTCCCAAGGACATATTGAAGAACTTTCCTAATTTTCTTCTTTCAGACAACAATCTTAGTTGTGTCCTTCCTTCTGCAATAGGAGAGATGATGAAACTAGGAAAGCTCGATCTGAAACCGCAATAATCTCACTAGAGCCATTCCTCAGATGATTTTATATCTCAACGAATCCTTCAAAAATAGGCAGTTTAACTAAGGTTTTAGATATTAGAGAAAAATAATTGTTTGAAGGAACCATATCACCAACTCTTGGCCATCTTGTGATGTTGCTAACAAGTTAACCTTGATTATACGGCTGATGTGGAAACACTTAACTATGATGATTTGGATAGTGTTTCAAAGATACAAAATATCCAATAGTGTTTATAAAATAGTTTGCTAAAAGAATATTCAAAACATATTTCTTCAAGAACTGCAACAAATATAATGTTTTCTGACATTAGAGGAGTCTTGCCTCTTGGTGCGTTTCTGTAATGACTTGGTGGCGAATGCTCGAAATAACTCCTAAAACTTGAATATCTACCACATCAAAATAAAATTATTCTGTTAGGAATTCCTTCCAACTTTGGAAATTTAATGAGGCTTTATGAATGCATACAAACTTGTCCCTTTCAGGAATATTCCTTTCACAAAGGTGATGAGACCTTGGGGAAGAGAGATCTAGAGATCGTGTATGATAACTTTGAGCATAAGATAAATGCCATATCATGATGCTTACAACTTAAAAGATAAATGTACCTTCATCAACTACAACTATAATCTTACCTTTGCCTGGAAATATTTCACCACAATTAGAAATCTTAACTAGAACATTAGGTATTCCTTGATCTGTAGTTGATAATTGCTCAATTTTCTTTAGTACATCTATTCCCTCAACAACTCTTCCAAATAAGACATGCTTGCTGCAGATAATAAGAAAAGGGACATTAATTATATGAGAGTAAAATAGACAATAGAGATGGGGAGAGGCAACATATCCAAATTAGTCAGACAAATGTTAGCCTCACCCCCTTAGTAGCATATAGACCAACTAAATTGAACTGAAGAGAACTGCCTACAAATATTTATCAAAATTTAAAACGTAAAATGGTAAAAATACATTGGTGTCTCGCACCCAAAGAAAGTAACCCATTATTTCAAGGTAAAGGAATCTTGTATTTCTAAAATATGAAATTTCCATATGGTGACAGTCATGAGTCATGGATAAAGAGAAAATATGTCGATCACAACCAACATGTAAAGCTGCTCAGACAAATCAGGTGAATACAAAAAGTCATAGATATGGAATCAAGTATATACCCATCAAGATGAGGTGTTTCTGCAAAAGTAATAAAGAATTAAGTACCATTGCTGTTCTAAAATACGACATTTCCATATGGTGACACTCGTGAGTCATGGATAAAGAGAAAATATGCCGATCACAAACAACATGTAATTCTTCTTAGACAAAATCAGGTGAATACAAAGTCTATGGGACTTGATGGATTAATATTTTATGGGATCAACAAAACAATTACTCATTGAGTGAACAAAATAAAAAATGGAGCAAAGCCTAAGTATATTTCATCAAAAGAACCACTGCCAATTTTGTGCCCAAGTCTATACTTGTTGTTTACGTGTGACTCCATGTCACGGGATGTCACAATTTTAGACCCTATGTGCACACATTCAAGGTTAATATGCACATTCCAGTACCCACAATCATGTCCCAACACCCCCCCACACACTTCAACATATACATGTGTTCTAGCTCTATGCATACACTTTGTCATCATGAGATTTGTGGAAATGACCATATTTTGTTGAAAATCTCTACACTAAACTAGAATATGAATATATATATATATATGCACAATGATATTTAAAATGTTTCTTATCAAGTTATGGTTGTCTCAAATGGTTCCCTTTAGCAGTAAAGTGCATTCTACATGTAGCATAGTATAATTGCTTGACAAAATTAGTGAACTAACAACATACTTTGTTGTAATGATAAATAATCAAGTTTTATGCAATCAAGCACTAGCAAAATGAAGTTAAGAAATATAACAAGGATACCATATTTGGAATATATTGGGAAAATTGCCTATAATGGCAAGCTCAATAAAGAGTTTGGTTCTTGTATTTCATACCTATAAAAATGACCTTATGGTCATTGGAGGCCAAATAAGACTTGAAGGTGAAAATATAGAGTTGAATTTCTTGCATCCTACACCTGAAGGAAGAGCTTTGATATGGAATTTGCTAATAGTTAAGGAATATGCAAGAGTTATACTTCTCACGTATGAAACCATCCTATTGGCATCGATTCCTTTTTGAATGGTTATCAAAAATACATTTGATATTTTTCCACTTGCATATTTAGCCTATCAATACCTATGTGTTGGAACGTTGAATTCTCTACCAGCTCTTAGTAATGACCTGAACAAGGCAAATTCCTTTGTTGTAGTAGTGGCTCTTAAAATTCGTGGCATATTGAGAAATGTAATACTATGAACAAGTGATAGAGTATATTACAAAATATCTAGTAATCAAGAGTAATATTAGCAATGGGGATTTACAGATGTTTGTAGAAGGAAATATCATTGGGACTCTATGGTGTCGAATCCTCCATCCAGCAAATTAGCAGGTCCACATTACCATCATTCAAATCCCACATTTTGAAGATCAACAATAAAGATCAACCCCATATTCAAGGGCATCAAATCAAGCATTTCCATGCAGTCATTTAATAGGTGGTATTCAAAGGAGGGACAAATATCAAAGTATAGGATGTTAAAGCATATTTGGGTCATAGATTCAACACTTGAAAGCTACAGGATTCCAAGAAATCCTCTCTAGATTTATGGAAATAGTGGGGCATATATCCTCAATTTCAGGTAGAATATTAGTTGATAGTTATAGTCAAACCTTATATTTTAAGGGAATCGAACTCAACAGCGATACTAGTGTTTAGCAAATCAACTCAACAATAGTACTTAGCATTTAGAAAATCAACTCCAGGTGTAGCATTTCTTGGCTCTATGTTGAATTTTTTTCTTGTCGAAATTCATGGTGCAATTCATGTCACTAACCCTGGATTCATATATGGTGCTATACTATTCAGGACGTTTTTTGGAAGGCTATTATTGGTGTTATATGGGATGCTTTTGTGGATGCTAATTGGGACGTTAATTGGGATGTTATTTGGGATGCTAATTATCGTCCAAAATAATGCCAACTGTTAAAAATGGACGATATTTGGGATGTTAATTGGGATGCTAATTGGGATTCTAATTGGGATGCTAACTGGGATGCTAATTAGAATGTTAATTAGGATGCTAATTAGCATCCAAAATAACACCATATTTTGAAAAGGGACGCTAATTGGGATGCTAAATGGGATGTTAATTGGGATGCTAATTAGCGTCCAAAATAGCGCCAACTTTTAAAAAGGGATGCTAATTGGGATGCTGATTGGGACGCTAATTGGGACGCTAATAAGGAATCTAATTGGGACGCTATTTGGGATGCTGATTAGCATCCAAAATAGCATCAAATTTAGAAAAGGGATGCAAATAATGCCATTAAAAGCACCATCCCATAGAAAAGAGTCCACTTTGTCTAAAAAATGATGAAAAATACACTAAAATGGATAGTGGACGCTAAAAAGGAAGCTAAAAGGGACGCTAATCATAGGTTTTTGTTGTAGTGGATAGTGAGGGAGGTATAGTGAAGGTGGAGAGAGGTTATGAGAGAGGAGGAATGAGGGAGGGACACACACACACACACACACACACACACACACACACATAGGGAGAGAGATAGATTATATGGGAGAGAGAAGGGGGAAGGGGGGGAAATAGAGAGATAGTGATGTAGGGAGGGATAGTGAGGGAGGTATACATAAGGTGGAGAGATATTTTTAGGTATGGGTACTGAGGGAGGGACACACACACAACATAGAGATAGAGAGAGAGAGAGAGGGAGGTTGTGAGAGAGAGAAGGGGGAAAGACACACACACATACACATAGAGATAATGAGAGATGGAAATACAAAGGCAGGGAGGGCTAGTGAGTCAGGAATAGAGGGATAGTGAATAAGACACCTGTGTATCCATAGATGCCAAAAATATTATTTAGGGATCAAGTCTTGGATTTCCTCCCTTGACCATGTTGAGGCCTTAATAATCATATCTAATGTTGAAAACCTATTAAAGGCATGTGCATATTTTCTTAGAGACCAAGCATACCTTTAGTAGGTCATATGTGGTGTTTCAAGGAATTGTTCATTAACATGGGTGCCTCAAATATTCCATTAAGCATATTCCCTCAATCATATCTCAAAGGTCTCATACATGCTGCTCAAAACCATCTAATTCTACTAACATCCATATAATTTCATAGTCCAAATATATCTATGAGATTCCATGTGTGATTTTTTAAGGCATCCTTCCTATCCCTAGATGCCTAGAAGCTTCAATTAGGGCCTAATTCCATATTTTCCTCCCTTAACCATGTCCATGGCCTTGAGATGCATACCTAGGGTGAGTGCACAAAGTTGAGGGTCTCTTTGGCACGTTAGATGCAATACAAAATTGAAAAAATAGACATCCATCAACTTGCATGGATATTTTGAGACACTTACACAATGAATATTGCGATGAGTGAAAAACAAGAAATGTAGGAAATTGAATGACCTTTCCAAATATATAAATTTTTTTCTATTGAAAATGTTGTTAACTATCTAAAGTTAGATATTTTTTAACAGGCACTTTTTATTTTTGGGACAAATTATAAGGTATATGTTTTTGTGGGTGTAGCGTCTATGTCTAAATGATGGAATAAACTTACGAAAACTGGTATACATATAAATAACATATAGGTCTAGTGCACGATTATTTTTCCAATAGTAAAAATAATATTTTAATTTTTTTTTAATTATCTAAGAGATCAAACCTAGAAAATGGTATGTCAATTGTGGGTGCAACGTTTGAATCTCTTAATGCAATTATTTGGAAATAGTTTTTTTATAGCATGTAGAGGTTGGTGTTATTTAGTGCACCATACAATTGTTTTTTAAATGGTTGAGAAATGAAAGAGATATGGACGAAACACTAACAGTGTGTTTTTTGAGTTGAGGACTGATGACAGAAGATAAATAAGAAAAAAATAGAAAAAAGTATGTATTCTTGTTAAAATTTACATATTTAGAATCTACCAAAAAAACCATATCTGTTTCTAAAATCTCATAAAAAATGGAGGTGTGGAGCATAATCAGACGAACCACTAAACACGAGCATA
>LPNX010013056.1:12469-24969 GCA_001517045.1 Pseudotsuga menziesii | reverse complement strand
CCAAAACATGCCCCCATTTTTGTTAACAATAACACGTGCGCGTTTATCCTTTGTATAAACAGTAGCAGTCGTTGTCCGAGAAACACTCTAAACACATTTTCGCAGGTTCGACAGTCCGCGCGCAAATTCAGGTTACAGACAATGCATGAACATTATCTTCTTCACCATATTTTCACACAATCTTGTTTTGTGAATCAAGCATCTCCACCACATGTTTCTAAGTTTTGCTTGGAGCATGGTATACATTGAGGAGCAAGAAATAAAGAATGAATTGAGCAAGAAAGAATCCATTAATTGAGCAAGGAGCCACATACAACATCTCCACCATTGTTTTTCTTGCAATTGAGGAGCTAGCAAAGGAAACATTAACTTGGTCACTGTGGTGGAGTATGTAGACACAATTGAGCAAGAAAGAAACCAAGTTTGGAGAATTTCCCATTGAGGAGCACCATACAACATTTCTACCATTGTTTTTCTTGCAATTGAGGAGCTAGCAAAGGAAATGTATTCTTCCCAATCTTCCCCCTAGCTCAAGAGTATGTAGACACAATTGCTCAAGAGATTTACCAAGCTTGGGGAATTTCCCATTTAGGAGCACCATAGAGCATCTCTACCATTGTTTTTCTTGGAATTGAGGAGCTAGCAAAGACAACGTTCTCCCCAATCTTCCCCCTATTTTGAGTATCTAGACACAATTGAGCAAGAAAGAAACCAAGCTTGGGTAGTTTCCCATTGAGGAGCTAGAAAAGGAAACCATATATATCATTGATCATTGTGGTCATGGGAAACTCACACAATCGAGCAAGAAAATCAGCAAGGAAGTGGATACCCAATGAAATCCTTGAAGAAATTAGAGAGAAGAAAAGAAATGACATGACCAATCGAAGACTCTCTATGGACACTCAACCAATTCCGGTTGTTGAGGATGCCACAGTTCTTCCTACCAATCCACATCAAGAAAGACAAAAGCATTCGCTTGAAGGATCTTCGGTCACCATATCAGTAGAAGAACGAGCACTACATGGCATTGATCAAGGAGTAAAATGTAGGTGCACATCAAGGCCACCTGAAACCTTTGCATATTTAATTGAATGTGGGTATACAAGTGACAAAGTTATAGAGACATTGAATGCCGAAGGTATGCTTGAAGAAGACAATGTTGCTTAGACCACTCAAGAGGATTTCCAATTTCCACCGTCCGACCATCAGGAAGACATGGAAGGACATGAAGCTCATGTTCAAACACCAGACCGACCGAGTGATATGGTATAGGGTGCAATTCCAACCTCCCTACCTCCATTAGCAACTTCACGCTGAAGAACTCCAAAATGTATACAAATCAATGAAAGTCTCATTGGTTCGCTTGAAGGTACGTTGTCTAAACGCAGTATTGCATATCAAGCTCAACAGATACTTGTCAACTATTTTGATTCTAAATGTGATGGAGATAAATGTAGATATTTTTATATTGTTGTTAAAATCTAGGTCTATGATTGTTGTTAAGGAAAACTTAAGGATAAAGATGATAAACAGTTTTGAACCAAGTTCTTATGTTGTTAGAAGTTTGGTAGATGCATTTAGTAATATTGGAAAGAAATCTCGTTCAAAGGATCGCAATGCAGCTCGTCGTGTGTTGTCACAATCAATCATGAACAAAAGCACCAAGGCCCTTTGCCTTCTTAATCCTACATCCAAACTTGTAGGATTGGATATCAAAGCATTCTGTAGGTATTGTTATAGAAGAGAACAACTTGACTCTGGTGAAACAGATGTCTGGTCCTTCGTTGGTGGGTTGCCATGCTTCGATATGAAGCTCATTGATGCAGTAAAGGGATTGGTGCAAGAGTTTTGGCATGACAATAGTAGACCTTCATCCAACCAAAAAGATGTACTAAAATTGAGAATGGATTCAAGGGATCGTGAGCCCCACATTAAACATTTTCTTGACATGACACAAATAGAATTATATGAGAGGTTTAGGAATGAACATAATTAACTTAACTTGGGCCAAAGATCCTTCAAGAAATGCAAACCATGGTATGTTAAAATAAACACAACTCATAACACATGTTGTTGTCGATATCACATTGAGTACGCTTATTATTATGACACATATATACATATATTGCGTGTTTTGCATAACACTCTTGTGCATGAATGATCAACTACATTGCCATCGACATCATCTAGAGAGTATATCCATAGCATCTTTTGTAGAAGGACAAAAGGTTGCACATTTTATCAAAGGCCCTGCGTAGATGGGACATGCCCAAGGTGTGGTGGAATGGCATTTTTGGACAAATGCATACACGTCACCGATGAGCATGAACTTGGGAGACATGAAGTGAACTTCCAGTTATTCAAATATGTCACGTATGATATCAATGGAGGGAATGAAAGGAAAAAAATAAAATTGGTCACCTCTCAAGTTAGCAACGAGTTCATGAATAGTATTTTTTTCCTATTGAAATCTATTGCTACTTCATATATGTAACAACCTATTGATCTGTACATCTTTATTGTTGATCTCCTAGGTAATGGTATGCAACTTCATGGAGGAATTATTTGAAAAGACACAACAGTATGTCAAACATGTACATGTGGCTCGTTGGCAAGATGAGCAGTTTGGAGCGTGCAGGGATACATTTCCTATTGGAACTATATTATCAATGGTCGATTTTGCGGAAAACTACACTCTTCAACCACAAAATGAGATTCATAGTCAATATTATCAATCAGATCGGGTCAGCATAATTGTCCATATCACCTATAGACATGGGGTAGATAGTATTGAAGAGAGCCAGGTTATATTGAAGGAGTATCACTTTTACATAAGTGATGACATGTGTCATGACTTGGATTTTGTACAACACAGCTTTCAATTGTTCTACAAACACTTGGAGGATAACAATATATAGATGGAACAATATTGGATTTGGTCTAATGGTTGTGTAGGGAAATTCAAAAATTCCTGTGTCTTCCAATGGTTGTGTATTCTCCACAAGAGGCACAAGGTGCCACATATTTGGAACTATTTTGAAACTGGACATGGAAAAGGGGAACATGATGGAGCAGGTGCATGCATCAAGACTGCATTACATAGGCAAGAGATGAAATTCACAACTATTTCGCTCATCCGATATGCAAAGACAATTATTGCATGGTGTTCTTCAGTGATGGGGAAAGGAGCTAGAAGGAGAGAAGACCAATCGTCTCAAAAAGCACATGTACATAGATATTTTTGGGAGCTGGTCGATGTATATTGATCACACCTATATGAGTGCAAGACCATCCAAGGAACTCATGCATTCCATTCATTTAGGATGTCAGACAATGCTATAGTTGAAATGTGGACAAGAAAACTCTCTTGTTTTTGTTATCCATGTAGCAGTGGTGAATGGGACAACTATGAATCCATATATTGGGTTGACAACTGGGATCATCTATCACTCCCCATTAGTCGACAAATTATTTAGAATTATCCTAGTTGGAGGAGGGCTAGTCAAGTATTTCACATGACTATGACCGTCATTTCAGATCTCATACAACCAGGTTCGACTATTATGTTGATCACTTCGAAATGTTTTACAACTATTTGTGTTTAGTTAGCTGACTCATAGGTCTGCACTTTATTTTATGCAGGTCACATATACGCAGTGGTTGCCCCAAGAGACAATGAATGGAACACTGACTACTAGCTGGCATGTTGCTTGGATGGGAAGCAGACCCTCTTTGTCTCATTAAGCAACTCCAAGGGCAATGATTTTCCAATTGGGTCAATGGTTATCAAAGGGGAATATTCGACATAGGTTTCCCATGCACGAAATAAAAAAGGTTATGTATTTGAAGATTATAGACCAGGTCAATTTGTATACCATTATAAAAACTTAGTTATTGGCACAAACCTCTAGCTGCAAATAATGCCAAACAACAACTCATCAAAGTCATGATACTTGTTGCCTTACTTCGAGCACGAGAGGCTAAAGGATACCGTTGCTATTAGAGGTGATCTCGATGGTCTAGTCGAATGACCGCATGTAGGCAGTCAGGTATGTGGTATTCAGATATTTTGGTTTCATGGTCTCATTGATTATTTGCAGTTTGATACATTGAGCGCTTGATATATTGATAAATTCAATAGACTTCTACAATGGATTTGTTGTATTATATTGATACTTACATGATTCATGCCTTATATCCCAAGACCATTATCTACCACTCTATCTGGGATATGTCTATTTCATTTTCCTTGAATCTCAAAGTTGATCCTATAAGGACATCTCCTTGAATCTGATATTTATCTCCTTCAGTCCGATAATTTGTTTCTCCCAGGTAGGAATTCAATAGGTGTCCCTAAAAGCTTGTAGGAGGTGGGAATCAATGTGCGATAGAATGATGGTCATTGCTTGGATCGATGAACCATTAGATCCTTTGGATTCATGACATTGGGATAGTGCTAGGGAGGTCCTCTAATATGGTTCCATGGATAAGGGACCATTTTTTTGGTCAATTTTGGAAACTAGGGTTTTGCTCAGTAAGTGAATGTGAAATTTTTGCACATGGGGGTCAAATTCGCACATGGCTCAACTGTGAAGGTGTGGCTAGCGTTCCCACATAACACATGCGTAAACATGCTTGCATGACCCACCGGAATCCCTTTTTGATGCGCATTTTCCATTCTATGCCCCAGGTAGGGATTCAACAGGTGTCCCTGAAAGCCTATAGGAGGTGGGATTCAGCGTGCCATAGAATCATGAACATTACTCGAATCGATGAACCATTGGCTCCATTGGATTCAGGACATTGGGACAGTGCTAAGGAGGCCCTATGATCTGGTTCCATGGAGAAGAGACCATTTTTTTGGTAAATTTTGGAAACTAGGGTTTTGCTTAGTAAATGAATGTGACATTTTTGCACATGGGGGTAAAATTTGCATATTGCTCAACCCTGAAGGTGTGTCTAGCGTTCCCACATAACACATGCCTAAATACGCTTACACGACCCATCATAAGCCCTTTTTGATGCACGATTTCCATTCTATGCCTTGGGTAGGGATTCAACAGGTGTCCCTGAAAGCCTGTAGGAGGTGGGATTCAACGTGCCATAGAATCATGACCATTTCTCGGATCGATGAACCATTGGCTTCGTTAGATTTAGGACATTGGGATAGTGCTAGGGAGGCCCTCTGATCTGGTTCCATGGAGAAGAGACCATTTTTTTGGTAAATTTTGGAAACTACGGTTTTTCTTAGTAAGTGAATGTGAAATTTTTGCACATGGGGGTCAAATTCACATATTGCTCGACCATGAAGGTGTGTCTAGAATTACCACATAAAAAATTCCTAAACACACTTGCATGACCCACCGAAAGCCCTTTTTGATTCACGATTTCCATTCTATGCCCCGGGTAGGGATTCAAAAGGTGTCCTTGAAAGCTTGTAGGAGGTGGGATTCAACGTGCCATAGAATCATGACCGTTGCTCGGATCGACGAACCGTCGGCTCTGTCAGATTTAGGACATTGGGATAGTGCTAGGTATGCCCTCTAATATGGTTCCATGGAGAAGAGACCATTTTGTTGGTCAATTTTGGAAACTAGGGTTTTGCTTAGTAAGTGAATGCGGAATTTTTGCACATGGGGGTCAAATTCGCATATTGCTCAACCATGAAGGTGTGGCTAGTGTTCCCACATAACAGATGCCTAAAAACACTTGCACAACCCACCAGAAGCCCTTTTTGATGCATGATTTCCATTCTATGGCCCGGGTAGGGATTCAACAGGTGTCCGTGAAAGCCTGGAGGAGGTGGGATTCAACGTGCCATAGAATCGTGACTGTTTCTCAGATCGATGAACCATTGGATTCATTGGATTCAGTACATCGGGATAGTGCTAAGGAGGCCCTCTAATCTAGTTCCATGGAGAAGAGACCATTTTTTTTGGTCAATTTTGGAAACTAGGGTTTTGCTTAGTAAGTGAATGTGAAATTTTTGCACATGGCAGTCAAATTCGCATATTTCTCAATTGTGAAGGTGTGGCTAGGATTCCCACATAACACATGCCTAAACACGCTTGCACAACCCACCAAAATCCCTTTTTGATGAATGGTTTCCATTCTATGCCCCGGGTAGGGATTCAACAGGTGTCCCTGAAAGCCTGTACGAGGAGGGATTCAACGTGCCATAGAATCATGACTGTTGCTAGGATCGACGAACCATCAAATCCGTTGAATTCAGGACATTGGGATACAGCTAGGGAGGCCCTCTAGTCTGGTTCCATGGATAAGAGACCATTTTTTGGTCAATTTTGGAAACTAGGGTTTTGCTCAGTAAGTGAATGTGAAATATTTTCACATGGGGGTCAAATTCGCATATTGCTCGACTGTGAAGGTATGGATGGCATTCACACATAACACATGCCTAAACACACTTGCACGACCCATCGGAAGCCCTTTTTGATGCACGGTTTCCATTCTATGCCCCCGGTAGGGATTCAACAGGTGTCCCTGAAAGCTTGTAGGAGGTGGGATTCAACGTGCCATAGAATCATGACCGTTTCTCAGATCGATGAACCGTTGGCTCCATTGGATTTAAGACATTGGTATAGTGCTAGGGAGGCCCTCTGATCTAGTTCCATGGAGAAGAGACCATTTGTTTTGTCAATTTTGGAAACTAGGGTTTTGCTCAGTAAGTGAATGTGAAATTTTTGCACATGGGGGTTAAATTCGCATATTACTTGACTATGAAGGTGTGGCAAGCATTTCCACATAATAAATTCCTAAACACACTTGCACAAACCACCAAAAGCTATTTTTGATGCATGGTTTCCATTCTATGCGTCGGGTAGGGATTCAATAGGTGTCCTTGAAAGACTATAGGAGGTGGGATTCAACGTGCCATAGAATCATGACCGTTGCTTGGATTGACAAACTGTCAATTCTATTGGATTCAAGACATTCAGATAGTGCTAGGGTGGCCCTCTAATCTAGGTCCATGGACAAGGGATCATTTTTTGGTCAATTTTGGAAACTAGGGTTTTGCTCAGTAAGTGAATGTCCAATTTCTGCACATAGGGGTCGGCTTTGAAAATTCCTCGACCATGAATGTGTGGCTAGTGTTCCCACATGGAACCTGCCTAAACATGTTTTCACGAACCACCGAAGCCCTTTTTGATGCACAGTTTCCATTCTATGCCCCGGTTAGGGATTCAACAAGTGTTCCTAAAATCCTGTAGGAGGTGGGATTCAACGTTCCATATATTGATGATCATTGCTCAGATCGATGAATCGTCTGATCCGTTGGATTCAAGACATCGAGATAGTGCTAGAGTGGCCCTCTAATTTGGGTCCATGGACAAGGGATCATTTTGTTTTGTCAATTTTGGAAACTAGGGTTTTGCTCAGTAAGTGAATGTGAAATTTTTGCACATAGAGGTCAGCTTGAAGGTGATTGTAGATCTTCCCCTCATCCAAGAGATGTGAGAATTTGTACGATGAAATGCAGGAGGAGACAATTCCATTATGTCAGTAACCATGTAATGGAACATTTTTATGTTTAGAAACAAGTGGCCAACCTATTACACCATTATTACAAAATATATAAATATTCACGCTACGAATGCTTCGAATAATACTCCATAAACATGAATTTATAAAACAATATTCAAAATAGTACTTCTCTAATCAATTTAAACTATAATAAAATCACACATAACTTTCATCTCTTTCAAGGTTGTTACTCGAGGCCATTCATCAAATTCCATGTACATTAACAAAATGATAAAATAATGTGCAGGACATACATAATGTGCAGGATATAGTCATAACCATTATTTTGAATCAACCTTATGATACTCTGATACTTTTAGGTTTGATGTGTATCCCATGTATTCGTTAGATGAAAGACATCATGCCAAACACTAATTTTATTTATGTAGACCACACAGGTGCATCACTTAGGTGTGTCAAATTCATGCATGCTTTAAAATTTTGTTAGGTTGTTATGTGGGTAAGGTGCTTTTGTATTCCACCAGGTTGGATTAGTTGCTTAGCTATGTTGGGTGCTTATGTGTATTAGGTATGTTCCATATTTGTGAATACAATTTGACATTGTTAATATAGCATTGTATATGCAATTGGGTTGTGGTAAAAAGCAATTAAAATGTACATTTTTGTCATTATGTAATATTGTAATTATGCATTGTTCTCAAATTTATAACTGATATCTCCATGCAATCGTAAAATCTATAAAAAATTGGGAACATTACATATAGAAACATTCTTGGCCACACGTGTATAATCACACTTAAAAGGCTGAACCATGAAGATCTCAAGAGCCTTGATATGAAATATTTTTTATATCATGAAAGTTATAATACAAAAATAGAAGGCCCATCTATGGCCTGTCAATGTACATGTATCAAAAACATATTTGATGTACATGTGCAAACAAAAGTACATCTGTCCTGGACCGCGGCCCTATACTGTAACTCCAGATTGTACATAAAAATACATATTTGTCTTGGACTAACACATCAAAAATCTAACTTTCTCTTGTTTTTCCTAGACCTTGATGCTTTTCGGCTCTATCTATGACCACTGTGCATCTTTGGCGACTATAAATCAATGACACTATGTCTTGATCAGGTAATTGAACTAGTATTATCCAACATTAACAAAGTTTGAAAATTTAAAATATGACTCAATTGTAAATAAAACAAAGACTCACTACATCCGTCAAGGGTATAGGTGCCTCTGGTGTTGAGGGTATAGACACCTCTGGTGTCCTCCTTCTTGCAGAGAGTCTCTCTGCAATGCTTCTCTACGAATAAAAAAAATATGTCAATTATCTCAAGAATTATCAACATGTACATGAATGAGAAAGTACTAATCAATTATGTGAAAAATGAACATCTCATCGAAAAAACCATTTCTAGGGGATTACACTGGGACTCTTTAATAGTAAGAGGAGTCGTAGGTTGAACATCAACCTCAATTGCATGCACTAATGGACCAGGGTGTGGCTACATTCACCAAATGATAAAATAGTTAGACATTGTGCATGTCCATAAACAATACAAATGAAGTGTACAATTACAAATATTCAAATAGATGTACCTCAGTGTGACTTATCCCTATTGTAGATGCAGCATTGACTGCAGCATCAACAATCCCACTAAGGTCTGGCATGGATGACTCTACATCCGTATGTTGTAAACATGTGAAAATAACATTAAGAAAAACCACTTGTGAAGTGAATTCACAGCTAACCAACAACTGCCATTGGAAGTGTGTACATTACCGTGGGATGAGTAGGTTGATCCTCATGCACACCCGCTCTGTTCAAGGAAGAGGGTCATTTGGTGTAAACAACCCCCTTATCTATGTTTGGACTACAGGGAGATCCAAACCAAAGAGGCAGTGGAGGGATATGCAATTATGTCTGCAGTCATAAAGTGTTACCATAGTTAGACATGGATTTCAATGGATGGAATTATATGTATTAAAAAACTAACATGTTGTAATATACTTACCCCTTCCTGGGACATATCTCCCCCATGGGAGTGACCACTTCCATCAATTTCTTTCCCCTCTTCAGATGCTAATAGCATCTGGAAGTTTAAAAATTATAAATATTAGCGATCTATAAATGAGTGTACAGTAAGAAATTTAGATAATTCGAACAAGATTCAGTCATAACCCATGTACTTACATTCTTCAAGTAATCAACGTCTCCAGCATCACGTTCTAAGTGGGGTTCCTGTAACTTCAAAAAGTGTAAATATTAGACAATTTCATAAATTAATCAAGACTAACACTTGCATTAACAAAATTATATGTAATAACAAAATGACAAATGTTTAAATATTACCTCAACGGTGGTTGTTTGGGGCTTGGGTACAACCACACCAGGTGCAGTACCACCCCTGCAAGAGGCATCAATCTCCTACAAGAGTAAATATTGCATATATTACGACTTTTTTAATATGTTACACATAGTATGGAAAAATTAAAAATTGAACAATAACAAATTTTTAAAATAATGTCCTTACCTTACCACCATTCATCGTAATGGTACCATGTCTTGGTCCAGAACCATAACAGGGTCCCCCCACATGATGTGTAGACATGTGGCTCACTCTGAAGCACATGGGATGTCGGTCTTTCCCCACCAATAGATGTCCCTCCACCACCAGAAGCTGGTGGTTGTCCACCAGTAGAGGAAGAGGGCGCTCTCTGGTCAATAGTGGTCATGTGTTGAGAGACCATCTCAGCTAGAGTAAAAAATGCCTCCTATGTCTGAGAAACCATGTCATGTGCAAGAGGGATGTCTGGCCTCGGTAGCTGGGCATTGGGTGCAGGTATATTTGGATTGGCATCTCTATGCCTAGCATTGGGTTGGTGTTGGGGAATTGCCCTACCAACTCCCTGGAATCCCCCAACATGTCAAAATAGTTGACATGTTTCCCCATCACAAACTCTGCATACAATTTTCAGAGGAAGTACAAAGAAAATTCCCCATTTTTATGAGGGGGAATGTCAAAAACCATGTACCACCTATCCATCCAATTGTCTCTGATGGGTGGAAAGGTGCACCACTCAATAAAAATATGTGGTCTATTGATCTCTGGAATGTCATACGGCCCAGGTAGTCTAAAAAATGAATAGATGCGTTGTTTTGTTATTTTGAGCTTTTTTAGCTCGTTGTAACTTAACCCATCATCATATTGTTGTCTTTTCCTCTTCCTGTAAGATGTGATTTTATACAAAGCATCATTTGATCTTGCGATTGTATCAACAATAGACAACAAAGAATCTAACAAGGAGTGGCAGAGCTCATCTCCACCCCTCTAAGCAGAACCAATCTCTCTCAAATGGGAAATAACCCTCAATATCTCCACATTGTTATCCATAGTAGCCACTGCAATCATAAATACAAATAAAATATCATTAGAAATATAAACACATGATATAATGACATCTAAGCACTTAAAATTGTATAACTAATGTATGACAAATAACAACATATAAACTAAATCTATCATGTAAATTTAAAAATTGATCTTGAATTTTACACTAAAGAATAAACATTTAATATTTTTTGAATTCATATTTATGTCCTAAATTCAAGCATTAATTCCAACTTTTAAGTATGCATGTGTACAAAAAGTGTCTTGAGTGCATATGTTGATTGCGAAGCTCCTCTAGCTTATTTTAAGGCTTGGATTATGAAGTTTTGTCGAAATTGTGAGGTGACGACTATTGCCTTTGCAGGACCATCTCCCAAATTGTGGGTAGAGGCAACAACTAGACCCTAGAATAGGTAGCATAATGTGTCGTTGATGAATAAAATCCTAGTATAGGCAACGATTTTGTTAGATATGTAATTATTTGTTATAGTGTTATGTTTTTTGGACTCCAAAGTCTATTTAGTAGGTCTTCATGGATTTTATGGTTGCAAGGGTTCCACTAGATTATATCATGCATGATAGTATGTGATTGGCATATTTAATCAAATACATCAACCTACCTATGTATCTTCATGTTCATAGAGTCTATTGTTGAACTTTATTGTCTTGACCTTAACCAAAAAGTACCCTTCGTTCAAGACGAAATATTTGTTAAAAGCATGGGAAGCTTCTATATCTTATTTTAACACTTGGATTGGGAAGTTTCATCAAAACTATAAGGTGTTTATTGATTTTCTTGGAATAGCAACTTCGATATTTCAGATAGAGGCAAGGGATTTACCATGTTTGTTTATGTATTTTAGGGAAATATATGAATTCTACTTGATTTTTTTTTAGTTGTATGCAAGCTTGCAACATAATTGACAAACTTTGCATATTTGTTAATTTTGGTTTGGATTCACAATGATGCTTGCGAATATAAGTATATGAAAATAGTGAAGTTCATTTATTTTTTTATGAGTTAATTGGGGTTTTGGTTTACATTGGGAATGTAAATTACTTATGCAAACTTGCAATGTGCTTGACAAACTTTGCATATTTGTTGATTTTGTTATGGATTCATAAGGATCCTTGTGAATATGCATATGGAAATAGTGAAATTCATTTGTTTTTTGAGTTAATTGGGGTTTTGGTTTCCATTTGGCATGGGAATTTTGGGTATGAATTTTGGTAACTAATCAAAATTATTTAATTTTTATGATTAAATTGGGGAATTGGTTTCCATTGGCCAATTACATTGGGGTTTTTGTTTCCATTAACCACAATTTAATTTATTTTGGTTTAATTTTTCAATTTAGGGCAAATAAATTGATGAACAAAGAGAAAAAAACATGAAAATAAATAAGGAAAATACCTTACAAATAGGAGGTTGATCCAAAGGTGGAGATGGATGGCTTTGGCGCACCCAAAAATGTGTTTGCCTAGTTGAGATTTGCTCTAAAGAAGTCCAATATCCGTGCGATGTGGCGAAAAAGATGCGCTTAGCCTATTTGAAAAAAAACAAGATTTCCAAAACACGCACACGATTTTCTTCAC
>LPNX010013056.1:0-12412 GCA_001517045.1 Pseudotsuga menziesii | reverse complement strand
AAACAAAAAAAGTAGTTTTTTTTATGATACCTATCCCCAAATTTATATTAAAAAAGTGTTTAAGACATATACGGTATTTCAAATTTAAATCAATTTCATTGGCTAGCACATGATGACATGGAATTTGAATAAAAGTTAAAAGGCCCATTTTGAGTTGAAATTTCCTCTAATGAAAACGGAGGCACGATTTTCTTGAATAAAATGGAGGCACGATTTTCTTAAATAAAACAAAGGCATGATTTGGTTTACTATCCTAATTGGCATGTCTATTGGCAGCCTTGGGACTAGGCTTGGCAGGTTCGGGATTGCTTGGGATGATTTTTTTTTTGGATCAAGAGTGATTGACTTCACTCCACCATTGCATCTAAAAGGTCCCTCAACTTCTTGCACACAACCCCTAGTGCTCAACAAATTATGATGGCATGCATATCCCGATTAAGATTCAAATAATTCACTTTCAATGTCATGTGTGGTGGTTGGAGGCATCAATTTTGGCCCTAAATGGTTAACAAATTCCTTTAAGGACTAAGGACCAAGTGTTCCCACTACCCATGTGAAGGGGCATAATATTTGTACTTAGTGCTAAAAATGTTCTAATGAAACTAGTATCCCCATTTCAAGGTAAATGAAACCATGGAAGGATCTATTGAGATTGTTCAACACACCATTCTTGGTTCTAGATGGATAGAAGCATATTCTAGGGGCTAAGGCCTGAATTTCCTCCCTTATTATGTCTAAGGTCCCAAGACACATACATATTACTTAGAAACCCATAATGGTTCCCATTCCCATTCAAAACAAAACTATCAACATGAGAGGTCATCTATGGCAATTCAAGATGTCATTCATGGAACTTGAACCCTAAAAGTTGGTTTACAACCTAAAATTAAATATTTATGTACCAACCATGATCAACACCTTATCCTCCATATCTATTGATAAAAATATCCTAATCATGGCCATATCCCAACTTAAAGGTTGAGGATACTTTTAAGAGATCATGTGTGTTTGTTCAAGGTGTTGTTCTTGTCCCTATATGTCTATAGGATTCCTCTAGGGCCTAAGGACTAGGTCCCTCAACCATGTATATAGATATGTTTGTAGTGCTAAGAAAATTATAATGCATTGCATATTCTCTCTTAAATGCAAATTATCACATACAGAGGTCCTATTTGCAAGTTCGATGCCTTGCTCATGGACCTCAAGCCTTAAAATCTACTTTTAGGACATAATTATTGAGTTTCCTCGCTCAAGCATGATCAAGGGACTCTGACCCATACTTTGTTCTTAAAACGTCCTAATGGTGTCCATATTACAACACAAAGAAAAATTATGCTCTTGGGAGGCTAGGCATGGTTGTTTGAGATGTTGTTCTTGATGATGCTAAAATATTACTATAGGTCCTAAGTCTTGATGATGCAAACTATTGTTTTTATAAATTTCTCTAGCCATGCACTAAAACCATTTTTTGTGGTTCTCCATAACACGTACACCTTTTGCTTGTCTAAAACACATGCATCTTTTGCTTCTTCGAAATGCGTGCACTTTTTTATTTTCCATCGTGTGTGCACGTTTTGCTTCTCCATAATGCATACTCGTCTTGTAACTATAAAACACGTGTGTTTTGTAACTATAAAATGCGTGTGTGTTTTGCCTAGCCTAACCTACGTGTCATATGACATTTCAGGCTCGAGATTAACCAAACCAAGCATTAAATAACGTGAGCTTGTTGTGTTTTTATGTATCATGAGTATGTTTCCAAAAAGTAGGATTGCATCTAAACGGTCCCTCAACTTGTTGCACACACCCATATGTTACCACGTAGATACAAAATAAGAGTTGTATAATACAACTTTCGTCAACGTATCATATAAGAGACTACAATACAGATCAGATAAAAAGATTCTAAAAAGATTCTCGCTCGCTATGATATAGTCTGCCACGTCTAGAGAAAAAATCGTTATGAAATTCCAGGCTTTACAATATTGGTTTAATGGTATTCCGGGAGTAATCATCAAAATTTGAAGATTAAAGAGTTCAAAATCCATGGTGATTTCACAATACCTTGCAGATATAGAACCAAATAAAAGTTCAATATTTTATGATAACGTTTTATCAAAATGTATACAAAAGTGATAGACCGTCTTGGAAAAATAACAAAATAATTACACAATGCTCAGCTTATTGAACACAAAGGTTCTGCATTGGATTTTGAGTGACACTTTACACACTGCTTGAAAAATATTTCGCTTTAAAGAAAATAGATTGTGAATAAAGATACATTGTCTATTCTTTATATGATTTTAATTTACACTTCCATAGAAAGTATTTTCACAGTATATACATTGCAATTTAGAAACATTCTAATTTCTAACTTATGATTCTGGGTAAAGTTTTTCCACAATATATATTGCGATGTACAAACATTTTCACTTACAATTCCAGAGAAAGCATTTTCACAATATATACATTACAATTTACAAGCATTGCTCATTGGCGGTCACAAGATGGCTGGCCTAGTTCCAATCGTCATGAAAATCGGCTCCACCAATTCCAAATTCTTCCTGTTGTGTCGATTGAAAACAATTTGGAATGGATAGATGTTCATTCATTAATAGAAAAATATCATCCTCCCACATAAATCCATAGGAAATGTCGGTACTCTCAACATAGCCATGCACTGCATTTGAATAAGCAATATTGGGCACTGAATCTCCATCGGGATAGTTCTGCATGATTATTGTGAATTCATGGGGAGTTAGATGGTTTTCGAAGAAATCGAAGTCTGAGTGAACATCTTCGTAATTCGTGAATTCTCCCATATCTGACTGAATAGTGCTGCCATTTTCGTTGGTGGAATTGAAACCATTATTTATTTGCGCCTTCAACCCAATTTCATCTTGCAGAGACTTTATAACCCCGTTGAGAATGATATTGTCCCTGAATTTATTCACAGCATCTATCTCTTCATTGTTATCCATATTATTGATCTTGTCAAGAAAGGCCATCAGATCACTGTCATACCCCAACATTCCGCTATTAATTTGCTTCGATTCTGGGGAAGCCGATCGATTATTGAAATATTCATCTCTCCCTCGCTTATTTTGATAAACTTGTGAGGAGGTTGCCATCCCTGCAAACAATTGTTGTGATCAAAGCACAACAGATACAACAATATAGAGAGCTTTGTTTGAATCGGCGATCCTTCTTTCTTGTCGATTTGAAAGTTAATCCAAAGAATTGAAATATGAAAATATTGATCTACACACCTCTCATTGTCACCCCAAAACTTGTGTACAATATATACATAGATGGATAGCTGGTAATGGATGGATCACGAGAAATCCCTCGTGATATGGAAGCTTCCCAAGGACCATGATATAACGTGTTCTTTTTAAACGCCTTTTTCACTTTTGAAGATTTATTTCAATTACAGGTCCTCCAAAGGAGAATACAATTTCGTCCTTTGTTGGTATCTACATCTCTCTCAGTGGATTCAATGCCACTGCATTGGATGTAATCTCTGACATTCTTACATGGAAAACCTGATTATACTGGAAACCGAAACATGTAATACTAATTGTATATTAGCTAGATGCTCAAGTACTAGATGCACGAGTTTATTAGGAGTTTGGAGGAGTTTATTAGGAGTTCACACGATTTTATTAAGAGTTCAACTCTTACATGATTGCACATTAGCTAGACTCCTACAAGCTAAATGCACTTGGACTAAGCCTTAACTGATTAGAGTTGAAGTTAAGGTAATAATTGTAGAATCGTTGGAGTTAAGCTAATAGTTGTATGTAATAGTTAAGCTAATAGTTATATAATATAACTTTGATTAGAATTTAGAGTTGAAGTTAAGCTAATAGTTCTAGAATTGGAGTTAAGTTAATAGTTGTATATAATAATAAATGGAGTTAAGCTAGTAGTCGTATCTAATAATCTAATAGTTGAAGATTAATTTTAATTTTTACAACTATCACTAACTGTACTTATCACATGTTAATTAAGCTATTTTTTATTTTTTTGAAATGATTAATTATTAATTTTGGACCATGGCCATAGAATCAATCTCGACAATACACTTTTCTCATTCTCGTTTAATCTTGGACGACGCCCATAAAATCAATCTTCTCCTTGCTCGACATCAGAGTCTACTCTCATGTCCCATCCATACTCAACATATAATGGAACTTCAGGAAATGGTTATTTCTACTTGTACCAGCCATATTTTCATGCATCAATGAACGACTTTGGAAGGTAGACAGCACAGGTGGCAGGTTTCCTCTCTAACCCTTACAAATAGGGACCCCTACTGCTACAAGAATTTTGAAAAAGCACTTTCCAGGATTGAGGTTTATGTTGGATGCATGAGGGAATGTGGGATTAATTGGCTGGGACTAAAATTTAAATTTTCTCTCATCTGGTGGCTAGCAAAACCGTACAGGGAATATTTCTCATTGACAAGGAAAGAAGAGCATAAGTGTTGGAGATATTGGGTTTTCCATAATGGATTTGTAGAAAAAGAAGGAACATCTAAATTCCCATACAACTTTTCTTCTCTCCATGAACGAAGCATAATTCCAGATTCAAATTCAGAATAATGGAGGTTGTTGCACGAGGACATGCAACATGACAGTTGGGGAGAGATGTTGGGCCCATAAATGGCCCTTTTTTGACCACCCTTATCCACCTCTTTTTTCCTCATCCTACCCTATTATGCATGCTGAACAGATGTTTTTCCCTCACTTGGCCCCTCAAGTCATAAAGGTATGGTTAATTATTGTCTTATTTTATTAATGCTTAGGTAGTGGTAATCAGGGCCCTACATCTTAAATTATGCTAACATATGATGGTTTTATAAAGATATTTCAAGATATAGAGAATACAGGTGTAGCGTTCCGAACATTCCAAAGGAGGGATGGACATTCATTACTAAAGCTGATCACCATCCATTCCATCGTCGTCCAAAGAACGCGGTCCCAGTGTATTAGTCCATGCGAGCTGTACAAGGGTAGCTGCAACAAATTTGGAGGCAACAGTGTGGCGCTACTCCAAAGTAGCTTTAATTTATGGAATATCTTCTCAATCAATCAAGATCATTATTTCTGGCTCAAATAATAGCTTCCCTATATATTTTTCTCTCATCTTGCAATGACTACAACAACTTATTGTAATTAGGGAATCCTGAAGATCAGAGATCTTCATGGTTTCCTGATAATAGTAGGAAGAGGTTATGATTGTAATGGCATAAATATGGGAAACCATTTTGAGCTAGGGGTGGAACATTTAACTAAATTATTGTATTAGCTATGATTAAGGTTGCGTGATTCATCTGCCATTTTTAATACAAGGAGTTTGATTTAGATCTCGACATCTTAACGTATGTTACTCCCAGCATCTCTGTGTGAAGGCTGGGCTCGCCTTCCCACAGGGATTGCTGAGTTAATTAGATATTATATTTATTCTGTTGTGTGATTTTGTGATAATTTCCTTTCTTCATAGTAAGCTGCAACAGTTATCGATTTACAATGTGTCATTGGATAATTAGTAATTGTATTTATGGTAAAACTACAATGGTATGGTGTGTCAGTCGACTGTATAGGTTAATTGTCTCTTATGCAACTATGCGATAGCTATAACATCCATGTTCATCCCTAGTTCATTCAATTGATGTTTTCGTAGATCTTTGCAGTTCGTTTCTTTGCTTTTATAGTTGCATATTCTCATTCCTGTACTTTGAATTTCTAGAATAGCTAGATTCAATTCATGTCCTATGGATTTCTAGAATAACTGAATCAGGATAATTGGGTGGATCCTTAGATGGTTTGGCAATCAGGATTTTATTTTCTGCAAGAGTAATCTAGATGTTATTTCCCAAATCTTTCAATTCTAGATTAAGAATCATAAAAGGTACTTGTGGTTGTATTCTTGAGAACGTAAATTAGATTAAGTGGATTATGGGATGAGCGTGGCTGAACAAGAAAGTAGAATAATTTACTTACAACAACCTAGTGTTTAAGCATATATAGTGCATATTATCCTTGAAATAAAAGACTTTCCTGGGTTGACAATTTATATTGAACACTCTGTATGTTAGCTTTAATTAACTTGCATATAGGGTGCCCAATAATTTTCTTGAATAAAACAAAGGCACGATTTGCTTAAATAAAACGGAGGTGCGATTTGGTTTACTATCCTAATTGACATGCCTGTTGGTAGCCTTGGGACTAGGCTTGGCAGGTTCGGGATTGCTTGGTATGATTTCTTTTTTTGGATCAAGAGTGATTGACTTCACTCCACCATTGCATCTAAAAGGTCCCTCAACTTCTTGCACACACCCCCTAGTTCCCAACAAATTATGATGGCATGCATATCCCGATTAAGATTCAAATGATTCACTTTCAATGTCATGTGTTGTGGTTGGAGGCATCAATTTTGTCCCTAAATGGTTAACAAATTCCTTTAAGGACTAAGGACCAAGTGTTTCTCCCTACCCATGTGAAGGGGCCTAATATTTGTTCTTAGTGCTAAAAATGTTCTAATGAAACTAGTATCCCCATTTCAAGGTAAATGAAACCATGGAAGGATCTATTGAGATTGTTCAATACATCATTCTTGGCTCTAGATAGATAGAAGCATATTATAGGTACTAAGGCCTAAATTTCCTCCCTTGTTATGTATAAGGTCCCAAGACACATACATATTACTTAGAAACCCATGATGGTTCCCATATCCCCATTCAAAACAAAACTATCAACATGAGAGGTCATATATGGCAATTCAAGGTGTCATTGATGGACCTTGAACCCTAAAAGCTGGTTTAAAGCCTAAAATTAAATCTCTATGTACCAACCATGATCAACACCTTATCCTCCATATCTACTAATAAAAATATCCTAATCATGGCCATATCCCAACTTAAAGGTTGAGGATACCCTTAAGAGATCATGTGTGTTTGTTTGAGGTGTTGTTCTTGTCCCTATATGTCTATAGGATTCCTTTAGGGCCTAAGGAATAGGTTTTCTCCCTCAACCATGTCTACGGATATGTTTCTAGTGCTAAGAGAATTCTAATGCATTGCATATTCTCTCTTAAGTGCAAATGATCACATACGGAGGTCCTATGTGCAAGTTCGATGCCTTTCTCATGGACCTCAAGCCTTAAAAGCTACTTTTAGGACATAATTCTTGAGTTTCCTCCCTCAAGCATGGTCAAGGGACTATGACCCATACTTAGTCTTTAAACCTCCTAATGGTGTCCATATTACAACACAAAGAAAAATTATGCTCTTGGGAGGCTAGGCATGGTTGTTTGAGATGTTTTTCTTGATGATGCTAAAATATTGCTATAGGTCCTAAGTCTTGATGATGTAAACTATTGTTTTTATTTCCCTAGCCATGCACTAAAACTATTTTTTTGTGGTTCTCCATAATGCATGCATGTTTTGCTTCTCTAAAAGACGTGTGTTTTTTGATTCTCCGAAATGCATTCGCATTTTGCTTCTCCATAATGCATGCATGTTTTGCTTCTCTAAAAGACGTGTGTTTTTTGATTCTCCGAAATGCATTCGCATTTTGCTTCTCCATCATGTGTGCGCATTTTGCTTCTCCATAATGCATACTCGTCTTGTAACTATTGTTAACACCTGTATTTAACAAAGGGAGAAATAGGACCATAGTGGAGATAAGGTAATGTTGTTTAAATACTTTGGTTAAAGGATATAGTGCAAGGGTGCAAAGATAGTCAAAATATCGATCAATTTTCCAAAGAGCCCAGGCCACGATGAAGGAAGGAAGAAAATCAATGGTTGGTATTTCCCCCACCCTTCGCAACATGCAAGGAAGATAAGACAGGTTCCGGCTTTTAACTAGCTGCACAGATCAAAGGTTATAAAGTGGTCCTGGGCAGATCCACGGCTCACATCAAATCCACCTTGTGAAGGCACGAGTTGGTTAAGAAAATGGAGTCTGGCGGAATCGTGTATCCTTCTCTCAATTTGACGGTGGAGAGGCGAGGTCAAATCATATCGAGGGATGAGAGTGATTCCGGAAGCGAAACCTGCGCGGTGGATAAGCCCAAATGGCCCAGTGGAATTTGTTATCCGATGACACATCCAACGGATGGAAATCAAAGCGAGATAGATCAACGGTTATTATAAGTTCCAGGGAGTGAAACTACACGGGAGATAAGTCCCAGAGTCCCAGCGGAATTAGGTAGACGTCGATAGATCTGACGGTTGATGAATGCCGGGCGATCACATCAACGGCTGAAAAAGATTCTGGGGCCCAAACTTGCACGTTGGATAAAGGGAAGGAGCCCAGCGGAATTTGATAGGCGGCAAGTGATCTAACGGCTCGCCAATAAAGTTATATTAGATCGAGGGTTGTGGATGATTCCGGAAGTTAAAGCTGCATGAGAGTTAAAGCCAGAAAGCCCAGCAGAATGTGGGACGTGGCGTTTGATCCAACGGTGAAAAATGGAGGGTACGACACAACAACGGCTGTGAGCGTTTCCAGGGCACGAAGTTGCACGTTGATTAATACCAGGGCGCTGGGTGGAATGGGATACGTGGCACACGATCCAAAGGCCAGGAATTAAAGAGAAGCCAGATCTACGGTCGTGGATGAAACCGAAAAATAGAAGTGCACGGCAGTTAGAGATAAGTGGTGGTTGTGGAAGTTAATGCTGTCCACGTGGTGAATCCGACGGTCCTATAAAGGCAGGGTTGACCCCTCCAATGATTATTTTATTTGCTCGGGACCTAGCGAAAAGGACCTCACAATTTGGGAGCTTCCATTTATCAGTACCAGGCATGTTCCGAACACGTGCCTCCACAGTAAACCAGGTAGGACTTTAATCCTGTAACTCCTTCATCCAATTACTGGTATAAATTAAGAAACGAACCAAAGGAGTGAGGTTAGTGTGTCTGGTTGGGTCGCGGATGACAGAGAGGAATTTTTAATAGACAGACACAGGGGTGTCTGCGACCCCTTCCTGTCCACAGGAAGCGTGTCCAGCAGCAAAGAGAAGTTGTGGTCTTATTTTTCATAGGGGAGTGACGTTCTGAATGTATGCAAGTCCTTTTTGTACCATTTCTCCCTTGAGAAAACCCTCCACTTCCCTGAATTTTCCGAATGGTGTGCGGTGAACTATTCTCCCTCTCAGAAGATCATTGTGAGTAGGTCTGCGTCAAAAATACTATGTAAAATTGATGCTGCGGTCGTCAGAGAAAACCTTAGCCTGCCCGAAATCTACCCTGTAAATCGTGAGTCTGTAAATGAATCTGTCGTTGCCGAGTTTTTCAAAAATTGCGAAGGTGAAAGTCGCTCTCAATTCCTGTCAAGTATCCTGAAGGAAGGTCAGTCTCTCGAAAGCCTTTTCTCACCTTACCCTTTGCACGTTTTTAGAACTGAGGTGCAACTGGTAATGTCTTTGGTCTGTCAAGTGTTAGGTCTAGATGACGATTGTCATATAGGTGATGTTATCCTTGGTTTCTTGTTAAAAATAAACTCTTAAAGTCCCGAGTCCCTGTCATTCCCCGTGCTTAATTTAGATGAGTACCTTGCCGAAGCGATCCACCTCCAGTTGACTGAATTTACCAAGGTCCAGTTTTTTAGATTTCAAACACACTTGCTTAACATGTTACTATGTTCTAATGTTACTGAATTAAAGTTCTTAAGTGCTCTATCTTCTTCTGATTTTCCCAAGCAAATCAACATGGTCGAATTTTCCAATTCGATCATGTCCGAAATATACAGGATGTTATTTGATGAAGACCTGCCCCGTGTCCTGGATGAAATGAGATGTCTAATGCAGTCGTCGCCTGAAGAGTGGGTGGGGTACTGGTTCCTGTACAGAGGTTACACAGTGTTAAGAGTATATGACTTTACTGGTCAGCCTTATAGGCTACCATCCTTCTTGACCCCAAGTATTTTCGCACTGGAGTTCATGAGGCAGAGATTGTTGTCAGAGGAGGAGCACTTTGGTGCTTTTAGAAAGTCTTTGAATATTAAATTTCCATTTAAAGTAGGCCCTTTCATTTTTAAAGGTAAAGGTGCCCTGGCATTTATAGAAAGGTTGATGGAGAATATGGATTTCATAAAAGATGTAAATATGAACTACGACCCCACCAGGTGATCTCATTGAGAAAATAGGAAAACAGGAATAAACCATTGTGAACATGTTGATGGAAGACTTCGAAATCCTGTAGAAGTTCGCAATCATCAGAGCCAGATCGCCCAAGAAATCTTATGAAGCATTTATGGAGCTCGAGGTAGCAATTCAGGAGATGATGGAGTGTGACAACCCAAGTTCAGAGCAATGGAAAGCGGTAGAGCGGTTTGGGAAAACAAAGAACCATTTATACTATGAAACGAGAACTTTATACTATGAACGAGAACTCTGGAGAGAAAAACGTTGATTTTTGCAAAAAAAACACGAAAAACACCCCCCAAATAGAAAAGTGTTGATACCAGCATACACAAAAAAAAATTTGTTGTTAAAAAATAGAGCCATGGCCTAAACATCCCACACATCCCATACTCTTGTTTACAAAAACTTTAAAATGAACCCCTAAATTGGAATTTTTTTTTTCTTCAAGAGATAAATTACAACTTTTTTGAAATTTGCATATTAAACAAACAAACAAAAAAATCATAAACAATTTCACCACTCTAACAAATAAAAACCAAAGAAATTATGATGCGATTCATAAAGAAATAATATATTAGACCATACAAGAACAAATAATTCATATAAATATTCAAAAATTTATTTAGAGTTTAAAACTTCTTTAGAGGTTAAAACTCATTTTATATTTTTACAAATTTTAAATATAAGATTTGAAATGACAAGAAAATTATCAATTAAAAAAGTTAAAATACTAAATTTTATAGTTAATCAAAAGTATTGTTTCCGACATTACAAGTTTAAAAATGAAACATATATTAATTCCAACATTTGTTTTGTGCCCAACTTATGTTTTACATATTATATATGAATGTAAATATTTTGGTTTTGATTTGGGTGCCCCAGTGTTCTTGGATATGTGATATGTGTGACAAGATTGCCCTATTTAAAGGTTGAAACTTATTGGAACACATTGATATCTTATCTCTTAAATTGCCTAGTGGATTGGGGTTGTCAAGGATTGAAATATTGTTTATTTTTTCTATTATTTTTTTTATATTTCATAACATCCCTAAGGCTAAAAATTCACATGGTTAAGATATGGGAAACATCTAGTTAAGAGATGAAAATTTTGTTTTGGAATTAAAAGTAAAAGAGTGAAAACCTCTAGTTAAGAGATGAAAGTGCTCTCTGGAACAGTTTGCGGTATTAAAATGCATTTAGATCATTACACTATTAAAATGCTTTTTAAATTTTTAATCGCGTCAAACTTCTTAGCCATGAGTGAGCAGCTCCCACTCGCTTGGGCACCCAAGGGCCGCTCTCACGGCCTGCTCGATGCCCGACATCGAGCAGGCCATGACAGTGGCCCTTAGGTTCCCAAGTGAGCGGGAGCCACTCACTTGGGTGCCCAAGGGCCTCCCTCACGGCCTGCTCGATGCCGGGGTGCTCCATCAAGTGATCTCATGACCCTTGTAAAAGTATAATTCCCAAGATTCACAAACTTCCAAACTATTTGAGTAGTCATCCATGCTTGAGCTTTATCTACATTATAAGCGTTCATGTCTTCTAGGCATGGCTTCTTAAAATGCAAAAAATTAATTTTCTTTAGTAAGTTCATTATCGATGTTAATATCATATGGATTTTTAGCAATGGCTACATCTCCTTTGATAAACCCGAGAGCATGGGTTGTGGTCCATCTTCTTGCAACTTGTCAACACTGTAATACAAAATAAGCTTGATTACTAAATGATGAAACCCTATATCTTCCTATTGAAAAATACTAATAAAAACTACAAAAAAATTGTTGAACATAAATTTAACTAGTAGAAAATCATTGAAAAATCTTCAACTATAGGAATAGAGACTACCATAACAATATTTTAGTTGTAATCATTTTTCTGCCCCTTGTGATCCTTTCAAAACACTCGTTAACATTCAATGGCCACTATCTTTACTACACAACTCCTTCCCTTCAATACCACATGGTAACTCCTTGACAACATTTTGTGATAATCTACTCTGTGTGTCAAGCCCTTTTGATTATCTAGATCATTGTTCAATGCAAGAGAAGAGCAAGCTTATCTTTTCAAGAAAAAAGAAAAAAAAATCTATTGCCTACACGACTAGTCCGACAACCACACTCTCTCTAATACCATATCGAAAAATATAAATAGACACATGAGAAATATATACACAATAACACAATATGGCATTATGAATCACTGATGCAATTATTACATAAGAGTTCACCACGTTATATTAGACTATCATGGA
>LPNX010013052.1:739755-772796 GCA_001517045.1 Pseudotsuga menziesii | reverse complement strand
CCATACCAAGTGCTATGTCAGGCTCGGGTTGATGTATTTTTTGGTAGCATGATGTTGTTTTTGAAAACTAGGATTGCATCTTAAAGGTCCATCATCTTCTTGTACTGACCCTCAAAATAATTTACAATGATAAGGATATTATTGCAACAAACCAATTATCCATTTCTCTTTTCGACTATATTAATCAAATCAAAGTGGATTTATTATTATTATTATTATTTAGTCTCTCCCTATATAGGGTATGGAGAGTCAAAGGATTGCACAAAACGAAAAGGATAATGAATGCATGGAAAAATTGAGTGGTGAATACAATGCTATTTTTTAAATTTTGGTTTCCATATTTATTAAACAAATGGTGGTGTTCTCACTTGATATTAAATTCCCACACCACATGCACATAAAAACATTGTTGGTCATTAATATGCACATTATAGGGAGTCTAAATATCATTTTAATTTTTCAGATAAATGTGGAAATCATCTTTTCATCTCTATTTTCCCAAGGGGATTGAAATTTCAACTTAATATATTATTTGAAAGAATTGAAAAAATGAGTACACAATTCTCTTCATCTAGAATCCTAATAGCACCACCTTTTCTATACTATCAACATTCCCACTGTGTGATCTTTACTTTCCTTCAGTAGTGCCATACCTTCATCCTTACCTTCCTTCTATAATGCCTTTCTTCTATAATGGTGGTGGATTTCCTTTTGTATTTGAGCATTACCCCATAGTAATGGAACATGTATGAGATATAATTGACATTAAATCCACAAGTATAGTGAGATGTGTTGGAAGTAGTGATAAGGGAAATAGAGACAAAGAAACTCCTTTGTTCGAGGGAAAAAATGGAAAGTATATATATTGAAGAAAACCAATTTAAGTTGAGATTGAAGAAATCAAATTCAATCGAAGAGCTAGTTTACATTGAGTTAAGTGGTCATAGTGTATAATATTGTTTGAAATAAAATTTATCTTTCTCTAACCATGAATTAAAGTAAGTGTACAATGATTACATGCTTGAATTGAAGGATAATTTGTGAAAAATGTAATCAAAAGCAACTCGCTTCTTCAACTATCACATTTTGGGAACACAATATGTGCATAAGCTTGCTTAAGAATATGAAGTTATCCAAGACTGAACATGGGGCTGACAACACACAAAATTTAGGTTCTCTTGGTGTTATTGGAACTCACTCAAGAATAATAGGATTTCGAGGTTGATATGTATTTCTTGGATTATACATCAAACCTTTTTATTAATAAATTTGTCCATGGTTTTATAACAATATCATGATATCACTTGAAATATTTTGCATTGTTCCAAATTCCAATGGATGGAAGGAAGTTCGAACCTCACCCCTAAAAAAATATTTAATAAAGAACAACCTTGGCAATTAGCACCTTTATGTTGAGACCAAGAGAATCAAATGGATATCAAGAAAACAAAAGGGAAAATCACACATAGTAAAGAAAAAATCTAGTACAATGAGAGTAGGTTTCTTATAGATTTAAAAACCATATTTTTCCATTTTTTGAAAATTTTAAAATATAATGAAACCATTTAATATTTTAATGTAACATTCATTATTAACTAAAACAACTTGAAACAAATTTTAAGTTTAAAACATAAAAAATAAATGAACGTAATTACAATATTAATTATAAATTAAATTAATATCTAAGAAAATAAAATTAATTATATATAATTTCTATAAACACATCAAAATATAAATATAAATCATTAATAAATTTTAAAATATCTAACTTTTTTAGGGTTGAAGCTTTAAATCATGTAAATCTAATTATACATTTATCAATTTAAGTATTAAATAAAAAATAGCTAAAACACTAAAAATTGATAGAATAATAAAACAAAATTGTTATACTTGTGGTATCTAAACTCTAAACTAAAATATAGTATAATATTACATTACACAATAAAACAATTTTGTTATACTTGTGGTATCTAAACTTTAAACTAAAATATAATATAATATTACATTGAATAATAAAACAAAATTGTTATATTTGTAGTATCTAAACTTTAACTAAAATATAGTATAATATTACATGACTAAAATTTAGAAACAAAATAAATTTAATATAAAAATTTACATAAATTTAATTTCAATATAAAAAATCCTAATAAAACCAAATTATGATACTATGCTCCAAAACACATTGGATTATACTCTAACCATCGTTCACCTTCACCACTAACCAGTCGAGCCTTTAAAAAGACTATCAAAGAATACATGTTAGAGTTGAAACTAATTACACAAACTAAATTCAATCTCTTGCATATCACAAGAGCTCATCTATGCATGGCACATGAGTTTTGTCTTCATCTGAGTTTGAACGAGTGGAAGACATTCATCATTACAAATATATCAAATTGTTCCCAAAAAAATTATTGATATAATGAAAGAAGTGGATAAGCCATGTATATGGCGGCACATGAGTTTTGTCTTCATCTAAGTTTGAACGAGTGGAAGACATTCATCATTACAAATATATCAAATTGTTTCCAAAAAAAATTATTGATATAATGAAAGAAGTGGGCAAGCCATGTATATGGCGAATATCAGGCCACTTATATTGTTCCCAAAAAAAATTATTGATATAATGAAAGAAGTGGATAAGCAATGTATATGGTGAATATCACGCCTCTTATATTGTTGACATATTGCTAGCTCCAACGATCATGTCAATACATTAATGTCATCTTCCTAGATTGTACCCACCACTACATTAACGGTGTTTGTAGATTGAAGTACAAGTATAAGAAAATGTTGTGAATTGGGCTAATAAAATCATTATGGCATTTCATAATTTTAAATGAGTTTAGGACTTTGGCCAATAAGCTAAATAAATTTCCATACACCAAGGGTGTTTAAGTCCAATCCTCTTCATACCATTTAAAATATTGGATTTTTTAAAACTTTACATATCTTCAGAGGTTTGAAACCTACATTACATGAGTACTTGCTTGGGCATGTACTAATAAATTGTAATAGACTTCTCTACTTATGAGACTCTATTTACGAGACTCGAAATGAAAGGAATTTCAAATCTATTCACCAATGTCTCGGTACCGGTTGGCAACACAGGTGCCACAATAAAGCAAAAGCATGGTCATGTTGTCAGTATAACACAAATTGGAACGCTTTTCTATCTGAGACTCGAAATGAAACGAATGTCGAATCTCTGCATCAATGTCTCAGTAACTGTCGGTAACACAGGTGCCATATTAAAGCAAAAGAGAAAAAACCATATCAAAGATCTTCCTTCTCAACCGTAAGCGAGAAGACTTTCGATAAATAAGTTGTATAGACTATTTCTTATGGACGTTTCGGGGAATTGTATAGGATCTCATAAAGATCAGAAATTACGTATGACTGTAGAACAATAATAGATGCGTGCAAGGCAGAATATATGCCGGGGACAGAATTCATGGCTGCACCGGATACCATTAGTAATACGTGTCTATTGTTGCTTCCTCGAAATATCTTCCCCTATTACATTATAAACAATATATATATCTTCTTCATTGTAGTGTTTGATATCAGGCAATAATCGTTTTCTCAGTGTTTTCCTGTTCTGATATTCTTTCGTTTGAAGATTTAATTAAGGTTAACAATGGCGGCGAACCAAGCTGAAAAGGCTGCTACCAGTTCATCCAGTAGATCTGATTACAAAACTGATGATGTACAGGAGTTGGTAAGATGCCAGCCTAAAGCTGTTCCAGTGAGATATATCAGATCCGAAGAAGAAATCATGGGCTCTGCAACAATACTTGCTACTGTTTCCACTGGCATCCATATCCCTGTCATAGACATGGCCAAGCTCCTGCTATGCGGAGGCAGAAGAAGGCAATATGAGATGGCCAGGCTGTCAGCTGCCTGTCAAGACTGGGGCTTCTTCCAGGTTTGATCTTTAGAATAGATTACTAATTGTAATTATAATAGATTACTAATAGTTTATCAAAAGGCATAAGCTTTGTTTATCTGCTGAACTTGAACTGCAGGTTTTGAACCATGGAATTGAGCCAGGACTGCTTGGCCGCATGAAGAAACTAGCTATGGAATTTTTCAAGCTTCCACTGGAAGAGAAAGAGAAGTACCCAATGAAGCCAGGTACTATCCAGGGCTACGGTCATGGTTTCGTTTTCTCTGACGACCAGAAGCTAGACTGGTGTGATATGATGGCATTGGGAACAATGCCAAAAGCTATCAGAATGGAAAACCTTTGGCCAACTAAACCTTCCCATTTCAGGTGCTCCCAACACCCATGGTTAACATTAACCGGTTTATTAAAAGTAACTCACTGTTTAGATCAATTAAATACTTTTTATTTCTCGCAATTTGGAACTGTTAATTAGTTTGTAGATACATTTATTCAGAACAATTATTTGAATTTGATAAGTAATGGATTATGGTTTAGGTGAGCTAAAAAGATAGATGGGTTTGTGAAAGAAGAAATTATATGTTTGAAGAAGGATAGAGGGCTACTAAGCAATAAAGAGATGGTTAGAGAAATTAAGCAATTATAACTGACTTATTTTTTCAATTCTCTTTAATTTTGATTATTAATCAAAGGTTTCCGATTATTACTTCAGCTCACACTGTCATCTTTACTTAATTCCCTTTGCTAGTCCATCCATAATATCAGCATCATATTCTTTGACACTGGTTTCAAAGGCGGACCCGTTTCTCCCATACATAAACAAAGAACTTCATACACTCCTTTTTGTTGGGGTTGGTGTAGTCCGTCTTTCCGAGAATCAAGCCTACTCATAGAGTTCTGGGAAACTGCAACAGTGATTTTTTTTTATGATTTTCTTTATTGATGGCCTTATTGATTTGTTTACCATGGTAATCATTCTTCTTAAAAACCATTAGGAGGTGATTCAGTTTATTCTTTGTATTCCTGATATCCCAATCTTCTTCTTTCCTTGTGAGAAGAACATTTGGAAAGAGAAGGTTGCCATCTTTTTCGATCTGAAAAGTTAATTTTATATATTGAGATAAACTATTAAGGTGACCAATCACCTTTTTCATTCATCCCGGGTAACCAGAAAAAAGTTGATAGCTTTCATTTGGAAATGCTCAATGGTATGATCCTTTTGCAGGAGCCGAACCACCAGTGGTTTATCCAGGACCAGCAGCTCTAGACCATAGCAAAAATATGATAAACATACCTTTTTCATTCATCGCGCGTAACTAGAAAAAAGTTGAGAGCTTTCATTTGGAAATGCTCAATGTAAATGTTAGCAATAATAGGAAACAAATTGTTCCCATGTTATAATTGACTCTTTGACATAGATGGGTTGTTTAATTAGGCGGCATACAAGATTACGCTTTTCCTTAGAGGAAACTTAAAAAAACTCATCCACTATACAGGACAGGCATAAACATTAAGACTGACTTAAATACAAAGAAAAATGTCGGCTAATATGTATATGTTAGCGGATACAGAAAACCCCTATTTGTTTCTTGCATTTTTCTCTTTGTTTACGATCAAGTTTCCGATTCATTGATTGGCTTCCTTTTGGCTTTGCAGGGATACTTTGGAAGCATACACAAACGAGGTTTTGATGTTGTGTAGAACTCTCCTCGGTCTCATTGCAGATAATCTCCATTTAAAGCCCGAATTCTTCAACGACATCTTTGGAGGAAACGTACAAGCAGTGCGTATGAATTACTATCCGCCCTGCTCAAGGCCTGACCTTGTTCTAGGTTTAAGCGCTCACTCAGACGGGAGTGCTCTCACAGTGTTGCTCCAAGATGGCGAGTCAATAGGGCTGCAAATTTTTAACAACAACCAGTGGATTTCTGTGGAACCAATCCCCAATGCTCTGGTCATCAATGTCGGTGACACTATAGAGGTGAGTATATCACTATATTTCAACTTAAACCGCAAGTTCAAACCAAACATTTTTTTTTTATATATAACTATATTTCAACTTAACCCGCAAGTTCAAACCAAAGACTTTTTTTGTGTTCAGTTTAAATCATTATTGGGCTGTATTGGCAGTTCATGTACAGAAAACAATTCTAAATTAGTTAGGGACTAAATGGTTAAGAGATAGTTATTGAATGGAAGACACATATATTCTTCTGGTTAAACAGTTTCAAGTGTGAGTTATCCATGCTTACCACATGTTATCACTTTATAAACTATCAATTATTTTTTATATTCTTTTTTTTTATAAAATATTCTTCAAGTTATTTGGCATGAACTGTTGGTTATCTATTATCAGGTACAAGTTATCTACCGATTGCTATCAGTTATCCATTCATCACCTAGTTACTCTTTTTTTTTAATATATTTGTCTCATTCTAATCTGTACAAGATGAAAAAACATACATGATAATTTAGGCCAAATTTCAAATAAAAAAGTCTATCAACTTAATGATTTTTTATTTAACCATTTCAATTTCTTTTGGAAATGTTATACGGATGAGTTGTTTACTAAGTGTTTTGTTATTGAATTCAGTCCTTGGAGGCATTTCAATCTCGTCTGGAAATGTTATAACTCTTATTGAATTCAGTCCTTAGAGGCATTTCAATGTCGTCTGGAAATGTTATAACTCTTATTGAATTCAGTCCTTAGAGGCATTTCGATCTCGTTTGGAAATGTTATATGCAGGTGCTAACGAATGGAAAGTACAAGAGTGTCGAGCACAGGGCAGTGACGAATAAGAACAAAGAAAGATTGTCAATAGTGACGTTCCATGCCCCAAGCTACGATGTGGATATCGGTCCTTTGCCTCAGTTTATAGATGAAGATCATCCCAGACTCTACAAGACGTATAAACATGGAGACTACAATCGTCATTATCTCTCCAACAAGTTGCAAGGAAAAAAATCACTGGCTTTCGCAAAGATCCATCCTTGAAATGATATTATTATTAATGACTAACCCTTCGTCGAAGTTTGATACGACGGCTGTGCTAGTTACTAGCACCTTACGATGGACGTTTTTAACATATTATATATTATCAACATAACCGGATCTGCTTTATCTTTTCCTGTTTTCAAAAGAGAATATTGGTTGATTTTCTGTAATATGTGTCGACTGTTAAATAATCAAGAAAATATTTAGCAAATACGAATGAAAAAATAGCTGACCCAAAAAGCACATATAATGTGTAAAAAAACCTGTCAAGCTAATTGAGAGAGTAAAACTCAACAAGGTCAGCTACTAGTGGCTGAAAATCTCTCCTACACAAAATTTAGCAAAAGTACTAACTCCTACCAAGTTGTATGGTTTAGAGTTCACCAAAAATTAATGGTTTTAAGTTGACCATCAAAACTATCCAAGATATCAAGAGGTGGTTTTAGGATTACCATTGACCAACCAAAACAATGACATAGCTTTAGGATTACCATGAACCATATCAACTAGAACCTCCAATGACTTATGTTGATCACAAAATTGTATCGACTTATGTTGATCACAAAATTGTATCAAGAACCATGAAAAGATGGTTTAAAGATTACCAAAAACTTTCAATAAAACAAGTAGACTTTCATGTGTTCTACTTAATTCATGGTTTTGGAAACTTTTGAATTTCACTTTGTCTTCAAAATTTAGGAAAAAGGTTGCATACTTGTCTCCCATTTGTTTTGTTGATAGGCTCCATTTGTTCCCAAGCTTACAACATCACTTTAAAACTTGGGACTTCACATCAAAGTATAGATATTTATTCCCCAGGTGAGAAAATGCAATTCTCTATTCTAATTTTTTTATTTCTTGCTGTCTTTCATACCCATGTCAGAAACAATGTATCGTCTGGATTAACTTAATGTCAGAACATAAACAAGCTCAGAATGTTACTTGCCCAATTACAATCATTTTTCAATTCAACAATATTTCATAGTCACCAAAAAAAACTCAAGTTCAGATAATGGAAGGATAAAAATCTCAACAGACACAAGTTCAGATAATGGAAGGATAAAAATCTCAAAAGGCACAAGTTCAAAAAATAAATGCTGAATTGTTTTTAAAAATTCTGCATAACGAAAACTATTTTGATTTCTCTGAAAATTGAAATATCAATGGCTGCAATTGCGGAAATTGTTTTCCATAAACTTAAATTCTTAACAAGCTGAATTTAAAATTTTGGATGGTTTGTATGTGAATATGTAGGCATTGACTTGATCTCAATCATATTCTAGCTTGGACGTCTTCGACTAATCTTCATGTGCTGCTTTCTTCATGGTTGCAGCATTCTCTCCCTTCAAGGGAATTTCTCCTCACAATAGCAAACTTTACATATGTTTTGATGATCACCTTTGCTCTTCATATGATGTCCAAATCACTGATAAATTTCTTAATGATTATATTCCCGAGAAACAAACTTGAGATTCTTGGGCTGAATTAAAAAATTCCGTCTCTTATGCAAAAATAATTCAGAACGCAGCTCCTTTCTCACAGTTTTAACAATTTCTTCAACAAATGGTAATTGTAGATGTTGTCGTCGTGGCTTTGTGCCGAGAGCCAAATGGTAGTTGTAGATGTTGTCGTCGTGGCTTTGTGCCGATGGCTCTCTTCTTAATTATATCGGTGGCTCACTTTACTTGGCAGCTTATTTGTGAAGGAAAATTTCTTTCACGGTCTGCACAAAACTGGCATAGGGTTCTTTTTCTTCATTAATAATGAAATGACGGCTTGGTCCAGCCCCTCGAGGCAACGCCTTTATATTGTAGATCCATTGGTGGAATCTTTAACACACACTGAGCTAAATGATTAAATGAATCGACTCTGCTTCACGTCTTCTCTGGCAGAATGATGCAACTTAGCAACATTTACTCATGATCTTTCCTTGGGTGTATTCACATCTAAGATGTTCCCAAAAAGATCTTCCAGCAAGGCGTTGATAATGGAGGGCAGTTGCACATGCACACAAATATCTTGATTTTTGACTTAGCAAATACATTGACAACCCTCAGATTTATCGGATCTTGGCATTGATTCTGCGCGTGAAGATCCGAATGTGAATGATCTCACTGGATTTGGATATTTTGGATATTATTTTATTGCTGCAGCTTCAAATGAAAGTTCATCCCTCACACAGTAAGCATTTTCTTGACAACAATTATGACCAAAAGTTTTCTGGGTGCCAATATATAAGTACTTTCACAATCTCGTCAATACGCAATCTTCATGGCCGTAGTTTTCCATTGTTTCCAAGCTTTTAATGATCTGCTGCCCCGTGGCGTTCACTCTCTCATCCCCTTCGATGTCCGTCATAGAATTAACAAAACAAAACATTGATATATTCCAAAATCTCTTAAAATTCCAGTCAATACCTTAAACCTTAGTCTCGATTGATCTTCCACCTCCTCCACTCTGAATGTTCAGCGAGGGCTTTTCTAGTCTCTTAACATGGCTCAAATTTTTAAGCAGGTTTCACTTCTCTCATGCAATTTAGTAGGGACTCCTTCAACAAAAGGCCACAAATTTTATGCTGCTATGAGACTATTCTTAAATCATTAAGAAAATACAGAACAAATAAGAATGGAAAAATAAGAAAAAGGCTCATAAATTTACTTCATTAATTAATAGTAAACAATGATACCTATAGTACATAATGTAAAACTGATCTCTAAAAAAGTCAGCGTATGACCATTAATGTAACATAACAAACTTATATTAGAGTTTTCAACATTCAGAAATAGCTCCATAAACAAAAATAGGAAGACTCGGTTACATATGTTGAACATTATGTGTTGTTATTTATTTGCATGCCGGAGATAAAGCGACACGCTATGATTTCAATGGGCAAATAGGGTGATTCAGGTTAATTGCAATAGTCACCAACATATCTGCAACATTCAGAAATAGCTCCAGAAACAAAAATAGGATGACTCAGTTTAAATGCAATAGTCAGCAACATATGTTGAACGTTATGTGTTGTTATTTATTTGCATGCCGGAGATAAAGTGACACGCTATGATTTCAATGGACAAATAGGGTGATTCAGGTTAATTCCAATAGTCACCAACATATCTGCAACATTATGTGTTGTTACTTATTTGCTTGCCGGAGATAAAGCGATACGACATGATTTCTTTTAAGCAAACAAAAGGAGCTTAAAATAGCTCATCCCGGTAAAAGTGTTACTAGAAGTTTTAGATCATACTTAAGGCTATATTGGATTCAACGTATCGAATCGTATTGAGTTGATCTAATATTTCAGCATTTGACGCGACTATCAAGATGTTATTTTCTTTGAACATCGCAACTGTTAACAAAATTTACATGTAGTGTGAAATATAACAAGATGCGTACGCACTTTGGAATGCGTTAGACATTTGAAGTCTTGAATATTCAGAAATTGAACAAGGCACAGTAGTGTGACAAACAAGTATGGAGGATTTGTTGTCGTTACATATACAAACAATATCATCGAATAAAGGTTGCGGTGATATTGAGTAGACAAGTCCCATCTTAGTTTCACATTGTCACTCTTAGTTTCACATTGTAGTGACAGGGGATCATTCACGGATCTTCATATAATTGAAGGCAGTGCATCATGTCAAGTTCGATATGAAATAGGAAAAACCAGAATAAAATAGATTTAGCTAGTGTGTTATTTAATTGAGATGATGCGGAAGGACATTTTATTCTTTCAAACTATTCTTTTGGTTGAAATAGACGAATAAATTATTTCTTTCTAAATGTTATTAGTAAGCATTCTTAGAATGAGTAAGTTTTGGAACCGATCTAAATTATACATCTCGAAAATGATCTTTCCATTTTATTCATGAATATGAAGAAGGATTTATTGTTTCTATGTAGATTTTATAATATTAATATGTTTCAAACACTAAAAAAATATATATATATGTCTTTTTTAACAAAAAGTGTATACAAATTTTATATTCATCTAAAATAAATATATATAAATAATTATGTTCATAGGCATTTAGATATTAGGTGTACATACACTACCACTCTGGATTTGAACCCGTGACCTCCTAAGAGGAAACACATGCTCTTAACCATTAGGCCTACTCATGGTGTATAAAACTAAATAGTCTCTTGTGCCTATAAACATTCACTCACCACTTTTTAGAAATTTATTATTTTAATATACTTCATTGTATTCTAAAAAATAAATACTTTCAATACTCTACATTGAAATAAATCATTTATTTTCAAAATATATACAAATTTATATCTCATTAAATGATTTTATTATAATTCATTTTAATTGATGTAATATAAAATACTTTTGTATCATACCATTTTTTTTTAAATCTAATCACCCTACACTTCAATCCAATAGATAAAATAATAAATTTTAACTCTATTATTGAGCATTCTAAAAAACAAAATAAAAATATAATGTCTTTTGAATTATTACTGAAATAAAAATTGATGATTTCTTCAAACAAATAAATTCATCATTGTTTTATGATGTTTTTATACACCAAGATTAAATAAATTGTTATTTAATTGTCGTTGAAGATTTTATTTTTTTTAAATATGTTTTACAAGAAGTTAAAAGTAAATGTAATGGATTATTCTTTTATTAATTAAAAAAACTTAAGAGAACGAGAACTAAAATTGTTGTTGAAAGAGTGTTTGCTTGCCCACAAGAGGAAAAAAAAAGTAGCTAAAGTTGTGAGTGATAAATCAATATGTAGGAGGCATCTTCCCCAAAATCGCATCACAGCTCCTCTTGGAGTGCTAAAGAGAAGAAGGTCATAAATGAGTCCTCAACAAAATACTATATAATAGTAGGTCCATTGGATTTTGTTGTTGTGGTTCAGCCAATAGGCTCAGGGGTTGTGGAGCAAGTGAAGTTGATAATGCAAGAGATGGCACATTAAGTTGATTTTGGTGTTGTGGTTCAGCCAATAAGCTCACGGATTCTCAATAAGTGAAACTTCATTGCTCTAGGAGTTGGTTGGGAGGAACGGATATTTCATTTATGTTTTCTCCACAGTGGTTACACGTTCCCTAATCTCAAATGTTGATCCTATTATGTATTTGTTCAATATTTTGCTATTGTATATTTTATCTAAATATTCTTGCTAGTTGTTATAATCATCTTTAGTAAACTAATATTATTTAGTACTTGTAAGGTTTTTAACGAATGTGGGTTAGGGAATCCATACCCCAATTGATGAATTTGTGCACTGTGTATTACTAAAACTACTAGTAAATTTAAATGAAAGTTACTGTAGATCTTCATTAATGCTCTAGATTAAGCTTATTTATAATTTTAGAGAAATTTTAGAATAGACTAAACTAAAACTAGAATGGTACTGAAAGAAAGTTAGCTAGTTCCCTTTCTAATGATACCGAGAACGCTTTTTATTATAACAAACTCATGGAGAATTATTCAAATAAAAAAAGATTAGCAAGATCGAGATCAAAGGAGTTTAAAATAAACCGAGTGGTTGTAAGTCCATCGAATATTTCATCCACTATTTCAAATACTGTAACCCGTAAACAATTCTTGCAACCAACACTGACCCTAAGTGGTGGTAAGCCCAGCAAGGATAGAACCCACGATTTCTTTTAATCCAAATATAATACACATAAGAAAGTTTTAAAAGAAAACATTGGAAATGAGAGGCTGTGAAGCCCTCTGTCCAGTAGATTATAAACCCATAAGGGTTAACCTCGAGTTCACATAAAAAAGATATCTTGGAGAGGTGGAAGCCTGCATTTCCTTCATAGCCACAAATCCGAGCCATGATCCACCTAAAACCTAGGAAACTAAGAACAATGAGTAACCAAATATGATTTTTAAATAGTAAATAACTAAAGTTGAGAGTGGTCTACTCACCTAAGAGTTTTAGGATATGGGCATGGGAGGAGGTGGCCCTATCTCCATCCTCGTTGGCTTCCCCAAACCTGCAAGCATTCACATTCACAGCTAAAACAATATTGTTTTAATTTGAAAAACTAAAAGAATAAATGACTAAGGTTATTTTTTCCCTCACCTTGTTTGAATACAAAGAGGGACAGGGGTTAGATCCTACTGGTCGCCCTTATCCCTCTTCTTCCTGTAAGAAAAATAAGCACACCAGTCAGTCATTATGAACTAAGAGTTCACAAAAAACATATTAACAAATCAATTTCAAAGTTAAGATGATTTTACTTGGTTAAAGGAAGTTGGAAGGCTGAATAAGGTGGTCTAGTTTTGATTCACAACAATCAACAAAGCTCTGACTATTGACGGCTATCAACACTGAGGAATCCTTCATTACACCTAGGGAACAAACATTAATGATTCCATTAAGGAATTATAAGAACTTGCACGAAAAGAACCTTACCGATCTGTTATGAGGGGCAGAGTGTAAGATCCCCCTCCCACCTTGAAGACCTAAGAGCGACTACGACTCATAAAAATAGAAATGAACCATAAATGAGTCCATGAGGAATAGAAAACCCTCACCACAATGAGGTTACTCCCACTACAAGTTAATCAAGGGCACTTGAGACATTCTAACATTATTATAACAATGAAGAAACTTATATGTATGATGGAGATATACATTTGAGATATGTATTATTTGTATAACATGTAATATTACCTATAATCATGGGACATCACATGGTGAAATAAATTGCATACATATATATATATATATAAATATTATATGTAGAACATTACATATATAATAATGAAGAATACTATATATATATATATATATATATATGAGTAGAACATATAAAGTTACATATAATCATGGAAAGTTATATGGTGAAACAAACCTCATATATATAATAGTGGAACCCTATATACATGATAATGAAGAATTATTTATATGTTGGAGGAATACATATATTTGATATTGTATGTTGAACATATAATGTTACAACATTTCATGGTAATGCAAAACCTCCTACCTACATTATATGTAAGAACATACATATAATAATGGAACCTTGTATATATATATATATATATATATATATATATATATTGGAGACATATATATTTGAGATATATAGTAAATGAATAACATATAATGTTACATACAATGGTGAGACGAACCACACACACATACATGTATAGTATGTGGAACCATATACATATATATGTGTTTATGGAAAATAGTATATATATAATTGGGGGATATATATATTGTTACAAGCCTCCTACATGCATGTACTATATGTGGAGCCATATGTATATAATATTGGAGAATAGTATATATATGTTGAAGACATATATTTGTGATATATAATGTATGTAGAACATACAAGGTGAAGCAAACCACATGCGCACATATATTATATATATATGTACAACACACATACATTATTGTAGCACTTATAATGGAACTAATTCCTCCTATATAAAGATATTAGTGGAAGTTATAGAAAAAGGAAATTCTATATATATAGATACATTATCATCAATAACCGGTAATGAGAGGAATTTCATTTATGAGAAAAATGTAAAAGAAAAACAACTCACCTTTTCATTTTTGCAAGTGTTGCAAAATAGTTCGTCGACAACATAAGGAATAATGGCATCAATGAAATGCTATATTAATAATAGAGATGCAATCATAATCTTAATGAAAATAAGATAATGGAAAACATGAGGTACGACCTCGCATGGCGTGTGAATGGTCACATGAACAATGCATCATGCCATAGTTGGAGTTCCTCATATCACTATTCCTTGATTGGTGGAGGAAAATTATGAACGCTAATTGAGCTTCCCTGGATTATAGCATTTAAATAGTGAAGGCATTTTTTATGGCTGGCTTGAATTTATTAGTTAAGGGGAAATTATACCAGCTAATTAGTGGGCGGTGTTGAATACCCTTAATTCATTCCGTGATATCTGATTTTCAGCCATTTATAGACTACCTGGATTCACAGCCATTTAGTATGCTGAAATCCCTGAATTTGTCTTGGTGTGACTACTAATGTTCATCAGTTATTATAACTACTGGATTCACAGCCATTGATGGGGGGAAATCATGATGGCTGTAAAAAGAACCGTTGGGATTTTTACCCTTATATAAGGTGGCTTCGAGTCATTGAGGGGAGAATTTACTCGCTAGTCTGTTAACTACGAGATAAGAAGGATGATTTTTGAGAAACGGACACCGGGATTGTTGTGCGAGATGCTGCCATGTCAGTGCGAAAGGTATGCACTTACGTTAGAGAACAACGCAAGGAGGGGAATGGCTACCTGCACCAAAACGCAGTGACAAAAAAAATATGCTCATGTCTTTGCTCGATAGCGCGACCCATGTCATTTTGGGGTTCCGGGCCTTGTAGATAGCGCCAATGAATAGATAATGGAGGGTTGTTAGCTGTTAACGCCCTCATTTTTATTTAGCATTAGAAATTTTGTGGAGGGATGGTCCCTTGTGTAGGCATCCTTCGGAGCATCCAAGAGTCCGGTGGTACAAACGTGACATCTCGGTATGCAAGCTTGCGCTGGAGGTAAGCTTATATGCGTTATCTCTTAGTAGATTGTTTTAACTCTATTTGTTTGCTAAATGAATTAAGGGGACTCAGACTCAAATCTGAGATAGATATATTACCTATATATATGGGGTTTAACTAAGTTCGATTCAGCTTATATTCGTGTTAAGATGAAGGATGGATGGCCACTCATTCGCATGGGCTTTTTATGAATTGATGGATTTTCTTTTGAGATTAATCCCTCTCTGTGTTGGGATAGGTGTATAATGGAGTGTTTCCTTTTGTGCATAAGATAAAGTGTTAAAACCAAACTGTGCCATGCTGGTATAAAGCTATACCAGCACTGGGTTGTCTCAAGACATACTTAGGGTTTCGGCTCCTTTATACTCTGGTTTATCTTAAAAACATCCTCACGATGATTACCCAAGCGACCTGTATGGTTTATAATTCTTTAAAGTTTGATTTCTCTTTTGACTCTTCCTCATGCCTATCCTCATCTATATACAACTCCACGGTGGATTAATCTGTGGAATAACACTAAGCTGCAAGGTGCAAGGTCGCTGGTTCCTTCTTGTTTTCGTGATTTTTCAAATTATTGATTTACATTGATGATCAAGCATTTTGTTTGTAATTCTATGAACTTATGTATGTTCAATATTATTCCTATCTCTACATTTTAAACTTGCATTTGCATCTATCACATGGTTGGAGATAGAGGTGTTGGCTCCTTTTCTTGACAAAACATAGGGTACGTTTTCCCGTATCTGGTACATTGCATACGTTAGCCGCTGGGGTTGTATATGTTGTCAAGTCTGTATTTTTTTTATCTCTTGTGACAAAGGGGAACAACATGATATGGTGTATTTTTTGGGAGCTCGACGCTCAGACTGTTCGAAAACTTTGTCATGGTGTGCATTGACATAATGAGTATGTGGCCTCCATATGACTTGGTGCTTGGATGGTGGCCTCCGGCCAATAAATTTCTTTTAGAACCTTGAAACCCGTCACTTCGATTTAGTGATTCATTATAGTGTAGAAACGATGTTTTTATTCTTCTAATTGCTTTTACAGTATGAAAATAAGAGCAGACCCAAAAGATCTGGCTATGCTTACAAGATTTAATGGTCAGGAATATTCTTTTGGTCACGTTATAAATACAGTTCAAACTTTGATTTTTATGCATTTCCATGGCTTCGGGTCAATCTGCAAGGATGTATTTGAACTTGGAGCACTACTGTTCAATTTTAGGCAACTTGGAAATCAAGCTCAAAAAAAAATATGAGCAAGTGTGATGTTTTGCTGGAAAAGCTCTTACACATGATCCATTCGGATTTCAAACAGAAAATTTTAAAAGTTAGCTCAGAGGTTTGTGATTAAAATTATCAGCCCTAGTATTAGTGGTTGCCTGTACCGAATTATTAACCTTCATTGTGCTTAGTTGTCAACCTTCCCCCTTCTTCTGCATTTAACAGGCAAAGGTGAAGTTCTAGCATGGACAGGTTAATGGCTGTTTAACGTTAAGAAAGATTAAGTAAAAGAGGTTTAGTTTGAATGATTGTTACATGTCAATATACAAGTACCTCTGTTTTTTGTTAGCAGTGACTTCAGATTTACTCCTAGAGATGGAGTCCATGAAAAAGGGAAAGAAAGCATGGTAAATATGTTGAGCTTGTATTGTAACGTTTTATGAAAATATATGTCGCATGATGCGACCGTTTGGTGGACATAACCCCGGGTTTGGGGTAAACCACGTACTTCAGTGTTTTTTGTCTCTTTCATGTTTTTGCTTCATGACCTTCTATGGGTGTCTCTATGTGACGTGCCTGAATGTTTTATATTATTCATGGTATTTTCTGTACATGCGAGCCTGTTGAGCAAATGGAAGGTAATACTGTAAAAAGATAATGAAAATGTTACTGTTAATTTACTATTTTATGGTATGCAAAGTAAGTCATTTTCGGGCACTATGATGATGACATGTTGTGAATTACATTAAAGGGAATTCTTAAATGATTTTTTTTTCTCATGCACATGGTTCTAACATATTAGACATGAAATCTCTTGTAAAGTTTGCTGCTAACAGGTTGGACACATTTATAGTAATAAAGAAACAAAATTTTTACCCTTTTTCCGCACTTATTGGCATCAAGGGCTAAGAGGGACATTACATATGGTATCATAGCAAAGTTAAAACACTCGGACCTGATGGACTCATCGACATGTAGGTATGTTGTGAACTATGTGATTTAACTATGTGATATTATAATTCACGCTATAAAAGAAATATTGTTGAACTCTCTACATGGGTTTTTGAGAATTATGTGTAATGCAAGAAGTTAGTTGCATGCACTAAAATACAGAGAGGGTTATTTGTCTAATTTGGGGAATGAGAAAATGAAGACACTATTAGGTTTGTCTAAAGCAAGATATACTTATGTGTTTTACATACGTATTGATGAAGTGAAGTGCAAGTTGAAATTGTGTTTAGTAAGATTAAGTGCATAATATTAACACATCAAAAAGATATTGAAGAGGAAGTAAAGCCTTGATATGATGCACAAATAAAATTTGTCGCAGTCTAATAGGAACATGTTATCATGTAATTTGTTTATGAGGGTAAGATGTGACTTATTTTGGGCAATAATTTGTGAGCAGATAAGGCAGGTGCGCATGGTTACAAGAAGCAGCATCACATGAGGACCAAATGCAAAGATGAAATCCTTAGTAGAAATGGTAGCATGTGGAGTTTGTATGATTCTTTGCTTATTATGAAGGTTACCAAGATTTGATTAGTTATATTGGAATTTTTGGAAACCATAACTTCAATAATTTGTTATGTTAAGATATACTTTACAAAAAGTTTTTGGAAAAATTTCTAGTATAAGAAACTTTTGGGATGGTGTCTATATGCTTTAACACTAGAACATCAAGTTATGATTGGATTTATAATGTAAGTCACTTAGGTCTAGAGGGATTAGGTAGATATATCTTGATCATAAGCTATGGAGCATGGGGAATATCAAGTTACCACATGGATACAGTGTTGAGCGAGTAGGCATGAAACATTAAGTACGCCTAGAGATATGGAAGTTGTATTGAGGAGCAGCTTCTAGGCTCCGAAAGAAGGAATATGTCGAGTAGGGGTTATGATATTTTTATGATTAAAATGACATTATAGGTATGTTATGGTAACTCACAGAGCATTGGGATTTTTTTCTTTGTAGGTGATGAATTGTGGAAAATCCCAGTGGGACCATAACTGAAAAATTGAATGTAAATTAACTAGAATTACCTATGAAATTTGGCTAGAGTGTAGCCAAAGTGAACGGTAAAGTATCTTGTGCATAAAATAGATAATGCTTCTCGTTATATTGCATTGGATGAACAAGAATATCATCAGACTTAAAATAAGTGGCTGATGATGGTAAGTAGCTCATTTGGAATTCCTGATGTTATCAGAATTCCTATGTCCCTAGCTTGCCACACATAAATGTGGTGTAAAGATGGAATGTCCCTCCATGGTAATTATTCAAACAAAAAATGGGCAAGAATGTCTAAAGTTATTTGATAATTTGAGTTGATGAATGTTGCATATCATTATACACTGACACTGCAGGATATGTTAGGAACACTATCAGTCAGGATTGACTGGTAGTAAAAATATTTGCTGCCTTAAATAATGAGGTTAAGAAATGTTGGTTATAGATTTTCGAATTTTCAAGATTTTATAAACCAAGGATTTAACTATGGATTACGTGGTTTTTATACTGACATTACAGGTTTCACCAAGATTATGACCAATGTTGCGATCAACGTGCACTACGATATATAAAATCCGCCTACATAAATAAGTTGCGCTTAGATTGCTCAGAAATGTGTAAGGAATAATTTTCTGGATAATTTATAGGGTTATATAAAGTGATGATTAAACCACTACAACTTATGATTAGTTAATAAAATTTTGAGTTATTAACAGATGCCTTGACTAACTGTATAGCCGACACACGAGTTAGGACAATGACGCTAAAAAGTCATGCGAAGCACCAAGGAGTGTGCATTATGATCAGTAAGGTGAAATCTATACTAAATATGAACCAAGAAAAAAAATTGCATGTTGCAGGAGCACCATGGTGTTAGGAAAGTGATTGTCGCGTGAACACATCGATGTTAGACATGTACGTCGTAGGAGCACAATGGTGTTAGGCAAGTGATTGCCGCGTGAGCACATTGGTGTTAGGCACATGGTGTGGCAACAAAAGACCTAGGAAAAACTAGACATCTGGAAGACAGGACGCTGTCTGATGTCACTGAGGAGAAAAATTTTGACTAGTGGTCAAAAGGGAGAGTAACCTCAGAAATAGATGTAAGTCCACCCAAAAATTTAACTCCAGGGAGAGTTCAAAATATAACGAAAATGAAAGTTGTGCTAGCAGCTTCCAGGTCAATAAATGGTTACATGTCTTAATGTGTAAATGTGAAGGAATGATGAAACTAAATTATGTTGAATTATTGGTTATACATTGTTGTTGATAGGATGCAGATCTAAAGTAGTGCTTCAAGTTGGGAACATAATGCAGTCCTCATTCTTATAAATATTAAAGTATGTAAGATCTGACAATAGTCTTTGTAGGTCGGGCGGAAAAGAGGTTAAGAAGCAGAATTGGTTTTCGCTCACCAGAATGTGAAAATAAGCAAAGGGGGCCAGGAAGGTTAGGGATGACGATCAAGTAACACCGAGGACGGTGTTAATTGTAGGGGGAAACAATGTAATATCCCCCTCCCACCTTGAAGACCTAAGAGCGACTATGACTCATAAAAATAGAAATGAACCATAAATGCGTCCATGAGGAATAGAAAACCCTCACCACAATGAGGTTACTCCCACTACAAGTTAATCAAGGGCACTTGAGACATTCTAACATTATTATAACAATGAAGAAACTTATATGTATGATGGAGATATACATTTGAGATATGTATTATTTGTATAACATGTAATATTACCTATAATCATGGGACATCACATGGTGAAATAAATTGCATACATATATATATATATATAAATATTATATGTAGAACATTACATATATAATAATGAAGAATACTATATATATATATATATATATATATGAGTAGAACATATAAAGTTACATATAATCATGGAAAGTTATATGGTGAAACAAACCTCATATATATAATAGTGGAACCCTATATACATGATAATGAAGAATTATATATATGTTGGAGGCATACATATATTTGATATTGTATGTTGAACATATAATGTTACATACAATGGTGAGACGAACCTCACACACATACATGTATCGTATGTGGAACCATATATATATGTGTGTGTGTGTTTATCGAAAATAGTATATATATAATTGGGGGACATATATATATATATATATATATATATATATATATATATTGTCACAAGCCTCCTACATGCATGTACTATATGTGGAGCCATATGTATATAATAGTGGAGAATAGTATATATATGTTGAAGACATATATTTGTGATATATAATGTATGTAGAACATACAAGGTGAAGCAAACCACATGCGCACATATATATATATATATATATATATGTACAGCACACATACATTATTGTAGCACTTATAATGGAACTAATTCCTCCTATATAAAGATATTAGTGGAAGTTATAGAAAAAGGAAATTCTATATATATATAGATATATTATCATCAATAACCGGTAACGAGAGGAATTTCATTTATGAGAAAAATGTAAAAGAAAAACAACTCACCTTTTCATTTTTGCAAGCATTGCAAAATAGTCCGTCGACAACATAAGGAATAATGGCATCAATGAAATGCTATATTAATAATAGAGACGCAAACATGATCTTAATGAAAATAAGATAATGGAAAACATGAGGTACGACCTCGCATGGCGTGTGAATGGTCACATGAACAGTGCATCATGTCGTAGTTGGAGTTCCTCATATCACTATTCCTTGATTGGTGGAGGAAAATTATGAACGATAATTGAGCTTCCCTGGATTATAGCATTTAAATAGTGAAGGCATTTTTTATGGCTGGCTTGAATTTATTAGTTAAGGGGACGTTATACCAGCTAATTAGTGGACAGTGTTGAATACCCTTAATTCATTCCCTGATTTCTAATTTTCAGCCATTTATAGATTACCTGGATTCATAGCCATTTAGTATGCTGAAATCCTTGAATTTGTTTTGGTGTGACTACTAACGTTCAGCACTTATTATAACTACTCGATTCACATCCATTGATGGGGGAAAATCATGATGGCTGTAAAAAGAACCGTTGCGATTTTTACCCTTATATAAAATGGCTTCGAGTCGTTGAGGGGAGAATTTACTCGCTAGTCTGTTAACTAAGAGATAAGAAGGATGATTTTTGAGAAACGGATATTGGGATCATTGTACGAGATGCTGCCATGTCAGTGCGAAAGGTATGCACTTATGTCAGAGAACAACGCAAGGAGGGGAATGGCTGCTTGCACCAAAACGCAGTGACAAAAAAAATATGCTCATGTCTCTGCTCGATAGTGCGACCCATGTCATTTTTGGGTTTTGGGCCTTGTAGACAGTGCCAATGACTAAATAATGGAGGGTTGTTAGCTGTTAACGCCCTCATTTTTCTTAAAAACATTTTATTGATCTCCTTGTGATCCTTCTGAGTTAGCGCTGGAAATTTTGGGGAGGGACGTTCCCTTGTGTAGGCGTTCTTCAGAGCATCCAAGAGTCCGGTGGTACAATCGTGACATCTCGGTATGCAATCTTGCGCTGGAGGTAAGCTTATATGCGTTATCTCTTAGTAGATTGTTTTAACTCTGTTTGTTTGCTAAATGAATTAAGGGGACTCGGACTCAAATCTGAGATAGATATATTACCTATATATATGGGGTTTAACTAAGTTCGATTCAGCTTATATTCGCTTTAAGATGAAGGATGGGTGGCCACTCCTTCGCATGGGATTTTTATGAATTGATGGATTTTCTTTTGAGATTAATCCCTCTCTGGGTTGGGATAGGTGTATAATGGAGTGTTTCCTTTTGTGCATAAGATAAAGTGTTAAAACCAAACTGTGCCATGCCGGTATAAAGCTATACTAGCACTGGGTTGTCTCAGGATGTACTTAGGGTTTTGGCTCCTTTATACTCTGGTTTATTTTAAAAACATCCTCACGATGATTACCCATGCGGCCTGTATAATTTATAATGCTTTAAAGTTTGATTTCTCTTTCGACTCTTCCTCATGCCTGTCCTCATCTATATACAACTCCACGATGGATTAATCTGTGGAGTAACACTAAGCTGCAAGGTGCAAGGTCGTTGGTTCCTTCTTGTTTCCGTGATTTTTCAAGTTATTGATTTACATTGATGATCAAGCGTTTTGTTTGTAATTCTATGAACTTATGTATGTTCAATATTATTCCTATCTCTACATTTTAAACTTGCATTTGCATCTATCACAAGGTTGGAGATAGAGGTGTTGGCTCCTTTTCTTGATAAAACATAGGGTATGTTTTCCCGTATCTAGTGCATTGCATACGTTAGCCGCTGGGGTTGTATATGTTGTCAAGTCTGTATTTTTTTTCTCTCTTGTGACAAAGGGGAACAACGTGATATGGTGTATTTTTTTGGAGCTCAGTGCTCAGACTGTTCGAAAACTTTGCCATGGTGTGTGTTGGCGTAATGAGTATGTGGCCTCCATATGACTTGGTGCTTGGATGGTGGCCTTCAGCCAATAAATTTATTTTAGAACCTTGAAACCTGTCACTTCAATTTAGCAATCCATTATAGTGCAAAAATGATGTTTGTATTCTTCTAATTGCTTTTACAATATGAAAATAAGAGCAAACCCAAAATATCTGGCTATGCTTACAAGATTTAATTGTTGGGAATATTCTTTTGGTCACGTTATAAATATAGTTCGAACTTTGATTTTTATGCATTTCCATGGCTTCGGGTCAATCTACGAGGATGTATTTGAACTCAGAGCACTGCTGTTCAATTGTAGGCAACTTGGAAATCAAGCTCAAAAAAAAATATGAGCAAGTGTGTTGTTTTGCTGGAAAAGCTCTTACACATGATCCATTCGGATTTCAAACAGAAAATTTTAAAATTTAGCTCAGAGTTTTGTGATTAAAATTATCATCCCTAGTATTAGTGGCTGTCTGTACTGAATTATTAACCTTCATTGTGCTTAGTTGTCAACCTTCCCCCTTCTTTTGCATTTAATAGGAAAAGGTGAAGTTCTAGCATGGACAGGTTAATGGATGTTTAACGTTAAGAAAGATTAAGTAAAAGAGGTTTAGTTTGAATGATTGTTACATGTCAATATACAAGTACCTCTGTTTTTTGTTAGCAGTGACTTCGGATTTAATTCTAGAGATGGATTCCAGGAAAAAGGGAAAGAACGCATGGTAAACATGTTGAGCTTGTATTGTAAACTTTTATGAAAATATATGTCGCATGATGCGACCGTTTGGTGGATGTAACCCCGGGTTTGGGGTGAACCACGTACTTCGGTGTTTTTTGTCTCTTTCATGTTTTTGCTTCATGACCTTCTATGGGTGTCGCTGTGTGATGTGCCTGGATGTTTTATTTTCTTCATGGTATTTTTTGTACATGCGAGCCTGTTGAGAAAATGGAAGGTAATACTGTAAAAAGATAATGAAAATGTTACTGTTAATTTACTATTTTATGGTATGCAAAGTAAGTCATTTTCAGGGCACTATGATGATGACATGTTTTGAATTACATTAAAGGGAATTCTTAAATGATTGTTTTTTTCTCTCATGCACATTGTTTTGACATATTAGACATGAAATATCTTGTAAATTTTTCCACTAATAGGTTGGACCCATTTATAGTAATAAAGAAACAAAAAATTTACCCTTTTTCCGCACTTATTGGCATCAAGGGTTAAGAGGGACATTACACAGAGCCTTTGGTCCAAAGAGCTGACAAACCAATTGAACAGAGAAATGAAGAATTCAGACAATAAAAAGACACATTAAACCCTAAAAAAGGACTCATTCCATCGTGTTGAAGAAGTGGATGGCTGATATTAAATATCAGGTGATCCTTAAATCCATGGATGCGCTGCCAACTCACAACTAGGAAAAAAAATTATTGCGAACGTCAACCACAGTACAAACCAATTATAATATTATCACGTGACCAAACCTTTAACATATTAACATGTCAACAAAAGAATTTCCATATATAAAAATTAGGATATGGTTATCATATATCGCAACCCTTTAACATATGATTTATACTGAATATAACTTTACATTGCGCAAAAGACCATCGTTATACTGTGGGTCTTCATATTATGTTTTTCATGCCAAACTTTGGATATGCCCTAGGGTTATTAACACCATAAGCCCTTCCCCCCTACTCTTCTCGTTACAAACCCATGCTATCATCATCCCAATAGCTAGGGAATTAAGCTCAGGGCCTAGACTTAGCCTTAGGGATAAACAACCCCTACTAGAATAAATATAATAAAATAAATATAAAGAGTATAAAAAACATCACTTCCAGGTATGATTCCAGCCTCCCAATGCCCTTGCCAACATTCACACATAGTATAACCTCTCATGATCACTAAGAAACCAATTTTAGATATTAATTATAGTGAAACGACATGGTGTTTAAGCTACAAACAATATTGCATTATTCTTTGGTATAAAAGTATTTATTTGCATATCAGAAAGTTTTTTTCATTTTGGAAATTAGTGGTGTGTGACATAATTGTATCAGAGCATTGTTACAACACTTGTTATGAACAAGCTTAACATTGAAAATCATAAACCAAAAAACTAATTTTAATTATTGTGGTTTGATTCTCTTGCAAAATAAGAAGAGAAGGATAAATTTATTTTTGCAAGAAATTATGGCATATGTTGGAATGTATGCGGAAGAAGGATCTCATCCTATAAATCCAGTGAACAATGAAAAGGGAAACCTAAGGGATGGGGAATTATAGGTTCATCTAAATGAAATTAGAAATGCAACACATCTGAGTTACAGCGAACTGTTAAAGAATTAAAAGTAGAATTAAAAAGAGTAAGAAAGGATAATGAACGTATATTGAAAGCACTAAAGGAATTAAGTAACATTTTGCTAGCGAAAATACACACTGATGGAAAAGGGAAACACAAAGAACCTGAGCTTAATACACCAAAAACTACACCTTACAAATTTAAGGTAAGGAAACTGGAATTTTTTAGTCATGGGGCTGAAACTTCCTGTGAGGAATGAACCAAACACCACACATAAAAACAGCAGGATTCTAGTGAAAGTAGTTACACTGATAAAAATAAAAATAAATACAAACCTTATGAAGAGATTTCTTGGGAATTTAAAAAAATTAAACCACCTATGTTTAATGGTGATATCGAGAAAGGAGAAGAAGTGGAAGATTGGCTATCTCAAATGAAGAAATAATTCGATACCTATAACTATTCTAATGAAGTGAACGAGAAAATGGCCATCTATAAATTAACTAGAAAAGAATATATTTGGTGGCAAGATATGAAAAGGTAAAATGTATAAAATAATTTTATGTAACATGTAAAACCTTTAAGAAGAATTTAAATGAAAGTACATTTCAAAACAATAATATGAAGAAAAAGATAAGGAATTCTATGAGTTAAGGTTACGTTCTATGACCACGAAAGAAAGCTATCGTAAATTCCTAAGTTCGCTTCATTATGTACCATATATATTAGATGAAAAACAAAAAATGCAATGCTTTATCAACTCATTTCATCTTATGTTTAAAGAGAGGATTGAGTACAACAATCCAAAGACGCTGGAAGAAGCAATGGGAAAAGAGAATTTATGTTATGATCAGAATAAGAATAAAAGAGAAAAAGTACCTAATTGAAAAACTAAAAGATGGGATAAATTTGATCCAAAAAAGAAGAATACTAAGTTTTACAAAAATACTAAAAATAATTATAAAGGGTATGAAGCTAGTAATTATAAAGGTTTTAAACAACAAAACCCTATAACAAAAGAAAGAGAACCCCCCACTACTTTTAATAAAAACACTGCAAAGAGGGAACCCTTAAAATGTTGGGAATGTCCCGAGCCACATTATTTTAAAGATTGTCCTATAAGAAAGAAAAATTATAATAATGTTCACTCCATTCAAGAAGCTGTTACAGTTGGAGATATCACGTGAAGCATTTTCAAAATCAGTGCTGCATTCGAGAATCGATAATCATACCACCAAACTTAAATGGTCAAAATCAAAGGTATGATAAAAACTCAACCCATTTCCATACAAATTGATCTAGGTGCAAGTTTGAGTTATGTATCACATATGATTTTTGAATTATGTAAATAATCAAAACAAGATTTTGAAAAATATTGGATGGTACAGTTATCCATAGATACTAAATGGAAGATCACTAATTATGTAAAAAACTATGAAATTATGATGAGTGAACTAAATACAAATGTTGACCTGGATATATTACCATTAGGTTCTTATGATTTAATTATAGGAATTGAGTTGTTAGAAAAACATAGGGTTAGATTGAATTGTTATGATACAACTTTTACATGCATGGATGATAATGGTAATACAATTAAAGTAAAAGGAATTCCTAAAAAAGTTGTGATCAGAGAAATCTTTTCCTTAGAGATGAAAAGATCTATACATAAGGGATGTAAAGTATTTTCAGTATATGCAATGGATAAAAAGGATAAGTATAACAACTTAAAATAGAGGATATACCGGTCTTGAAATATTTTAAAGACATCTTTATGGAAGAAGTCCCTGGAGTACCTTAAAAAAGGGACATATAATTTACCATCGATCTGATAATGGGAGATGTACCGACATCAAAATCTCCTTATCGGATGAATATAATAGAACTTACAAAACGTAAATCACAATTGCAAGAATTAATTGATAAAAAGTATATTCAACCTAGTGTTTCTCCTTGGGGAGCACCAATCTTGTTCGTAAGGAAGAAAGATGGAACTTTAAGATTATGCATAGATTAACTATAAAAAATCGATATCCTTTACCCTGATTAGATGATCTATTCGATCAATTCCAAGGGGCAACAATCTTCTCCAAAATAGATGTAAGGTCTGGATAACATTAGGTACTGATCAAGGATGAAGACATCTTTCACACATCTTTAAAACTGTCTTCAGAATCTGGAACAAACACAAATGCAACTTTTATGTGCTTAATAAATAGTATTCTAAGTAACTACTTAGATAAATTCGTAGTCTTCTTCATTGACAACATAGTGATTTACTTGAATAATAAACAGGAACATGAAGAACATCAAAGAATAATTTTACAAGTGTTAAGAGAACGACAACTGTTTGCTAAGTTTAGTAAATGCAACTTTTTTAAATACATAATTCAATATCTAGGACACATTGTGTCTAAAGATGGAATCTTTGTCTACCCCGACAAGATTAAGGCTATCACCAAATGGCCAGTTCCAAAAAACGTAACTGACATAAGATCATTCATGGAGATTATGGGTTATTATCAACAAACTTATTGAAGGATTTCCTAAGATAGCCTACCCCATAACTTCACTACAGAATAAAGGTAATAAATTTGATTGGAGCGAAAAGTGGATGGAAATTTTTAATAAACAAAAAGACTTGTTATCAACTGCCCTTATCTTAAAAATTTCTAACCCTTTTACAGATTTTGCTATATGCACCGACACATGTAAGGAAATATAGGAGGGGTATTAATTCAAGAGAACTATGTCATGGCCTATGAATCTAGAAATTTAAAAGAACATGAAAAGAAATATGCTACACATGACTTATAACTTGTTGCAATTATACATGCACTAAATATGTGGCGACACTACCTCATCGAAAGAAACTTCTTGCTAATGTGCGTGCTAATGTAACAAACTTAAATAATAACAACAATATATATGTGAATTATTAATATTAATACATATTGATATTCATAATTAATATTATTCACTCATACAAATAATATTACCCAAAAGACTTGGAATATTAAATAAGCCATAATAATATATAAATTGATGATAGAATAGATATGATTATAGATTACAAGGTGAGTGCCGTATATATATAAATTGGAAAGGAACTTGGATACCATCCATGAAAGGATGCGTCATTTTAGAATAGTTGACCAATAACTACTTATTAATTATTGATTATGAATATCAATATGTATTAATATTAATAATTCATATATATATATTGTTGTTATTATTTAAGTTTGTTACATTCCTTCGGTAACATTAATATTTTAGGGTATGGTGGTTCCCAATTCAACTGTGTAGGCTGTGTGTCGATAATGGGAGTCGCTGTGTTGGATAAATACTATGGGTTCATCCTTTCTTCATGCACAGAGGATGGAACATCCTCAATGATCAAAGGCTCCACTACCTTCCTTGATCGTAAGCGGATATTGTTGCAGGGTACAAGAGTAATGGAGTAAGAGGGCATGTTGGCAATCTCAAACTGATGGACTTCTTTATTATTTGCGTTAGGGTTAGGTTGAGCAGGAAGCTGTGGTCGTATCGGCATATTGGGGACAACATTATTCTGGAGTTGCAACTGCAACTGCTGATAAGGCTGAGGATATTGTTAAGGAGGGTATGGTTGATGAGGAAACGTTTGATGTGGAAGCTGTTGAGAGGGTTGGTTATGGGGAAACTGGTTCCCTGGATGGAAATTCCTCCATCTAGGAGACCAGGAATTTTGTTGGTTTGGTGGCTGTGTCCAAGGGTTCCCTGGAAACAGCACCAAAATGTTTGGCACCCTATATGCAAGTTAATTAAAGCCAACATACAAAGTGTTCAATATAAATTTTCAACCCAGGGAAGTCTCTTATTTCAAGGATAATATGCAATGTATATGCTTAAACACTAAGTAGCTGATGTTGTAAGTAAATGATCCTAATTTCCTGTTCAGCCACACTCATCCCAAAATCTGCTTAATATAATTTACCTTCTCAAGAATACAATCACAAGTACCTTCTAATTACTATTCTTAATCTAGAATGAAAAGATTCAGGAAATAACATCTAGATTACTTTTGCAGAAAGTTAAATCCCTAATTACCGAACCATCTAAAGATCCATTCCAACTATCTTGATTCAACTATTCTAGAAATTCAAAGTACGGGAATTAAATTCTGCAATTATAAATGTGAAGGAACAAAACGCAAAGATCTAAAGAAAACAACAATTGAAAGAACTAGGGATGAACAGGGCTATCATAGCTATCACATAGTTGCATAAAAGAAAGTTAACCTATATAGTCGACTGACACACCACATCACTGTAGTTTTACAAGAGATGCAATACTTTATTATTCAAATGACACACAGCAAATCGATAACTGTTGCAACTTACTGTAAATAAAGGAAGTTATCACAAGATCACACAAAAGAATAAATAAAATACCTAATTAACTCAGCGATCCCTGTGGGAAGGCGGGCCCGACCTTCACACAGAGATGCTGGAAGTAACACAAATTAAAACACTGAGATATGAAGAATCAAACTCCTTGTATTAAAAGTGGCAGATGAACACACAACCTTAGTCACCGCTGATACAATAATTTTGTTAATTTCTCAACCCCTGGCTCGGAATAGTTCCCAGTATTTATACAAATACAATCATAATATCTTCCCATTATTATCAGGCAACCATGAAGATCTCTGATCTTCAAGCTGCCCTAATTACGATGAGCTATTATTGTCATGGCAAGATGAGAGCAGAAGATATAGGAAAGTTGTTACTCGAGCCAGAAATAATGATTATGATTAATTGAGAAGATACTCTGTGTATTGCAGCTAATTTCGAGCAGCAACGCACTATTGCCTCTGAATATGTTGCATCCTATTCTAGCTACCTTTGTACAACTCTCATGGAATAATACCCTTGGATTGCGTTCTTTGGGAAACAATGGAATGGATGGCGATCATCTCAGTAATGAATGCCCATCCCTCTTTTGGCATGTTCATCCTGCTACACCTGTATCCTTTACATCTTGAATTATCTTTATAAAACCACCATATGTTAGCATAATTTAAGATGTAAATCCCTGATTACAACAATCCTAAGCATTAATAAAATAAGACAATGATTAACCATACATGTATGAATTGAGGGACCAAGTGAAGAAAAAACATCTGTTTAGTATACATAATAGAATGGGATGAGGCACCAAGAGGTAGATAAGGGTGGTCAAAAAAGGGTCATTTCTAGGACCAACACACACACCCCACTAAATATGAATTTTGCATACTTTTGTTCATTGATAAATACACGTTCCTTTTCTCCAAGGCATAATTGTAGCCTAGCCTATACCCTTAAAAAAATTGTTGTGGAAACACTCACTTGAAATCAAATGAGTAATGGAACTTGGACTTGTGAGCAATTATTTTGTAGACCTTGTATAACTGGAATGCTTGGGATTGACATCAAAAGGTCTAGTCCTACACTTAATCCTGCTCATTGTTGTACTAAGTATCTGCCTTTCATGGACCATTATGTCTGCAAAAACAACCTCATTATAATGAATTTTTTCATTATGAGGAACATGACCCCCCTCATTGAAAATATGACCACGAAATTCAGTATGAAAATGATTTTCATGATCAGAAATAAGTTAATCACTTGTAGATAGATCAATGTGACCATCAACACTATTGGTGTCACTAAATTCTTCATTGAAAGGGAACTCATGAGATTCAACATTGACATCATTGGTGCCTGTAACATCCTTACTTGGAGGAAAATCATTGTATTCATCATTGGTGGCTTCATCATCATAAAAATCATCATCGATGCCATTGAAATCCTCACTTTGAGGAATATCATCGTTGGTTCCATTGAAATATTCACTTGGAGGAAAGTCATCATCGGTGCCATTGGAATCCTTGCTTGGAGGAAAGTCATCATTGATGCCAATAAAATCCTCGTTTGTATGTAAATCATCATTAGTGCCATTGACATCCTCGCTTGGAGGCAACTCATGATCGGTTCCATTGAAATCCTCGCTTGGAGGAAAATCATCATCACTGCCATTGGCATCCTCGCATGGAAGAAACTAATCATCAGTTCCATTGGAATCCTCTCTTAGAGAAAAATTATCATCGTTTCCATTGACATCCTTGCTTGGAGGAAACTCAACATCAATTTCATTAAAATCCTCTCTTGGAGGAAAATCATTATCATCGTCATTGACATCCTGGCTTGAAACAAACTCGTCATCAGTTCCATTGAAATCCTCGCTTGGAGGAAAATCATCTTCACCATTATTGATGTTTTCACCCTTGCCAAAATCATCATTTGTCCCATTAAAAACCTCACTTGGATGAAAAACATCATCAGTCCCATTAAAATCCTCGTTGGGAGGAAAATCATCATTTCTCCCATTAAAATTTGCAACTAGGAGGATAATTATCATTGGTCCCATTAAAATCCTTGCTTGAAGGAAAATCATCATTCATCCCGTTAGAATCCTTGCTATGAATAAATCCATAATCATTATTGGTGCAGGAATGCTCAGCAAAAACATCATTTGTCCCATCAAAATCCTCGCTTTGAGGGCAATCATCATTGCTCCCTTGAAAATCCTCGCTCGGAGTAAAATTGTCATCATCTTGCTTATTGTCTTTAGGATCCCCACTTGGAGGAATATATTCATCATCATCATCATCACCATCACATTCTTTCCCTTCATTACCGCTCCCTTCAAAATCTTCAGAATTAGGAAGTTCTTGAACAACATGTTTGATTGCATTGCTTACACTGTCAGTATCTTGGCTAGATGAACAATACAACTCTTCATTTGCATTGGAATTTAATTCAGATGAGTCCATGTCTTCTCACTGAAGATAGAATTATAGAGAAGACAATGAACTTTTACCATATACCTCACCTAAAAGTAGAATGGTGAAAATGTCAATCAACCATCTTATAGCTATGAGAATGGAATTTCCCCTCCAAACAATTTCCTCCAAAATTTTCCCTCAAAAATTTACTTCGAAATTTTTTGTTCAACTTTTTCCCTCCAAAAGATCCCACCAAAAATATAGTGCACAATTAAAGCACATTTATAAAACTAGTAAGAAAAACAAATTTATGATATAAACAACTATGAAATAATGTATTAAATAATAACATATTTATATCCCCAAATATATAAAACCAGTGAAGTTTTCTATAAAAAACATTATATACAATATGTAAGAAAGTAATGGTTATTTACCTTTTCTTTTAATCCCACATTCGTAAAAGAATTAATGTTAAAGCTAATTTAGGCTATATAAACCATTTAGTTTTCCTACTAATCATCATTGAATTTGGAGATATTTACTAATAATTTCAAGGTTAGTTATTTTTTCATTTTTAATAAATAGGTTAGTTTTATAGTTAATTTGGAAATTATAATTTTATAGTTTTATTAAGTTGGCATTGATTATTTTATGGTTTTATTGATTTTTCATTTTTACATTTTGTTTTTCTCACATTCTTAAAGTGGTAAAGTCAAACCTAATCTATCTAATAAATTCATTCTTGTTTAGACTTTGGAGCAATTCACAAAG
>LPNX010013052.1:689173-738176 GCA_001517045.1 Pseudotsuga menziesii | reverse complement strand
CCGCTTCCCCTTCCCTCCCTTCCCCCGCACTCTCCCTCCACCTCCTCCCTCCTCTCTTCCCCCTCTACCTCCATCCCCTCCACCCTCCTACACCTCCATCACCCCCTTCCACCTCCTTCTTCATGATTTTAATTGGATTTGCACTCCCTTAGGCGCCAAAGGGACGCCCCTCATTAGGGGCATGATTATGAGAATCGTGCCACTAGTGAGGGGCGGCCCTTTGGCACCCAAGGGAGCGTAGCTTCGCTCCGACCTCCTCCTCTATCATTGTTCCCTCCTCTTTCCCCATGCATCCCTCCACCCTCCATCACCACCTTCCACCTCCTATGATGTTGGCTTAATGGGATTTACGCTCCCTTGGGCACCAAAGGGTTGCCACTCACTAGTGGTGTGATTCTGATAATTGTGTCGCTAGTGAGAGGAAACCCTATGGCACCCAAGGGAGTGGAGCTCCACTCCCAAATCCTCCTCTGTTTTTTCTCCCTCCTCTTTCCTTGAGCACCCCTCCAACTCCCCATCGCTTCCATCTCCCTCCTCCCTCCTCCCCCGCATGCCTCCATACCCTCCCCCACCTCCACCACCTTCCACATCCTCCGTCGTCAGTTTAATGGGAGTTGTTCTCCCATGGGCACCAAAATTTTGCCCCTCACTGGTGGCGTGATTCTGAGAATCGTCTTCTCCCACCTCCTCCTCCATCGATGCTCCCTCCTCTTTCCTCGTGTACCCCTCCAACTCCCCTCCACTTCCATCTCCATCCTCCATTACCCCCACTCCCTATACCTCATACCTCCTATCCATATCCCCATCGCCCCCATCTCCTCCTTCACCCATCCCTTCTCCACCCATTGTGACCCTCCCACCTCCTATTCCAACCCTCCTCCCCCTCTGCATCCCTTCCCCTCCACCATCCTCCACCTCTGCCACCACCTTCCACCTCCTTCATCGTTGGTTTAAGAGCAGTTGCGCTCTCTTGGCACCCAAGGGAGCGCAACTCCCCTTAAACCAATGGTGGAGGAGGTGGAAGGTGGTGGCAGAGGTGCAGGATGGTGGAGGGGAAGTGTTATCATGTAAAATGGCACGTCTTCGTTTGAGTACTGAAACCCAATGTGTCAAAACACAAAAGGACAAATTGGATTGAAGTAGCCAAAACACTATAGATAGGAATGACCTTTGATACAGCATCACCTTACTAGTTGAATATATTTTTGTTTGGACATTAGGGTTGAATACACTACTATTTGCATAGCAACCCGCGTATCACATGCGAGTATGTGCATTACAACTCACATATGCATTGCACATGCGGGTTTCCTCAAACCAAGGCATGTATAATACGCGACTTGCCTATATCAATAGTTTTCTATGCCTTAATTTGAAGTTTAAAAATATAAACACGATTAGTTGAGGGCAGTTGAGCCCTTAATCATAATTATCTCAACTTCCTCAACCATCTCAACCTTCGAGACCTCTCTCTTTCCTCATGTATAAATAAAGGGTAGGGGTTGATGCTAATCAATGATAATTGATAGAGCCACGTTATGCTAGTGGTATGCCTTCAAACATATTGGAGTAGCGGAACTCGGTGTCCTCGGTTTGCAGAGGAGTCCTTGTCTCAGAATTTGGGTTGTAATCTCACCACACTTGTTTATCAATAAAGAAATTTCTTCTTCCAATATTGTGCACTCTTCTATATTGTGATTTCTGAATTTTATTATTATGAATATGTTATTTCATTAACCATCGATATAATATATAAGATATTGGAGGAAGATCTTGTTCTTTGTAGGTGATTGGAGATACTCTGGAAGATGTTGAAATAACTTGAAGAGAAGAATAAAATCTAGGATCAGCCATCATAAACAAGGTACGCCTAGTATTCTTCCTATTCCTATTTCAATTCTAGAAATGGTTGATTTTCTGCAAGTTAGTTAGTACATTGGTAATCCCAAAGGCCCTAGGTTATAAGGGTGTTTTTTCTTGAACAACAGAACTAGTGACTCCACTAGGGAGTCCAACCTGTTGTAGGTCCTCTCTGTAGGATTCTTGACCAGTATTTTCTCTTTTTTATTCTAGGTGTGATTTGTTATGTTTTTCCTTTGATTTTCAATTTTGCATGTTCAAGGCCTGCCTGTCACTGCTTTTTATTTTTGAAAAACAAATTGACAACATACACATATTGTCTTGTTGACAGTCGCGTATTCATCTTTGTATACGTGGGTTTCCTTTTGTACAGTCGTGTATCATACACGGGTTATCTTTATAAAAGTTGCATATGCCTGTAGGTTTCTCTGAGTTCGTAGGGTTCTTGCTTGTCCATGTTTTTGTGTCCTCTTAGATGCTTGTGGAAGGTAATGTTTCTGACATGATATTGTAAGTCTTAGGTCTATACATTTTATAGTTTAGTTGATTTGTCAAGTCCTTGAGTGCTTTTGTGTTTTACTTTCTTCATTGGTGAATGATTAGGTCCTCCTACTTGGCTTAGGTCTGGATGCTTGTGTTTTGGGTCATTGATCAGTCCTTGGAAACACTGTATGCTTTGTACTTCTGTTTGTGGTATGGGTAATTCTTTCTTTCATTTTTTGATCTACTAATATTTGACTGGATAGTTCTGCCAAGTCTCGGTTTTGTGCATTTTCTTCCTGTTTGGGTGAAGTGTCTTAATATAGGATTTGTTTGCATCATTTATTGCTATATGTTTAGATTGTTCAAACTTACTCAAGGTTGTATTTAGTTGCATTATAATTTTTGAAATTTTCTAGAAAGAAAAGACAAAATTAAAAATTATACTTTTTGTATTAGGTTGCATCTAGTGTTCTTTTCATTATTTTTCAAGAAAAAAATCAAAAATTTGAAGTCTTGTAGTTTCTCATGCTTTGTTTAAAATTCATTAGCTTTCATTTTACAAGAAAAAAAAAGAGAAAGTTGGCATTTTAGTTGCATTTGCTTTGAAAATCTAGTTTTTACATCATTTTTTCTTTCTTTTGTTGAATCTATAACACCATACAGTTTCATCCCGCTACCTATGACTAAAAATATCCAATTAAAATGAACGGTTAATTAAAATTTTACTAGTAAGTTTCTTTTTTCTAGGATCATACACCAACTAGTTCAGGCTAGGCTTGTGGACTAGGGAGTTTTAACTGTCCATAAGTATTTGACTTCAGACGTAGCTGGTCTTTCACTAGGTAAATCCTCCTCTACATGAGACCATCTGGAAATATCCTCTCACATAGGAGTTAAGCATGAGGCCGCATGGGGACCTGATTGAGGAGATAACCCTCGGATTCCTTGTTCGAGCGTAGATCGGGATTTTTATGCATTTTGGGATCTTGTCAATACCACCTCTTGGGCCCTGTGCGGTGCCGGGGTTGACAGGGTTTCAGGATTTTCTACCCCTCCCATGTATAAGGATTTGGCTTGTGACTGTTCTTCCAGACTCTCAAATTAGTTTCGGTAGCCTTTAGTCTATTGACACTAGGGATCATACACATGTAATACCAGAAGGCTATTTCTAGTTTACCTTGGATGGACTTGGAAGGTAACCCCAGTAGACAGTGTGGGAGGGAGGTTAGGTGATTCCTCTGCTTGCACCTAAGAAAATATTCATAGGATTCCAAGTAACCATCTATCAATTCTTCACGAGTTGTACCTACGCCCTAATCAGTCCAGGATTTCCTTTGGAAGGAATATCTTATCTCTGTTGTGTCTGTGTGGGTTTAGGAAATTTTTAGTGAGTGTTCTTTGGCTTGTCTGTGTTTAGTTGGCATTTAGGTACGTCTGGGTCAAATTTTTAGCAGTGGATGACCAACCCCTACATAGGTCAAGAAGGTTGCAAAACCTTCCTCCATCTGATACAGTGGAGCCTTCGCCACCCCCTCAAAGGAAGAGACTAGATACTAACAATTCATTTGAACCAATAGGAGTTAGCAAAGTTCTAGGTGAACCAGAACTTAGGACTAATCAGGAATATACAACTACATTAGAGAATGAAGAATTGTAGGCTAACTAGTTTGCAAGGAATTTTAACCCACCTCTGACCGACTTAAACGATCCTGTGATTGTCCAAGTTCTCCCCTTTAGTTCACCTATGATTGGTGTTCTTGTGAGTAGAGTTATGGATAGATTTGGCGAGGGTATTTCTACCCCCACTTAAGCCATGTTGGCAGGAGGAGTGCCACCTCCCCTGGTTGGTACTTCAATACCAAGTGCATCTACTGCACCTTTGTCACCAAGTAGTTGGGTGGTTCAACCATCGGCTTGCTCCAATGTAGTAGATCCTTTTAGTGGGGTAGTCACTGGGATTCCCAGTGTACCTTTTGCTTCCCCCTCTTTCAAGCATACTTCTCAGGGTGGTCTTAGTGGATCCTGCTTGTTTTTTCAGGGTTTCCCATGTAATGGGGGGCACATTCCCCCATCCTATCCTTATGTATGTCCTACACCCACATATGTGTGCATGCAATTTGGAAACACAAACTCTTTTGACCAAGGTTTTCAAACACCGGTTTTAACCCCGCTCATGAGCTCTCCCTTTTCGATTTTTAGCAGAGGGATACCTTCTCCAGTCTTTCAGACTTCAGTTTCTTCTAGAGCGGCTCAAACCACTTATAATGCATGACACACAAGTAATCCCCTGGATTGTGGATGGAATCCTTTTCAAATTAGTCCGACTACTTCACAACTGGCAACTGGTGGAAACCCCACCTTTTCATTTGGGAACCAGGGGGCAGGTCCTTCTATATCCGAGACTCATTCTTTTCAAGCTCTAGTTAGGCCTAAGCTTCCCTTTCTGGAAACTTTAAACTTGCCAGACTTGTCTAACTTGATGAATGAACCGGTGCGAAATAGTGCCACGTGGCCACCTGTTCCTAGCAAGTTTCCTTCAGACATTCTTGAGTTTGAGGGCAAAGCTGGTGAAGATCCAGGTGCCCACATAACCACTTTTCACCTATGGTTCTCTTCAAACTCGTTGAATGATGACACCATTCGGTTCAATATTTTCCAAAGAACCTTAACTTGTGTTGCAGCAAAATGGTATATTGAATTGCCCTCTGCTGCATATGATAGTTTTTTGGACTTAGCAACTGTGTTCCTTAATCACTTCCAGCTTCATGTTTGGTATGATGTCATCACAGATTTGTTGTCGAATTTTTGGTAAAACAAATTCATGCATATCTCGGATCACATCCAAGAGTAGCAAAGAAGGAAGAGGCTTATCAAAGCCACCATATCTCCTGAGTTCTTATTATAGTGGTTCTTAAAATATTTACTGCCTTACATATCTATGGACGTATCCACTTTGGGGGTGACCATAGAAGAAGAGGTTATCTTCATGGCCCAGCAGTTATATTTGATTTATGCTTAGTTTGATATCTTGTATGATATTAAACCTAAGCCATCGAGGTCTACCAATAGTGCCGAGAAACCCAAGCTTGGACCCCATGTCGATGGTGCGGTTGGTTCAATTAATTCTCCCACTATAGAGTCACTGCCTAAGCAACTCCATGAGTTGTCAGTGAAGCAATCTGCAGCAAAGGCTGGCACCCCCTCATCTCAAACTGCAACTATTTTTTCACAGTCTTCTTAGAAGGGCAATCAGTAGCCTGGTGGGAAAAAGAAGAAAGGGAAGAAGAGTGAGGGTAATCAAAACAAGCTGAAACCCATGAATAATGTTGATGGGGGTAAGAAAGATAAAAAGAAGGTTAAGTTTCCCCGTAATTTTTTCCAGGGAAACCAATTGACTCATCAATTCCCTCTCATAAATCAAGCTCAGAAGTTGCTTAAAAATCAATAACCAATTGTCCTAAAGGATCCATTTCCCCAAGGACAGAACACAGCTTATGTTTTAATGTAGCCGGGGGCACTTATAGTGCTCCCCCTAATCATAACTATATCAATATAGTATGATCTAGCGCCTTACTCCGCACAAGGAATAAAAATTATGAATCGGAGGCTCCTGAGAAGAGTAAGTCTATTGTTGAAACTTCTAACCCTCTCACGATCGAGAAACCTGTTGATCCAGTGCCTAAGATACTAAAAGGTGTCATTAAAAAATCATTTCACAATCCTAACTCTAGGGTTTCTTATAACTACTTTGTGGTGGAATATTTGGCCCAAACTCCATGTGCAATGTCAGCATTGGAAGTGTTACAGATTTTTCCTGCTCAGTGGGATGGCCTCTTAGCAGCTTTAGGCAGAATGGATTGATCAAGCCTATTGGAGAATTTTAATCTGTCAGATGTTAAGATTCACCTACCTTATCATGTGGCTTTGTCAATAGATGTTTTCCATGGTGGAAACACCATTTGACGTAAAAAAAATTACGAAGGTGCTTCCACGTTTGTAATGTCAATTTCTCACTAGAAGGCTTTAGGTTCCCCAGAGCTAGTTCCATAAAACACCTTACTTACTACTTTCAACGGAACATCTTTCCGTCTACATGGTATCCTACCAGCTTTTGAGATTAAGTTGGTAGGGAAACTATTGGTTGTTGAAGTTGAGGTGATTGATGCTCCTTTGGATTATAACTTACTTTTAGGGAGAATTTGTACTTGCACCATGTGTGTGATTTCCTCGGTCATTCTTTGAGTGGTGGTTTTTCCACATGAGGGGAAGTTGGTTACTGTTGACCAAATCAGTTTCACTCAGAAGGGTCATTTGGAAACTAATGAGTTTTAACGTCCCCGACCCTTCGACCGGTGAAGAGGATGCTACCATACCATTAACTATACGGGCAACTAGCCCCATGAACATCTACATACATAAAAACAAATTGAAATGCTTTTAAAGTAAAACATACAGATATGCATAATTATTCAGCATACAGCAGAAGCAAAATATACATTCAGGCATTCAACATGTTCATCATAATTCATTAAACATCAAATATGATTGCAGAGATTGAACACAAGAATACTTATCTTATGAATAATTTGTCCCGCAACCAGCTACGTCGTTGCAACGTTCCACCCAAATATAGGCTAGTGTGCTCCTTAATCTCTCAGCAAAACTTCCACCCCTGATCTGGGCATGATTTCCACAAGGAATAAGGAACTAAGCAGGTTCACACATAGCCAAAGGTACACAAATCAGCCAATCCAACATAGTTGGGTTTATCATGCTATCAAGGAGCTCGAAAAAGCTGAATGCTAAGCTGGTGGGCTAATTGAAGAGCTAAGGACACCTACACCAAAACTAGCTTGACTTCTAGGACACCCACACACACCCAAAACAATAAATCAGTCCCTTCTCTGCTACACAGTCCCTCAGGCCCTGACTTCCCTTCCAGTGCTATTCAGGGGTTGTGGAGAAGAAATCCATCCCTCTAGCTCTATCTATGTGGCTCCCAAACACACCAGGTTTATCAAGCATACCACGCCTTCATTCCCACTCCAACAAAGTCCAAAGACCAACCACTACATACACACCGCAAAACAAGCAATTCACAGCTCTGACTAGGAAATTTGATTCCTTAGTCATTCTTGGCCCTATCATGGCCAAAATGACCCAATAAGAACCCACAGCAACCCAAAATGAAAATGAACCCATAGCAAACCAAAATTGTGGGAAAACAACAACAATTTCTCAGTTGCGTGAGGAAGGAAAAACAATCCACGTGGAGGTGAATTCCAAGCCTGTGCGTGAGTGTAAAATGTCCAGGAACCCCAATCATAATTGAGAACCCACACCACCTAGAACGTGAATGGCACCTACACAAGAAAATCATGAATGCCAGAAATCGGCTCCCTCAACTCTCTACGTGAGGAAAGAATGAAGAATGGGGTCCTACTTCTTTCCCTGCCCACGTGAGGGTGAATGAGTCTACTGGTGGAGTGTGTGTGTGGGAAAGAAATGACAGTCCTGCCACACATCACTGCCCAGCAATAACTGCCCAACTAACAATAGAGGTTTTAATGTGGTAGTTGAATGATTGAGACAAGGGAAAGGTGAGTAAGTCAAAAGGGTTTAACAACTAACACATGGCTTCTCCCCATTGGCCCAAGGTTTAATAATCTCCCTCCCTATCCTTAGGAAAACAATGCCCTTTTCCTTATGGTTGCATCGACATATATGGTTGGGGTTTATTTTAATTGAAATACCTGTTTACATGATGCCAAAATTAATATGTGTCGGAGAGCACGATATATCATCGACAATGATTTCAATTGCAGAAACATAAAACAACCAAATCGATGGTGGGTATTTTTCCTTTAGTTCCACACCACAATTAAATTCAATATATACATCATATACATTTAATGCAAATGGGGTCAAAACCAGGGTGTCACATTCCCCTCCCCCTTCAATAGCACTATCCTCGGTGCTTTATAAAATTGAACAAAATGCTACACTGGTATCGCCTCACTATTCCGTAGAATTGAACAAAAATGGATGTGCCAATTGCATGGCATCCTCCAGCTCCCACGTAGCCTCTTCAGGACCGTAGTGCTCCCATTGCACCTTTACCTGCCCTATGGCTCGGTTCCGGAGCATTGTGACTTTCCTATCGAGGATGTGCATTGGCTCGATTTGGAACTCTCCCTCGGGTTCCACCTAAATCACATCCCAATTTATCACATGGTTAGGATCATGTACATATTTCTTAAGCAAAGAAACATGAAAAACATTATGATCTCTAGTGCTAGCAGGCAATGCAAGTCTAAATGCAACTGGCCCTATTCTTTCAAGCACTTCAAACAGCCCACAATATCTTGGTGACAGCTTGACACAACTCCCAAGCTTCAAGGAACCCTTCTTTGCCCTCACTCTGAGGTAAACATGATCCCCAACACTGAACTCTCTGTTCACCCTATGGTTATCTGCATAGCTTTTATGTCTGTCATGTGCTACTTTTAGATTCTACCTGATCTTTACAACCTCCTGCTCCATCTCCTTGAGAAATTATTGACCAAGTACAACCCTGTTCACTGGATTATCCCAAGTCACTGGTGTCCTACACCTTCTTCCATACAAAGCTTCATATGGACTCATCCCCAAGGATGCATGTTGTCCATTCTTATAAGTAAACTCTACCAAGTGTAAATAATCTTCCCACTTGGTTGGTTTGTCCATCACGTACATTTGAAGCATATCTTCAAGCACCTGATTAACTCTCTCTGTCTGCCCATCTGTCTGAGGATGGTATGCATTGTTGAAGTTTAGCTTTGTATCCAAATCTGCAAACAACCCCTTCCAAAAATTGGAAGTGAACTTGACATCTCTGTCAAAGACTATTGCCTTATGCAATCCATGCAATTTGAAAATATCTTTCATGAAGATCTTTGCAATGTCATCAATCACATGCGTAGACTTCACCGATATAAAATGCACTGCCTTTGTCAACTTGTCTACCACAACCATGATGGAATCATGTTGTCTCCAAGTCATCGGCAATCCCGTAATAAAATCCATGGAAATAACTTCCCATTTCCATTCTGGAACTGGAAAAGGCTACAACAAACCTACTGGGTGTTGATTCTAAACCTTTAACTGCTGACATTTCATGCACCTTGAAATGTATTCAGCCATGTCCCTTTCATTCCTGGGCAAAAGTACTGTTTTCTGGCGGTAGCAATTATCTTCTGGTATCCTGGGTGACCAAAATATGGAGCTTGAAGGATTTCACCCATAACAACTCTCCTCAACTCTGCTACATTTGGAATATAAATTCTGCTTATAAGTAAGAATTCCATATTTTTCCAATTTATATCCCTCATACCTCTTCTCAAGACTTTGCTGCTGCAATTTGTCTTTTACCAGCTCATACAATTCATCTCCGGCGGTACATTTAACAATTCACTACCTCAAATCTGATTGGCAAATACTAAGAGATGCCACATGCATTTCCTGCACCTTCCCGTTGAGTGCATCAGATACCTTATTCTCTTTTCCCTTTATGTGCTTTATTTAAAAATCAAACTCACATAAAAACTCCAGCCATCTCGCTTGCCTAGCATTCAGAGTAGGTTGATCAAATAGATTCTTCAGACCACAATGGTCTTTCTTGAGCTCAAATATTCTACCCATCAAGTAATGCCTCCACATCTTGAGGGCATGTACTATGGATGCAAGCTCTATATCATGAGTGGCATAGTTCTTCTCATCCTCTTTTAGCTTTCTTGACTCGTAACATATCATGTGGTTGTCTTGCATAAGGACTCCTCCAACCCCTTGTCTGCATGCATTGGTACACACCACAAAATCTTTCTCTGGGTCTGCAACTTTCAATACTGGTGCACTGCTGAGAAGATTTTTCAACTGTTGGAAGCTTTCTTCACACCTCGATGTCCATTCAAACTTTATCCCCTTCTTTTGCAAAGAAGTGATGGCATGTGCAACTTTGGAGAATCCTTCAATGAATCTCCTGTAGTATCCTGCAAGTCCCATAAAATATCTTACATCTGTCACATTCCTTGGAGTAGGCCAATTCATAATGGCTTCAATCTTTTCAAGGTCCACAAATATACCCTCTTCTAAGATAATGTGACCCAAACACTAAATTCTATCTCTATAGAAGTCACACTTGCTCAGCTTTGCATACAGCTGATGCTCCCTGAGCAATTTCAATGTCAATCTCAAATGCTCTTCATGCTCTTCCTCATTCTTAGAATAAATAAGAATGCCATAAAGGAAAACAAGAACAAACTTGTCCAAATACATGCTGAAGACACTATTCATAAGGCCAATAAATGTAGTGGGTGCATTTGTGAGACCAAATGGTACCACTACAAATTCATAATGTCCATACCTTGTTCTGAAGGTTGTCTTATGAATGTCTTCATCCTTGATTCTCACCTAATGGTAACCAGACCTCAAGTCAATCTTGGAAAATACCTTTGCTCCTCTCATTTGATCAAAGAGGTCATCGATCCTAGGCAAAGGATATTTGTTCTTCACAATGACTTTGTTCAGCTATCTGTAATTAATACACAACCTAAGTGTACCATCTTTCTTCTTCACAAACAGAAGCGGTGCTCCCCAAGGAGACACACTTGGCATGATATACTTATTTTCCAACAACTCTTGCAATTGCATCTTTAGTTCTAGTATCTCTAGTGTACTCATCCTGTAGGGTGTCTTGGACACTGGTGCTGCTCCTGGCACAAGTTCAATTGTGAAATCAATGTCCCTCTTTTGAGGAAGCCCTGGAATCTCCTCAAGAAACACATCCCTAAATTCCTATAACACCTGATAGTCCTCCAACCTAGGAGTTTCATCCCCTATTGCCTCCAAAATATGAGCTGCATGCAACTAGAAACCTTTCCTATAGAACTTCTTTAACTGCATTGCTAAAAACCTGCCTTACTGAAATCACCTTTGGAATACCTTCTAACACTACTAGTTTCCCTTCTTCATCCATGCATTCAAGAGTCTTATTGTAATAGTCAAGATTTACCTTATGAGATTCTAACCAATCCATTCCAATGAGAACATCATAGGAACCAAGTGATAGAACATTCAGATCTACACAAGTGTCCAATCCATTCATGACCAATGGACATTTCTCTACCACTTCACTAACCTTTCTCTTAGTTCTAGTGTCTAGCTGAACTAACCAAGATTTTCTATGCTTTACTTTCTTAAAAACACAAATCTCCACTACTCTAGGGATAATGTAACTGTGAGTAGAACTAGGGTCAATCAAAATAGAAACAGATTGCTCAACAATCTTACCTGCAACTTAAACCACAGTTGACTGGTGATCTGCCTAGCGGTCCTCCAGTGCTGCATAAATCCTAGGGACTTCCCTTGCTACTTGACCCACTATTTCTGCTTCTTGAATGTTGTAAGCTGGCCTTGCACTCTCATTCTCGAGTGGACAACTTCTGTGCATGTGGGGTCCTCCACATTTCCAACATTGGAGTGGTCCTCTATTCTATTGTGGATCTTTAGGCTTTTCTCCTATCACTCCAACTGGCTTACTCGCATCTTGGGATGGATGCTTCTACTGATTCCTGAAGTTAGAAGGTTTGAAACCTTTCTTTCTTTGGTCAAACTTCTCATTTTTCTTGTCCTTCCATGCCTTATGGTAATCAGGTTTACCTTTGCTTTTCTCATAGCAATACTTAGCCTTCCTTATGGATTCTTCAAGAGTTCTAAGTTCATAAAACTCAATTCTATCTTTGTAAGACTGAGGCAATCCACTCAGAAAATGCTGGACCTTCACCTTCTCATATTTGATATACCTAACATACCTCAAAAGTTTCAAGAACTTATTTGCATACTCTTCCATGGTCTGTTGTCCCAATCTCAGCTCATGGAACTCCTTAATCTTGTCATCATAATACCTGTTAGAGAGGTATTTCTACTTGAAATACTTCTTAAAATTGTTTCCACTTAAGTCTCCTTTCACTGATCCTATTTACTTGCTTGAAGTTCTCCCACCAAATGGATGCCCTTCCATTCAGATTGAATATGGAAACCCTTGCCTTCATGTTTCCCAAATAATCCTGAACTTGGAAGTATGTCTTTATCCCAAGAAGCCAAGCTTCAGCCTCTTGTCTACTCTTTACCTCACCGTCAAATGTAGGAGTTTTATCCTTATTAAATTCATCCCGAGAGTGATCCCTATGCTGCCTCTTTCTCTTTCCCTTGCGAGAAGAAGAGCTTGAATCCCCACTGGATTCTTCGGAGTCAGATGATCTACTAGAAGTCCTTCTTCTTCTCCTAGTACTTCTCTTACTACCTTCTAGTTTTACTGTACCCTATCCAAAGTCTATCTTTCTTTGCAAGTCTGACAAACTCTGCAACATAGCAGCATTCAACTGATGCTACTCTTCCAGGGCTTTAATCAAGCTTCTCATGGTGGCCGCAATATCTGGCAATGTCTCTTGGAATATCCTTCCATTAGACTCTATGTCATCATTTCCAACTCGGACATTTTCTCCCATGGAATCTTGCGCACACTCGTAGGAATCCTGAGCATCATATCCGTCATGGGTTCTTATGGTTGAACCACAACTTACTTTACCAAACCTCACTACCTATAATATTGCCCTTGAATGTGACTACGATTATGCAAACGTGTTAGTAACACAACTGTTAGCTGCATAACATTTACACAAATCAGAATTACGTACTTTCTCTTGGAAAAAATCATAAAATAACAACTTTTCCCAAAACACAAAATTTTCTTCCTCAAAGAATGACTGTCTCTGGGGGACAACGAGGGTGAAATTTATTTATTTTTTTGTAAATATTTTATTTTCGCTCAATCTAGCGCATAAGATTGCTACCATTTTCGTCCTTCTCAGCTTTGTAAATTTACTGAAAAATTGTTGAAAATCCCACTAAAAAACTGTTGAAATTCGCTGAAAAATCCAACGAAAAACTCAAAAAAAAAATTGTCATATCGGATCTCTTCCCAACTAGCCATCCGATGTATCGGATCACTAGTTGACTACGCTTCCGATGCCTCAGCGAAATGATATACATCTGTCTTTCGACGCACATCGGCTGACCAATCCTCTATTTTTTTCTGAGATTTTAGACCGATCTTCCTCTAGCTTCCTATACACATCGGCTAACCGATCCTCTATTTTCTTTCGACACATCGGCTAACCGATCCTCTAATTTCTTTCGACGTTTCGGAAAGATCTTCCTCTAGCTTTCGACACATCGGCTGACCAATCCTCTATTTTTTTTCTGACGTTTCCTGTACTTAGAAAAAATTTGGGGAAAAATTTCTTCTTTCTTCCGCCCCCGCGTCGGCTACTCGATCATCTATCCTTTTCTGATGCTTCGGCTTCCTTCAGGCGAGCCTTGCCGACACCTCGGCTCCGCTTCAGCGGACAACTTCTGATGATTTTTGACACTTCGAGAATTTTTAGGAAAAATTATTTTTATCTTCTTCTTCTTCTTGCCACCATGTCGACTCCCTTCACATTTTCCCCTCCAGCATCATCGAAAGTCCTTCCAGCTAACTGAGCCGACATATCGGCTGACTTCAGCTAATGCCTTCGGACGATTTCAATACTTAGAAAATTTTTGAAAAATTTTCATGTTTTTCTCTCCCGTTTCCTTGTCAGGTGGACTTCCACCTAGGTTATCCGATGTATCAGATGAGCTTTCGGCTAAGTCATCCAACGTATCGGATGGGCTTCATCCTAAGCCATTCGATAATTTTCATACTTAGAGAATTTTTGAAATTTCCTGTCACTTCTCTAATTTCTCATTTTTCCCTTGTTGGGAAGAGGGTAACTTGCCTCTGTCATTGATTCTTCATGGCCCATTGAGGCCCATGTTGCAACATGAGCTATGATACCACACTGTAACATCCCTGACCCTTTGACCGGTGAAGAGGACGCTACCATACCATTAACTATACGAGAAACTAGCCCCATGAACATGTACATACATAAAAACAAACTGAAATGCTTTGAAGTAAAACATGAAGAGATGCATAATTATTAAGCATACAGGGGAAGCAAAATATACATTTAGGCATTCAACATGTTCATCATAATTCATTAAACATCAAATATGATTGTAGATATTGAACATAAGAATACTTATCTTATGAATAATTTGTCCTGCAACCAGCTACGTCGCTTCAACGTTCCTTCCAACCATAGGCCAGTGTGCTCCTTAATCTCTCATCAACACTACCACCCCCGATCTAGGCATGATTTCCCCAAGGAATAAGGAACTAAGCAGGCTCACACATAGCCAAAGGTACACAAATCAGCCAATCCAACACAGTTGGGTTTATCAAGATATCAAAGAGCTGGGAAAAGTTGAATGCTAAGATGGTGGGCTCATTGAAGAGCTAAGGACACCTACACCAGAACTAGCCTGACTTCTAGGACACCCACACACACCCAACACAAGGAATCAGTCCCTTCTCCGCGGCACAGTCCTTCAGGCCCTGACTTCCCTTACAGTGTTATTCAGGGGTTGTGGAGAAGAAAGCCATCCCTCTAGATCTGTCTATGTGGATCCCAAACACACCAGGTTTCTCAAGCATACCACGCCTTCATTCCCACTCCAACACAGTCCAAAGACCAACCACTGCATACACACAGCAAAACAAGAAATTCACAGCTCTAACTGGGAAATTTTATTCTTGAGTCATTCTTGGCCCTATCATGGCCAAAACGACCCAATAAGAACCCACAGCAACCCAAAACGAAAATGAACCCACAACAAACCAAAATCATGGGAAAACAACAACGATTTCTCAGTTGCGTGAGGAAGGAAAAACAATCCATGTGGAGGTGAATTCCAAGCCTGCGCGTGAGTGTAAAATGTTTAGGAACCCCAATCGTAATTGAGAACCCACACCACCCATAATGTGAATGGCACCTACACAGGAAAATCGTGAATTCCAGAAAATGGCTCCCTCAGTTCTCTATGTGAGGAAACAATGAATAATGGGGTCCTGCTGCTTTCCCTGCCCATGTGAGGGTGAATGAGTCTGTTGGTGGAGTGTGCGTGTGGGAAAGGACTGACAGTCCTACCACACACCAATGCCCAGCAATAACTCCCCAACTAACAAAAAAGGTTTTAGTGTGGTAGTTAACTGATTGAGACAAGGGAAAGGTGAGTAATTCAAAAGGGTTTAACAGCTGACACTTGGATTTTCCCCATTGGCCCAAGGTTTAATAATTTCCCTCCCTATCCTTAGGAAAATCATGCCCTTTTCCTTATGGTTGCATTGACATAGCTAGTTGGGGTTTATTTTAATTAAAATGCATATTTACATGATGCCAGAGTTAATATGTGTTGGAGAGCATGATATATCATCGGCAACGATTTCAATCACCAAAACATAAAACAACCAAATCGATGGTGGGGCTTTTGCCTTTATCTCCACACCACGATTAAATTCAATATATACATCATATACATTTAATGCAAACATGGTAAAAACCGAGGTGTTACATGATTCCATTGTACCTTTGGTTGATTAGGTTAAACCGGCTAATGAGAGCTTTGGGCTTGGAATGTATTCATCATTGATGGGCACGTTTGATATCCCAACCCTGATAAATTATCTAGGTTCTACGAGTGTAGGGAAGTCTATCACGGCGGTTGTCGATAGAACTGATCCTTGGGTCCTTCCTTTCCGTCATGAACCTCAAGTGCCCTTATTTGCAGTGGAAGTGGCTTATCAAGCTATTGTTGACACCACTATCAATTCTATCATGACTCCTTCTATAGTCTCAGAGGAGTCGGAAGAAGCTTACCTGCCTGCTTAGTAGAGAACTCTTTACATTTGTATGACTTCTTAGACATGGTTTTTCCTTTGGATGAATCCATTTTGGAAGCCATGAGTGGGCGAGATAAGATTTGTGGAGATCTTCACCATAGATCCTACTTTCTTCCATAACTGAGTAGAATTGAAAACCAAGAGTTCCATGTAAGATTGGAGAAAGATGTTGATTTACCGATTAGTCCTTTTCCTGAGGAGGGAATATTTTCTTAGGGGAATATGGAAAATATCTCTATTACCATTCCTATCAACATCTCTGCAAACCCTGACGTCGTTGAAAATGTGCATATCAATGCAAACTGCTCTCCAGAGGAGATTACCATATGTACTACCTTATTTAAGAAATTTCATAAGGTGTTTTCGTAGTCATATGAGGAGATGCCAGGCATTTATCCATCAATTGTAGAACATGAAATACGAACCTACCCTAATGCCAAACCAGTTCGACAAAATCTTCAACCTGTTAATCCACGTAAAGCAAAAGTCGTTAAGGCTGAAGTGGAGAACCTATTGAAAGCTGGGTTTTTCTACCTGATTGATCTCATGGAATGGGTATCCAATCTCATTCATGTTGACAAGAAACAAGGGACAATACGTGTGTAACTCAATTCCGTGACCTAAATAAAGCGTGTCCCAAGGACAATTACCTCACACCATTTATAGATCAAATCATTGATGCTTGTGCGAGTAGTGAAGTTTTTTCTTTTATGGATGGTTTTTCTTGATACAATCAAATGCAAATCAAGCCAGAAGACCAATACAAAATGGCTTTTATTTTCCCATGGGGTACCTTCGCGTACAAGAAAATTCCCTTTGGTTTGAAAAATATCAGGGCTACTTTTCATGGGGCAATGAATTTTTTCTTGCACGACATTAAGAATATTTTTGAGCCATATCTAGATGATCTTCCTGCCCATTCTCATAAGAGGAAGGACCATCCATATCACCTTCGCTTAATTTCTAAACAATGTAGACATTACAAAATACGCTTGAATCCCCACAAGTGTGTTTTCTATGTTGAGTCAGGGAGATTACTCAGATTTATCGTGACAAACAAAGGAATTCAGGTGGATCCTTCAAAAGTTGAGGCCATAGTAAATATTCGTCCTCCTTATTCTATCAGGAAACTTCATAGCTTGCAAGGGAAATATAATTTCCTTCAACGTTTTATAGTTAACTATGCCAATATAACTAAGGGTTTCATGCACTTCCTTAAGTAGGATACTCCATTTGTATGGGATGAAACCACACAACTTGCATTCGAGGCATTGAAAAAATATTTGATGCCGGCTCCTTTATTACATCCACCATATTACTCTAAATGCTTTATATTCTATCTGGTTGCTTCTGAGTCGACCATTGGGGGGTATTGGTCCAGGAGAATGACAAGCTCCAAGAGCATGTTGTCTATTATCTCAGTCGTGCATTAGCTGGTCCTGAACTTAGATACTCCCACGTCGAGAAGTAAGCATTAGCAGTTGTTTATGTTGTTCAGAGGCTGTATCACTACATTTTACTGAGGACAACCACAGTGGTGGTGGACATAAATTATTCTCAATATGTTTTGTCCTTACGCATAATCAAGGGCAAATTCAACAAATGGATAGTCATTCTTCAGGAGTTTAACTTGGATTTCCAGTCTTCTAAATCCAAAAAAGTCCTTAGTTTTTGCAGAGCTTATCTCATAATTTCCTACGAAAGAGAATGTAATGGTTGAAGAAGACTCATTCCTAGATGAGTATATCTTTCTTATTTCCACCTCTGATCCCTGGTACGAAGATATCTTTATATATATATCCATAATTTGAAGTGTCTTGCGTCCTTCTCAAGGGAAGAGTGACCTAAACTGTGTGTACATGCAAAAAACTACCTGATTATCGGTGATACTTTATACCGTAGAGGGGTAGAATCTGTTTTGCATCGGTGCCTCACCCACGAGGAGGCTGAGTGTGTCCTAAATGATTTCCATAGAGGAGCATGTGGGGGTGATTTATCTGGGTTAGCAATGACCCAGAATATTTTAAGTGTCGATTATTTCTGGCCCATGATCTTTAAATATAGTGTGGAGGTTGTGAAGCATTGTTATCCATCTCATCTCTACACCAAGAAAATGTGATCACATCATGCTCTATTGTTTCACGTCATTGCGGTGGGCCCCTTCACTAAGTGGGGGGTGGATTACGTGATGTGTAATACAGTTTCGGCTAGGGGGCACAAATATATCATTGTCGTTGTCAATTACTTTACTAAGTGGGAAGAGGCAATGCCTACCTTCAAAGCTGATGGTGAAACGACAACTTACTACATGTTCAACCAAATCATTACTTGTTTCGGTATTCCAAAGGAGATTGTCACTGACCATGGAAGTCACTTTCATAATAGTATGATGACCAAGCTTACTACTATGCTAGGGTTCAAGCAAGGTCACTCGTCTTCCTTCTACTCGCAAGCAAATGGTCAAGTAGAGGCAGTAAATAAGACCTTGAATATCATTATGAAGCGTACCATTAACGCAACTCGGTCAAATTGGCACATCATGCTATATCCTGCACTTTGGGCGTACTAGACTAATGTCAAGACTGCGACAGGGTTTTCACCTTTTCAACTCGTTCACGGGGTGGAATTAGTCACTCTGGTCGAATGTACTCCCTGACACTATGGAATTAGAATAACGTTCGCTACATTTGGAAAATCTATATGAACGTCACAAAGATGCGTTGATAGAAAATGAAGCTCATAAAAATAGGGTAAAAAACCAATAAGACGAAACGGTTAAGCCAACAATTTTCTCTAAAGGAGAGCTTGTCTTACTTTGGGATCAAGACAAAGAAAACTTGGGGGAAGGAAATTTCAAGTCCATGTGGTTAGGTCCCTATGTTGTGTCAAAGTTCTTAAACAAAGGAGTGTATGATTTAATAGACTTTGATGGCAATAAGTTGCCTAAGCCTAGAAATGGTATCTACTTGAAGAAGTACTACACCTAGGCATGGTGCGTGTTCTTGTATTTTTATTGTATGTATTTTTATGTACAATAGTTAGCTGGTTAGTGTTTGTGACTTAATATGTTTGTTGTTACATATGTCAGCTGAGTGGTTCATAGGTTTTGTGGATGGTGCTAGTTGCCATACCTGTAACCTGGATTCATCTGCATGGGTCATCTATTAACCCTCAGGACATCTAGTTGCCTCTGGAGGTGCCTGCTTAGGTCCTTCTACTAATAATGTGGTTGAATACATAGTTGTTATTGAGTTGTTATGAGATGACATGTCACGTCGAATTACCTATTTGGAGGTTAGACTTGACTCTCAACTCGTGGTTTCCCAACTCAATGGGGACTATCAGGTGTGAAACCGTACTTTGTTACGTCAATTTTTGCAGGTTAGATTACTTGAAATAATTTTTTATTATATTTCATTTAATCGCATCCAATAAATGAAAATACAATCACTGATGCTTATGCGAACTACATTCTAGATTGGCACTTGACACACATTTTGTAAAATAAAAATAACAGATACATTTGGAACACATGTAAATAACTAGGAAATATATATATATATATATATATATATGTAAAATTTGTCCATATATAGATCGAATCTTGATCCAAAGATCCTGTCATAACTGTATAAAAATACAAAAAATATGATTGTAATCCATAAATACTCCTAGAGATCTAAGCCTACTCCTTGGCCTCCTCGGCTGCGGCTACCTCCTCGACCTCTCTATAATGTAAAATGACCCTGGATACCCTCCTCAGTGAGCGTATCCAGGTAGGAGGAATCCCTATTACAAACTCTTACATCACAATAGGAATCCTCTCTATGTGTATGGTAGGGACCCCTTGGGTTATCCTGGCTAGATTTCCCTCGAGAACTCTAAGTATACCTTTTTCCCCACCCTGTATAGGCTACACAAAAATACTAGGGTTCCCATTGGGGTGTACAGGTCCAATATCTACATTTTAAAACATTTAAATATGGATTAAAAACTCTTATACATATGTATATATCTTTAATATTAAAATTCATAGAAATTATAAAACATAAAAATAAAAATACCTTCCTCTCCCCATGCCTCCCCTGGCGGGAGGACAAGATCATTATCTCCTCAGAAATCCATTCCGGTGTACGGAAACTACTCGAGAGCTAGTACGTGTCACTCCCACCACCGATATAATTCATCATCATAGACACTCTGAACAGATCCTCCACCACCCTGACGAAGAAACACCTCCCCCCATCTGGTAAGTCTAGGTTGCCGAGGGGAAGGTGGTGGTAGTGCTACTGCAGGGCTAATAGCAGGTACTCTCTCAAAGTATAACGCCACTAAAATACTCGAGTATCCAAATTTATTCCTACGTCCTCTTTTGCAGTCAGAGAGTTGTTTCCTCATAATTGGTATCATACTCAAACACCAATCAAATAATATGCCCAGCATGCACTTCACTGCAATATGCATCTGAGTCCGAGTAGCTATATGCAATGCAGAAGATATAGAAATTCTGACCATGGTGCTTACCACTACCTGTAATGGAAATATCCTAATGTGAACAATAGGGATACATGTTCCCTTGTTCTGCGTTCCAAGTGGGCAGTAAGTGTCAATATAATTTTGGATACTCATAGGGTCACCACCCCTACCTATACCCTCGAGACTCACAGGCATACCTCTGCGGGACAACCCTGTAATAAAATACATGTCCTCTACTGTGACCTCCAAAATCTCTCCTTAAATATCAAAGGCACCAAGGTCGTGATCCCAGTAGCTGATCAGATGCTCTAGCAAACAGACATTGTCCCTCATGCAAGAAGTGCAATATAACTTTAACAACCCATATTGTTGTAAAGCTTGTAATGTTGGGGCATCCTAGAGAGCTTCTTGATCCATGCCTCCATGCTCTCTTTCCCTCCATTCTAGAACCATTGTATACCTGCCCATTGACCATCATTCAACCATTAGAATCCATGAATTTATTTGCATTTTGGGAAATTTACAAGTTTTGATAGGTCGTGCAGAATACGTGACTGTCCTTTAGGCATGTCGCATATCATACGTGGGTGGCTTTCGATCAAGTCGCATATGAAATGTGTGTACATGAATGTCATAGTAGCATACCCGTGTATGTTGCATGAACCTTTTAGGGCAGGCATAAAACCATGAAATTTTTCACAAAAATGAAAATTGAAACGAATGAAAAGAAGGAGATGGGAGAGTATACCAACCTACAACAAAGGGAATTCAATTTGGTCCACTGGTTTATCCTCGGTGAATAGTTGAAGCCAAAGCTAAAACCTTGACAAATTGGGTAAATTGTCAAATGGTATGTTTTATTTTTGTTTTTGAACTATATATAGAAAAAATTCAAATTTTTGGACACATAGTCTATAGTTTAAAAATTAATTTTTATAAATGAACTAATACCATGACTTTTTACTAAGTGCAATAGGTTTGAGATATTTAAGAAGATGTTATCTTCTCATATAGGGTAGGATTTGGTCCTCAATATGTACTTTTGCATTTATACCTTATCCATTTTTAACCCTAGGATTACCTCTTTGACCACAGACTATTGTGTTCAACCATTTTTACCTTGTCTGCATCATTTTTCCTCTATGGATAGGGCCTCCTCTTCATGGGTATCCTAGTTTAGAACATGTTATTGTCTCTATGGTACCCATGCCTCAGTTGTGCTAAGTTTGTGGGAGCCTTCTTAGTAGTTTTTCATGACAAAATGAACCTCATTTTGCATCTTTTACGAGATATCCTTGTTATAAGGCTACCCGCACTTATGGAGTTTCTTTAGGCCTAAGTCTGACTCCTCAAAATAGACTTGACTGTCGAGTAAACTTGTTCATTCAGAATCATTAAGAATAAGTCAACGGGAATCCACATTGGTGGTAGTTTATCGCTTTTTCAGACCATGTGAAATATTTACGAAAAAGGAGCACTCTCTTTTATTCGGAATTGAGAAGAGTATTCTCAGGTATAGGTTTATCACTTTTCTGGACCTTAGGGACTAAACTTAGGAAAAAGGAACACCTAGTGTGAGCTTAGTTTTCTCTTTTTCGTGCTCTGGAACTAAACATGAAAAATATTCTGAGCATACTTTATGTCTTTGTCATGCTCGCAAAACCTAAAGAACAAAGCATCGAGTTTACTGTTGTAAGCCCCATTTCTTGTAATCAAATAGATCTTTCCGAGTGATCTTGCATTCCTTCACACTCGTTAAACTCAGGCTTCCTGTCACTTCTGAAGGTGCATCAATCTGGTATTAGTTTACACCTTTTTTGGACCTTGTTGCTAAGTACAAAAAAGGTATACCTTATTCCTCTGGGAGATAAGAGAGTTCTTCTATGGATTTTTTTATACTTTTTCGGCCTTAGGAGACTAAATTGTACCAAAAGAAAACCCCCTAAAGTATTCTTAGGAGCTTTCAGACTCTCAAAATATGAAAACACCAACAAGCATGTCCTATTTCGGGCTCATAAAATCCACGAATCAGTGACATTATCAAGCATTATTCTCTCCCCTCTTCAAGCTTGTAAAAAATGAAGAGAGATCTGAGTTGACTTTCCTGGACTCGTTAAAATTTAACAGAAAAGATAAGGAAGAAGTACTCTCTTTTCATTATAAACAGTGGAAGCATGTCCTCCTTGAACAAAGCACTCTCTGAACTTTCCTATACTCATGTTTTAGTTTACAATTTCAGCTCAAATATTACTTCTATTTTTTACCCCTCCACTTGTCCTTTATACATGGGGAATCTGATCTGCAAGTCAAAATATTCCTTGAGTCATTTCTATGGCATGCTCATTGTTCAAGGATCTATCCCTTCATTTGATTATTATCGTGACCCCATCATTATCCTATCTGAAATTACTTGTGTCTAATTTCCCGTATCCAGTTCCTAGTGACTCTTGTGATCCATTGGAGGATTCATTTCCTTCCTCATCACAGTACAATTTCTCATCAGCTCCTCCTGAAGACGAAGACCTAGAGTTTTGATGATGCTTCCTTAGGTTTCACTATCATTATTGGTGAATTAATTTGCTTCAGTTGTCAGTATCACTTATGTTTTGACATTCTGTTGAGTTCCTTCCATGTTTGACTTTAGCACATCTATTCACATGGTAGGGATTGTACTGGTTCCTTTGGACTTCAACGAAGACCTTAGGTTCACCTTTATAGCCTAAGTTGCGTAATATTGTGTTATGTTCAACTACACAGCTTCTAGATTTTGAATACTCGTCATTGTATATTGTGGCATCGATCTACCTTTGTAATATATGTGGTCTTGTTACCCATATCATATTATGTAATCAAATATTGTAAAGGAGCTAGTGTTCCACTATATTGAACATGGCATCCTCAGATATGATTTTGTATATGACTTTGATATGTATCTATTTCAGGTATCTCCTCTGTTGCCTTGTGTAACTGAGTTCTCCAAGATTAAAATATTGTAATGTATTTCGGCCATCGCTTCCCTCTGACCTCACACATTAGGGGGCATTTGTTATCATGTAAAATGGCACTTCTCCGTCCGAGTACTGACACCCAATGTGTTGAAACACAAAAGAACAAATTGGATTGAAGTATCCAAAACACTATAGACAGGAATGACCTTTGATACAGCATCACCTTACCAGCTGAATATATTTTTGTTTGGACATTAGGGTTGAATACACGACTATTTGCATAGCAACTCGCGTATCACACGCGAGTATGTGCATTGCAACTCACATATGTATTGCACCCACAGGTTTCCTTAAAGAAAGGCGTGTATCATGCGTGACTTGCCTATATCAATAGTCATGTATTCCTTAATTTGAATTTTAAAAATATAAACACGATTAGTCGAGGACAGTTGAGCCCTTAATCATAACTATCTCAACTTACTCAACCATATCAACCATTGAAACCTCTCTCTTTCTCATGGATAAATAGAGGGTAGGGATTGAGGCTAATCAATCATAATTAATAGAGAAAAGTTATGCTAGTGGTATGCCTTCAGACATCTTGGAGCAGCAGAACTCAGTGTCCTCGATTTACATAGGATTCCTTGTCTCAGAAGTTGGGTTGTAATCTCACCACACTTGTCTATCAATAAAGAAAGTTCTTCTTCCAATATTGTGGAGTCTTATATATTGTGATTTATGAATTATATTATTATGAATATGCTATTTCATTAACCATTGATATAATATATAAGATATTGTAGGAATATCTTGTTCTTTGCAGGTGATTGGAGATACCCTGGACGCTGTGGAAACAACTTGAAGAGGATAAGAAAATCTAGGATCAACTGTCATAAATAAGGTATGCCCAGTTTTTTTCCTATTCCTATTTCAATTCTGGAAATGGATGATTGTCTGCAAGTTAGTTAGTACGTTGGTAACACCATAGGCCCTAGGTTATAATGGTGTGTTTTCCTTAACAATAGGAAGGGAGGTAGAGGGGGAGAAGGGTCAGTCACGGGGGGTGAGGGTCACGGTGGGTGGAGAATGGATGGGCGGAGGAGGAGATGGGAGCGTNGAGGGGGGGGTGGAGGAGGAGGGAGCAGTGAGGGTGGTGGAGAGGGAGGGAATTTTTTTATTTTTATTTTTATTTTGATTATTTTTTTGGGGGGTGTAGTTAGGGGTGCTAATTTGTTTTTAAATTATTTTATATATAATGTTTCTTAGGTTTGTTTTTTTAATATAATGTTTTAGGTGGGGGGTAATTTTATTTTTTAATTGTAATGTTGGGGGAGGGTTTAGGGAGTTAGGAGGGGATTTAATTTTTTTATAATGTAATGTTGGGGAGGGTTTAGGGAGTTAGGGGATGGTTTTAATTTGTTTTAAATTTATTTTAATGTAATGTTAGAGGGGGTTTAGATGGTTGGAGGGGGGTTTCATTAAAATAAAATAAAAAAAATTAATGTAATGTTAGGGGAGCAGTTAGGGGAGGTGGAGGAGTTTTAATATTGTTAATTCTCTTTTAATGTAATGATTGGGGGGTTAAGAGGGTTTTTTTTAATGTAATATTAGTGTTAGGGGGTTAAGTTGGGGAAGAGTTTATAGTGACTATTGATGTTGATATTTTTTAGTTTATGAATGTTTGTTTATTATATTTTAAATTTGTACATTTTGGATATAGGGATAATGGCATCATGAAAGATATTTGTGAATGTTTTTGGATTAAGAGCAGCAATGATTGTGTCGAAAAAAATTGTTGAGGTATCTCAAAATGTTGATCCTCAAGATGAAGTTTCGAACTCTGAGGAATTAAAAAACAAGAATGCTAGAGAATGGAAATATGTGGCAGAAGAAGACAAAACAAAATATTATTGGCATCTAAAAGAAAAATATCAAGGAAAAACGGATAGCATTCACTTATATTCTGTTGCATTTTCATTTCTTCAATCAAATTACCGTTCATTGGGATTGTTGAGAGATATATGTGTGTGATGTCGGGTACATAAATTGTTTATGCACAAGTGAAACAAGTGAATACCTTTTCCAAAATTTGATATTTTTTGAAGGTTTCAAAATATAATGTTCAAGAAACTTTCACACCCTTCTATGAAGGGGTTGCACATAATATTGAAAACGGGAGGAGTAAGTTTCAATATTGAGATTATTTCTAAATTGTTTTTCTTATAACTTGGATATCACAATGTAATAGATTTAATACCATTATTGTTTTTTATTTTGCACGATTGTCGGTTTCAAACATGTCGAATGGAATTTGTTATACAGATGAAAATCCTATGGATGTTGTTAATTCGGCTCTTCAAAAGGGACAAGAAACAAGTGTCAAATGTTCAAACTGAAGAAGTATAAGCACAAAGAGGAAAAGGCATCCGACAATCAAATCAATTACCTATAAAGGTTACATTTAAATCTCCAATCTTGCCCAAGTGAACATGTTGAAATTGTTGCCAATGAGGTTGTTATTCCTGCTAGTAAGAGTAAGAATCAATCTCGTAAAAGAAATATGGTTGAGGGTGTTTCAATTCCTGAATAAAACATTGTTGATTTAGAGGGAACACCTTCAAGATAGAAAAGGAGGAGATATTATGTTTCTGAATCCAATGTTATCCATGAATATGAGAGAGAAAATTCTAGGGGTAGTATGGAAATCATTACTCCATGTGTTGTTCTAGAGGATGTCATTGTCAAGTCAACACAAAATCATATTCAATATCGATTGCGAAGGGATAAATTGGTTAACAATGGACATACATTTGAGGTAAATGTGAGTCAACATTATAGACCCACTGAAGGTCTAGATCAATTTAGAATTATAAAACCACATCATTTTCAAATTCACAACTTGAAAGAATTTATGAGGCACAATCCCTATGCACATGAGGTTGACTACCTAGTGCTTGTTGACCCGAAAGATGTTCCTACCAGAGATGAATTTGATCGAACAAGAAGTTTTGATTACAAAAATTATGTTCTTGGGGGGAATCATTCTACAAAGGAAATACGAGAGTTGATGCAATAATATCCCAATAACCCTATTTTTGAAACACTGAAATGCATCGTTTATGTTGGTTTAACAGATGTAGAAGCAAAGTTGTTGGCATGGGATCATAACACAGATAGTGAATATAGGATGACTATGACATTTATTCAAAGGGTGAGATTTATTCACAATGAATTTTTGCAAATATGTGGTGGGGATAAATCTAAAGTTGATGCAAGTTTTCAGAAACAATGTTGTCTAGAAATAGGTATCCTTATTAAAGAGGATAATGTGAAACAAAAAAAATGCAAAAGCTAGTGATGCATTCTGAGTTGTAGATGGATATTTCCAGTTGGAATTTAGAGTAGGGAAAACATGGGATTTGATTGAGGACATATTTATATTATGGGATAATATTGGCATTAAAAATCAAAAAGTGAAAAAAGTAAATTTGTTCCATGGACCGGTGGTAAGTTGGGTCCTGGCATCAAGAACTTGCTAGAAGACATGACTATTACACCTTGGAGAACAATGCAAGGTGTGAAGGATGAAACACTAATAGCTACAATATTGTCACGGATAAAGTCATGTGAATTATCCATGGAGGAAATGTGCAATGAATTTGACAAGTAAGTTGATATTTTTATGGTACAAAGTATTTTTATTTGTATTTTTATGTTCTAAGTATTATGTTGTATTATTCTTTATGATTGTAAACAGTATTCATTGTTTCATCATCTAGTCATAATATTTACCTGAAAATACAAGAGGATATGGTTATAATGTTGAATGAGAAGAGTTGGGATGATTCAAATGCAACTATTCAGAATCAAAATCAATAGAAACCTTAAAACATTTTTTTGTTGCATTCAAGAAGGTATGTTGATCTATGATACATCTTGAGTTATTTATTTGGTAATTCAATTCATTTCTATTTTATTACTTATAGAGAAAATTTTCATTTGAATATGCCAAAGCCTGGGTACATATGGAGTACCAAAGTCCTTCAAAATTCATATCCAAAGAGCCAAAATAGAATGAAAAAGGACACAACATCTTGCAAGCGTTGAACTTGATGATACAGTTTATCATTATATTTGGAATGGGCTTGACACTGTGCAATATAAAGTCATTTTAGGTGATTGCGTAGACATTGCAAAAATTGTTCCTAAAAAGGAGTATGCCCTAGTTATTTTAGATATCCCTTGTGGATACAATATCTAAAACACTACTTATGATTGTGAGCCTTATACTTACCAATCATTCAATAAATTGGTTTTCAGGATTTCTAGATGTTACAACATCACCACTATGGAGATTCTTTGTTTTCCATTCTAACACACGATTAGGGGGGTTGTTGACATCCTTCAAGGGTAAAGAAAAAACAAGGAAGCAACATTATTGGCAATATATTTGCACTATATTATCAAGTTATTGAACTTATAAATCAAATATATTTATTTATAAGTTAATTAAATTCTTTTTTTATTTTGGTTACATGCAAAAGCCTAATATTCGTAACTTCAACAGTGATCCATTTCTGAATGATATTGAAAACATACATCTTGAAACTTGGACAAAAGATTAGACTAATGAATCTCTTTTAATCAATGAAAAGAGTGAAGGAAAATATACTTATAGTCAAATTTTGACTTATAATGTCGTGGTTAAAAAAATCACATATGAAGAAAGGGATTAGAAAGGAGTGACTGTAAACATATATCAAAAGCCACAAGTGTTGATTAATTATCTCATAGATACATTTTCAAGAGATGGATATTGGGTCTTAGATTTGTTGTCGGGTTCAAGTAAAATTTTAGATATTACATATGGAAACATATTTCAAGTTTTATTATTTTTATTATTATTCACTAATTTTTTAAGTTTAAAGTATGCTTCTTCATGCTATTTGTCTTAACTATTTTTTTTTGTTTTTGGTTATTAGGTACAAAAATAGCATGCTCATTACAAAAAGGAAGAAATGGCATATCCATTGATAATGATACACTACAATGCAATTACATCAAGCAAAGAATTAATGCTATTCAAGTTCTTCCAGATGAATTGCAATAAGTTGGTTTGAAGAAAGGAGAGTTTAGTGAAACACTTGTGGCGAAGATGTCTAAAGAGCCTCAACCCCCATTAGGAGGGATGTTTGGAAATGACAACTTTGGGAATATTTCCGACATAGAATGCCCAATGGAAGAGGGCATTGATGTCCTTGAGGAAAGCCAAGCTCCTGAAAAATCCAATTTTGATGAAGAATTTGACCTGCATGATATTGTTGATTAGTTTAATGTCTTGAAGAAAATGTTAAATTTGAAAACTTTTTGATAAGATATATTAGTATTGTTTTGACTTTCAGACTTTATTTTATAAATAAAATTTCTTTATATATTGTTTTTAATATGTTGTTTAAAAATATATGGTATAGTTTTTCTTGAATTTATGTGAATCGTAACATTTTGGAATATAGTATGAAATAGTATAATTTTTATACAAATATTCTATTAAAATCCATTGAAAATGGTTTAAAATGTCTTTATTTTCTGGAATTTCTTAGAATTTTGTCAATAAAAACGTATTATTTTGTCTATAAAAATGTCTTATTTTAAAGAAAAAATTGCAAAATGTATATGTTTTTCAATATAACTTGCTTATAAAGATTTGTTATTTTGTTAAATGTCTAAAAAACACAGTTGAGAATAGAAAGTAATAATATTTTACAACAAAGATGATTCAAAGGCCTAAAAAAATTCCTTAAAATGAAAATGTGTGATATTGGTATCAACCCTTTTTTAAATGGAGGTAAAAATAGGTTCTAAAATTAGGAGAGAAAAATGAGAAATGTGTCGAGTTCTCGTTTCTTAGTATAAGTGGTTCAAACTAGTGAGATTTACCATTCATCTATTAACAACACTCTTAAACCATATTTTACAACAACAATTTACAAGATCGCTACAACTCAAGCATGAATTCACTACCCTTATACAAGTATTTTTCACATCCTCATAGTTATCCTTCTACCTTGCCTCATATTTATAGAGGCTATACATACACTATCTTCTGGTACCCAAGTTAGTTATGGATAACTTCTCATTAATGGTGGTCCATAACTTCCTAACTTAATGCATTTAAGTTTGTTACATTCAACTTGACTAAGTCAACCATAGTCGAATGCCTGTTAATCTTCTCGTCATCCAAGTGTTCATCAAATCCATTTCTGATTCGTGCTTGTCGGCCTCCCCATATACCAGTTATGATCGACCACTAGTCAATTATACTAATTGGCCCATCAATTAGACTTCTACTATCTATTGACTTCTATTCCAATCGAATTGCAACTAATTGACTATTGAATTCAACCATTGATTTACATGCAAAGAACATAACACACCCAACATTCTCCCACTTGTTTTCTTCTTTGCATACAAATAATATTTCAGACCTTCAATTCACCTAAGCAAGGATAACAAGCCCATTAATTCCATACACCAAGTAATTGTTTTAGTGCTCACAGACTCGACCAATACGTCTGCAATGTTCTTCATAGTGTCTACCTTTTTAGACAACATTGTTTGGTTTCCCTCCATATCTCTAACAAAGTGATATTGCACATCAAAATGCTTTATCTTTGAATGGTATGCAAGGTTCTTTTCCATGAATATTGCACTTTGACTGACACAATCCAATAGCTTGTTGTTTAAACCCAACCTTTAGAACTAGACTGCTTCTTTGATTGCATGAGTGGCAGCCATGTATTCAGCCTTGGTAGTCAACAATGCAACAACTGACTACCTCCTACTCATCCAACTGACTACTCCAGCGAATAACTTGAAAACATATCCATTAGTTGACCATCTATAGTCAAGATCACTAGCCCATTCAAAGTTAACAAAACCGTGAAGAGATAATTTCTTTTCGATTTCAAGTTTTCCTTGGAAGAATATTGCATAATCCATTGTGCCACACAAATACCTAAACAATGTCTTCACTACGGTCTAGTGCTCCTTTTCAAGTGTTGACATGTATGTACTCAATACTCCCATTGCATGGGTAATATCAAGGAGGGTACAAACCATTGCATACATTAGAATACCTGCATCACTATCATAGGGCATGTGTACCATGTACTCCATTTTTTTGTGTCGTGGGACATTGTTCAACAAATAACTTAACTCCTACATGAAGAGGGACCTTGACTGGTTTGCACTTCTGCATGTTGAAATGTTTCATAATTGTTTCAACATATTTACTTTGACTTAACCAAATCCTTCTACTATCTGCTCGATCTCTCTTTATTTCAAATTCAAGAATTAAATGAGTTGCACCAAGATCCTTTATGTCGAACTTGAAGGACATTTGCAATTTTACCTCCTTGATTAGATCCATGTTATTCCTGGCCAACAATATGTCATCGACATACAAAGTTATATATATGAATTTTTCACTAACTGTATTGGCACATACACAATGATCATCATGACTTCTTACAAGCCCCGGTGACTAGATATTTAAACCAATTTTCTAATACCATATCCTAGGTGATTTCTTTAAATTGTAGAGATACTTCTTCTGCTTGCATACCAACTCCTCCTCTCCTTTCATTGTGAAACCTTTAGGTTGCTTCATACAAACATATTCTTCAAGATCACCATGAAGAAATGGTGGTTTTACATCCAGATGTTCCATCTCAAGATCAAATGATGTAACTAAATACATTATTACCTTTATGGAAGTTGATTTAGCAACATGAGAGAAAATATCACCAAATTCAACTCCATCAACTTGGGAATATCACTTTTCTACCAATCGATCATTGTACTTCTCGACTTTTCTTGCTACATTCATCTTTTTCTTGAATACCCACTTATTGTCAGAATTCTAAAACCTTGATCGCAATAGGAATTCTATAAAAAAACTAAGGATCTAGGCACACAATTAACCTCACAAAGAATTACAAATAATTAGCATAAAGAATAAGAATGATGAACACATGAAGAATGAATCTCAATAATCTATGAGTTATTCATTAGAGAATAATTAGGTTACATAAATAATACATCCTCATAGAGGAAATTCGAATTGGTCACATAGAAAAATATTAGAAGTTACTAAATCTCCATCTATGAGTAGCTTTTAGGACAAAAGTAAGGAAAGGTGGTTTAGGAAACAACTAGATAACTTTTCTAAGTCGTCCTAGATTTCTAATCCATGAGAAAAGTTGTAAAAGCAGTCTTATCTTATAAAAGAAAGAAGAAAAGCATAAATGTTCCTTAACTCAAAAAAACATAGATTAATACTGGATGTGGGGTACAATAGTGGATAAACTATGGAAAGTGTATATCAAGTGGACAAAATAAGCACTAGGATTCNCCCCCGCCTTAAGCTTGAATTATGTGAGACTAAAAATGAAGCCAAAATTAGGGCCTAAGAAACATAGGCCTTATGGTCACCCTTTACATTATTCATCCATGTGAACTGAGGAAACAGGAAAAACCTCACGGGAACAAAACCCTCCCTCAAAAATGGACATGAAAGGTAAATAAAAAATGTTTCTCTCCAAACTCAAGTAGTTGAAATCGATCAGATGTCTAGAGGAATATTCTTCTTGGGAAGAAGTGGTTGTTGCTTCCATGTATGTATCATGTGCTTGATCTCTACATAGTCTACAAGTGAATGATGGTGCTTAACTGGATCAGGAACATAAATAGTTGCATGATGGAAACTGGAACTATGTAGAGCAACTAAGATGCATTGACAATAGAGCGAATGGAGGTGCTCATTAAACTTGAACCTCGAACCAAAATAAGTGAGATCAAGTCCAAATGAGTTTTGAGGTGCTTGATCCATGAAATTTGAACCAGGATAGGTTACATCAATCCCAATCAAATCTGAATGCTCTTGAAACTTGAACTTCTAACCAAAGGAGGTGATATTAGCTCCGAGAATGAGGTGGAACAAGAGTCCCAAGTTTTCCAAATCACTGACAATGTTTTCTCCATCTTCATTATATCTTGAATGAACTAATTCAGTCAACAAGGAGGAAAATATAAGAATCAAAGCAACAATGAGAGTGAGGGCGCAAATAACAACTGCAAACTTTGATCTAGCCTCCAAAACATCCAATTGATCATATAGTTCTCCATCATCCAGTGAAGTATGCACAATATCATTAAAAAATGACATATTATCTTCAATTCAAATTAGAAGACTATGGGAACAACAATGGGTCATGGAAGGAGATTTCTTCTTCTTTCTTCTTTAAAATCAGAAACTTTGAATTCGAGAAGTTGAACATGTAAATAAAATCATGTATGTAAGCTCAAATAAAAACTCAAATACATAATTGATTTCATGTTTCCAATTCATTCACAACTTATGCTACATTTAACGAAATAAAATTTTGTCGAAGACCCATATGAGCGATCGAATAGATATTTCAAATCATAAAAGGAACTTGACCTATATCATCCTGTGGAGTGAGAAATATCAAGCCGAAATAGAGGGTACAGACAAACGCAATTTGTTGCATACCTTCAAAATTCAACTAAACATATCTCCCAAAACAAAGACTTAAATTGAATTCCGTGAAAAAACTCATTTTATATCATAGAAAGAAATTTCAAAAAAGCTATGGTAGGAACTCTAAGATTATCTGTAGAGGTCACGGTAACTCTTCAAATTTGGCTGCAATTTTCAAATTTTGCAGCTAACATTCCTGCAAAAGAAACACTCTGAAGATATGAAATGGAGGATTAACTAGTGAGATCCCTACGCTCTAATACCATGTCAAAATTATAAAACCTTGATGGAAGCAAGAATTCTATAAAAAAGATAAGGATATAGGCACATAATTAACCTCATAAAGAATTGCAAAGAATTAGCATAAAGAATAATAATAGTGAACACATGAAGAATGAATCTCAAGCATCTATGTGTTATTCATTAAAGAATAATGAGGTTACATAGATTCGAATTGGTCACATAGGGAAATCTTAGAAGTTACTAAATCTCCATATATGAGTAGCTTTTAGGATAGAAGTAAGGTGAGGTGGTTTAGGCAACAACTAGATAACTTTCCTAAGTCATCCTATTTCTAATCCATGAGAAAAGTTGTAGAAGCAGTCTTAACTCATAAAAGCATAAATATGCCTTAACTATTAAATTGAGCACGTAGATCTATGGCTCGTCACACAACTCACAAAATAGATCACACAATTTACTCAACAATTGAAGAATGAAACAGTGCAAAAATGGCTTGCAATTGTGAATGCTTTCATTAATCAACAGTAATTAGATAATAATTACAATGAAGTACAATGGCTAAATAGCCACATGCAATTCAAATCCATGTGAGGAAATTCGAATTGATTGGACTCTACTTGACTAAATGGTTAACTGACCTTGTCTAAATCATTATCGGAGCTCATCGAACTTCAAAATCAAAACTCAAGTGTCTAATTCAGTGTTGACCAGTCTAACTGACTAAGGTAGGTGAGTAAATGTGCCTCACCTGCATGCAGCCATGCAATCCTAGTGCTAACTGAATAGAACTAAGTGTAGGGAAATAGAACTGAATGTAACTGACTCCTAACTGAGCTTGACTAGTCACCAACTGAACTCAAATGATGGAGGTTGGTATCGGAACTCCTAGTGGCTCTTAATTTGTAGGGAAAGATCTAGGAGGATCCTAAACTTATGCATTCAAGTGCAATCAATGGCAGTTGGCCTCAATTAGTGTTCCCCACACTTTAGTAACTGGTGCATGTGCCCCAATTAGGCCAAGTGGACCCAATTGTGCTAGTGACTAAAAATGGACTAAAAGGACTCCTTATTTAGACATGACTCCTGATTTAGACATAATGACCAAATTGGACAAGGGAGGATTAATAATCCTAACACCCCCCCCAAATGCTAACTTGGACAATTTGTGGGCCCTAGTAACTAAGACCATAGGTCACCCATTACAACAAGTAAAGTAAAGTAACTACTCAACACAAGGACCTCGGGAAAAAAACACATGGGAAAAAAGGCTCCCCTCTAACTAAGTAGATAGAATCAGGATTCAAGTTTGAAAAACTTGAAAATGTGTTGTTGCAATCTCTGTGATGTAGCGGAGCAACATGCATGATGTTCTGTGCATAGGTATCCTGGGGCATGGAATGTAGACTTCTCCATCTTCTCCCAAAATGATGATGGAAAGGAGGATGAATGTAACCTTTGCCTTTTGCTGGATGAAGAGGTGTATGATCCACTCTATTCTTTTAAATGTAGTGAGACTGAGCCCTTTCCATGTAGCATCTTACTGGAAGTCTATTGCATCTCTCTAAAGGAGGTAATATTGCATGACATAGCACAAGGGTATTTCTCTTCTAAGTGTCAGATGGGTTTCCAGTCATCTTCCTAGATTCCAATTTGGAAGTAGGGACTGGATCTAGATCTGAATCACCCTGAATCTCAATCTCATAAACTGATACAGCTAGATGTGCAATACTAGTGGAAACTGCAAAAGAAGTAGATGAAATGTTTTTACCTTCCCTTGCAAGTGGTTGTTGAGAGTGCATTGGTTCTAAAAATGGCATGATGTGTGAGAACTCATATACCTTGGAAGCATGATTTGCAGCACCCTTCGTTATGATGTTCCCAGAGATGTCTGTGATCTCCATTGAGTCAGGACCAAATATGACTTGCTTTGGAGAGCCAGTGTGAGACATATGGTATACAGATAATAGGTTTATAGCTAGGAAGGGAACATAAAGCACATCTTTAAACTTTCCATGTTCAAGCTTGATAGATCCCTTCCCTTTGGCTTAAACTTTACTGCTATTTCCCATCTGAATACTAGGACCATCAAAAGGCTGCAAGGAAGAGAGTGATTCTCTGGATGCAACCATATTTTTGGAAGCTCCAGAATCAATGAAGAAGGCATGTGTTGTTGATCAGCTAGCCTTCATTGCATGGCATGTCTCTTCATGTTCTTCAGTTTCTTCTCTATGATTAGCCTTCCTTGCACTCGCAGGTACAGTAATGTTATGTTTCTTCAGAAGAAGAGACATCTCATCAATTGGTCTTCTCATACAGGTGCTTTCTAGATGAAAGCCCATCCCACAGTAAGAATAGAGTGTCTTTCCTTTGCATTCTCCTTACTTCTCTTCGAACCTAAATGCTCTTTTAACTGATCTTTCTCTACAAGAGACTCGTCCTTTTGTTTCCCTTTATCATTCTCTACCTTAGGTCCTCTTGCAACCAATGCTTGATCTATGAAAGATCGAATGATCCCCATTTGGATCAACTTGTCATGCTCCTAAGTGAGGGATTCAATGAAGGAGTTAAGAGTAGGCATCTTCCAGTTTGGAGTAGAAAGCTTCATAGAATGAAATTTTGATACAAATATTGAATAGTCTGCACCAAATTTGGAGAGAATGGAAAGGATGAGTGGATCATCCTCCTTCTCAACCTTGCACAGCTTCAATTGGAACACTAGATTCTTGAATTTTGTGAAGAAGTCATTTAGTGTTTCGAAATTGGCTGGATGAAGGGAGATCAGGTCATTCTTCAATTGATAGATCCTTAGATCATCCTGCTTGTCAAATAAGGAAGCAAGCTTATCCCAAACCTCCTTGGGAGTCTTCAATCCATTTATGTGGAAGATGAGGTCTCAAGAGATTGAGAGGCACAAGAATCTGCAGGCTTCATCAAGCCTATTCCAGTACTTTTATTTGTCAACATAATGAATTGGATCTTTCTTTGTCTCCATTGCCAGTCTGAAGATTCTTTTGGAGTGTAGCTACATCTCCATGTCCTCCTTCCGCTGGTGGTAGTTGAAAGGAATGAGGAGGTCCATTGGAGGAGCCATTTAGAATGCAAAGAAGAGGACTGAGCTGCTATAGCGAATGTAGTGAGGGAGACTGAGTAGCTTGTAGCGAATGCAGTGAAGGAGACTAATAAACCTATAAATCACACAATTAAAAAGACAAAATAAGGTCGACAGACTGGACATTTGGAATTTCATTCACACCCAGCATAGTTGATCAAGCAAGCTTGACCAACAATTCCTTAACTTGGGATATTAAGTGGTAAATTCTCTACTTCTGGAGCAGTACTGGAAGGATAAATTAGATAATAATTACAATGAATTACAATGGCTAAATAGCCACATGCAATTTGAATCCATGTGAGGAAATTTGAATTGATTGGACTCTACTTGACTGAATGGTTAACTAACCTTGTCTAAATCATTATTGAAGTTTAAAATCCAAACTCAAGTGTCTAATTCAGTGTTGACTAGTCTAACTGACTGAGGTAGGTGAGTAAATGCACCTCACCTGCATGCAGCCATGCAATCCTAGTGCCAACTAAATAGAACTGAGTGTAGGGAACTAGAACTAAATGTAACTGACTCCTAACTGAGCTTGACTAGTCACCAACTGAACTCAACTGATGGAGGTTGGTATCGGCACTCCCAGTGGCTCCTAATTTGTAGGGATTGATCTAGGAGGCTCCTAAACTGATGCAGGCAAGTGCAATCAATGGCAGTTCGCCTTAATTAGTGTTCCCCACACTTTAGTAACTGGTGCATGTGCCCCAATTAGGCCACGTGGACCCAATTGTGCTAGTGACTAAAAATGGATTGAAAGGACTCCCGATTTAGACATAATGACCAAATTGGACAAGGGAGGATTAATAATCCTAACATTAACTCAAAAAAATAGAGATTAAAAATAGATGTGGGACACACTGGTGGATAAAATATGGGAAGTGTATGTCAAGTGAACAAAATAAACATTATGATGCCAACTAACACTTGGAAAATGTTACTAAGCCCCTTGGAAATTGAATACAGGTTTTTATCCTATGGTCTAGATGGAATTAATATTCCAACACTTACTACAGATGGGTTTCCTTCCATTTGTTAACATGACCAGATCTCATGTTTTATTCTTCCTCAAGGACTCCATTTCTTCTTCTATGGCTCTTTTCCGTAGTTTACCCTCTATCGAGTCGATTGCTTCCTTTATAGACTTTGGATCATATTCAATCGTAGATAACACAAAAGCAGAGCGAAATCCAAGTGGACTATAACTTTCGGGTTTTTTTTGTTTTTGCTCGACTAGACCTCCTAATGACTAGAATCTATTATTATACATGTTCATCAGATTCGGTCAACTCTCTGAATCCAAGTTTTCATCATTCATTTCAAACTACTACTTTTCTAGCTCATTTTTTCTTTTGACCTCTTCAACCTTAGAATTACCTCTGACTTCTCTAAAGATCATATCTCTACTATAAAATTCCTTCCTTATGACCAGATTCCACATCTTTTGTCCCTTCTCTCCATCCTTATATCTAATAAAGATACATTTCTTAAACTTGTTGTCAAACCTTTGCTTACTCTCTCCTTTGGGAGATGCACAAAGGATACATAGCCAAAGACTCTGAGATGTACAAGAGAGGGATTCTTACCATCCCATTCCTCATATAGGGTCTTGTCGACTAGATTTATTGACGAAGACCTATTTACCAAGTAAGATGTTGTGTTGACTGCTTCTGCCCAAAATTCTTGTGTTGTACTTGCACCGTTGAGCATGCTGCTTACTTTCTCCATCAATTGTCTATTCATTCATTCAACAACTTTGTTTTATTGAGGTGTGTATGGAGTGTTGTTTTGCTGAGATATATTGTGTTGGTTGTAGAACTAGTGGAATGCCTTACCACTAAATTCTCCTCCATTATCGATTCTCAGCACCTTGATCTTTTTTCCAGCCTAATTTTCTACAAGAGATTTCAAACTAGGGGAATTTTGATGTCTAAAATGGGTCTCATAAGAGATATAATAAAACATTCTAAGTTTGTCATTTTCTGGAGAATGTATATTCATGTAACTACAATTCATGTAACTAAGTTAAAGTGAAAAGATGTGCACAAATAAAATTAATAAAAAATAATCTTTGATAAGACTAGAAACATGAGTACTTTTGAATGTATAAATGTACAAAATAAAGTACTCATAAAATAAAATAAAGTAAAACATTTTAGTTTTGAAATGTAAACCTAAATTAAACTTATGTAAATAAATTCTAAAATATTATTATTTAAACTAATTCACATTGATGATTATTTATTTTATATATTTACACATTTAATATAAAAATCTATTCTTTATTCTTTAATTATATATTATGTATTATATTAAAATATAATATAATATATATTATTATTATTATTATTATATATATATATATATATATCACCATTTATATAAACACATGACTTTATATTATAACAAAAAAAAACATAAAGAGTAGATTATATATAACGTGAAATTGTTGTTTTATGTTATATATTATATGTATTATATATATCATATTAAAAGTTATAATATATGACAAAAATTACAATATATGATGTGATATAATATATAATAATTTTATTATGTTATGAAATCTGATTTATACAATAAAATTTATTTATTATATAAAATTCAAAAGTACTAAATCATGATTTTATTTTTGAATTTATGTTTGACTTTTGATTAATAATATATTGTTATATTTAAAAGAGAAAGTGCTTTAAAGTGAAAGTACTTTAAGAGCATTAAGTACATAAATATTATATTTGAAAGTAATTTGTGAGTATTTTTCCATTATGAGTATGGTTAACCATGGATTTTCATCCACCATTTAGAATCTGACAAGTAAGCAACTTTAACTCAAGCAATGGCACCTCAACCATAAGGGATGATGTCATTCTCTAGAATTTGATTGGTTCTTGTAAAGTTGGTTTTGATGGTACATTTTTTGTTTTGAGACCCATTTTTACCTCAAAATTCCTCTAATGGAACTCTTGATATTTCTCAAAAACCTCAAATTTATTCCTCAGAAAAATACAACCATGTCATTCTAAAGAATTCATCTATGAAAGAGACGTAATGTTGTGATCCTCCTACTGATGGGACCGGTACTAGTCCAAACACATCACTATGTATTAACTCCAATATTTCCTTGGCCCTAGTAACCCCAGATGAGAACCTTACAAGAATGTGTTTACCATAAATGCAATCTTCATTGAAGTCTACAAAAAACAATCAGGGATACCTTCTTCCATACCTTTATTGTGTATAGCGCAAAGTCCTTTCTCACCAATATGTCCTATCTATTGATGCCACAACATGGTCAAGTTGACTAGACAAGAGGATATCTTGTTGGATTCAATAAATATTGAAGTTGCACATACCTTGGTGTATGTTCTTCCCAATATTTTGTAGAGTGTTCAAATCCAAAATCCTCCCATCAATACCATCACTCCTCGCACCATCATGTATGTATGTTTATCAAATATAAACTGCACACTTGGATTCCCCATCTTACTAAGGGAAATCAAGTTTTGATCCAAGCGTGGGATATGCAACACACCCGGAAGAGTTCCTCTCCTTCCATATTTTAATAATAATCAAACCTTACCTCATCCGACAATCCTGGTTGGTAAATCATCTCTTAGAAGAATGTCACCTCCGTCAGACTTCTTATATTCATAGAACCATTCTCTACATGGTGTCATATGAATAATACACCAGATTAAACTAACCAAGAATCGTGATATGACTATGTACTTGTCAAGGCCAAATACACAACACCTTTTTCTCCAGTCAAAGGATTACTTCCAATCGATCCTGCTTCCTCAGATCCTTTTTTCTTCTCGACTTTTGTCGACTTACAATATCACTTATAATGCTCAACGTTTCTGCATTGCAAACATTTTCTTGTCGTCAGACTAAGATATTTAGATTTGGTCTTAGATATACCCCTCGGTTTTGATCTTCTACGGGAGGATTTTTGTAACGTCCCCGACCCTCCGATCGGCGAAGAGGACACCACCATGGTGTTAACCATCCGGGCAACCGCCCCATGAACATGTATGTACATAAAATGATGAAACAAAATGATTTGAACTAGAACATGCATACATGATTATTTACCATACAGCAGAAGCAAACATACGTTCATACAAGAATTCAACATGTTCATCATATTCATTAACAGTAAATATGATTGCAGAAGTAAAATAAACAAGATTACTTATCTCATAAAGAACTCGTTCCACAACCAGCTACATTGCTGCAACGTTCCACCCAACCATAAGCTAGCATGCTCCTAAATCTCTCAGCAATGCTACCACCCCCGAGTTGGGCATGATTCCCCAAGGAATAAGGAACAAGCAAGATTACACATAGCCAAGGATACACAAAACACAGCCAAGCCAACACAGTTGGGTTTATCAGGCCATCAACAAGACAGCCAAGCCAACACAGTTGGGTTTATCAGGCCATCAACAAGACAGCCAAGCCAACATGGTCAAGTTTATCAAGCCATCAAGGACCTGGGAAGGGTCATATGCTAAGTTGGTGAGCTCATTGCAGAGATAAGGACACCTACACCAGAACTAGCCTGACTTCTAGCACACCCACACACACCCAACACAAGGAAATCAGTCCCTTCTCTGCTACACAGTACCTCAGGCCCTGACCTCCCTTCCAATGTTATTCAGGGGTTGTGGAGAAGAAATCCAGACCTCTAGCTCTGTCTGTGTGGTTCCCCAAACACACCAGGTTTATCAATCAAACCAAGCCCTCATCCCTGCTCCAACACAGTACGAAGACCAACCACTGCATACACGCAGTCACACAAGCGATTCACAGCTTGGGAAAGGAAAACAATTTCTGAGTCATTCTTGGCGCTATTGTGGCCAAAATGAATCCAAAACAACCTACAGCAGCCTCAAAATGTAAAGGCAGACATAGCCAACTGACGTGGGGAATCAAGAGCTCGTTCTCAACAATGAAGTCACCGGGGAAACTTACACAGTCCGAATATGGAAGAGAAAAGCCAGGTTCTCAGCTAGGCAAAGGATAACATATACACAAGCCACAATCGGTAAGGAAAAACATACACACAGCTGAAAAACGTGAATGGCCCTTCACAGGGAAATCATGGGTGACAGAACACGGCTCCCATCTCGCTGCGTGAGTCAAAACCAGGAAGAATCATGTGCGTGAGAATGAGCAAGACAATGGAGAATGGTGAGTCAGAAGTGCGGGAGTGTTCACAGCACCGTCGTGGAGAGAGTGGAATGATGGGTGTAGTCATTTCTTCTGCCCAACGTGAGGTTCGATTCGCTGGTGGAGTGTGCGTGTGGGCAAGGACTGACAATCCTACCACACTCCACTCCACAGCAATAACTACCTCAACTACTCTGCAGAGCATTAAAGTGGTAGTTGGATAAGACAAGGGAATATGAGCAATCAAACAGGGTGGTGACACATGGATTTTCCCTCATGGCTCAAGGTTTGACATCCCCCCCCCTTTTCCTTATGAGAATCATGCCCCTTCTCAATTTAGTTGCCGCGAACATAGCTGGTTGGGTTATTAAATTATAGTGCATGTTTACATGATGCCACAATTTAATATATGTCGTATGTCCCGATATACCATCGGTGACAATTCAAAATCTGAAACATAACATATCCAAATCAATGGTGGGGCCTTGGCCTTTAGCTCCGCACCATGATTATTTACAATACATACATCATATACATTAATGTAAACGGGGTCAAAACCAAGGTGTTACATTCCCCTCCCCCTTCAATAGCACTGTCCTCGGTGCTTTACAAATTTGAACAAAATGCTACACTGGTATCGCCTCAGTGTTCCGCAGAATTGAACAAAAATGGATGTGCCAACCGCATGGCATCCTCCATCTCCCACGTAGCCTCTTCATGTCCGTAGTGCTCCCATTGCACCTTTACCTGCCCTATGGCCCGATTCCGGAGCATTATGACCTTGCTGTTAAGGATGCGCATTAGCTCGGTTCGGAACTCTCTCTCGGGTTCCACCTGAATCACATCCCAATTTATGACATGGTTAGGATCATGTACATATCTCTTAAGCAAAGAAACATGAAAAACATTATGAGCTCTAGTGCTAGCAGGCAATGCAAGTCTATATGCAACTGGCCCTATTCTTTCAAGCACTTCAAATGGACCACAATATCTTGGTGACAGCTTGGCACAACTTCCAAGCTTCAAGGAACTCTTATTTTCCCTCACTCTGAGGTAAACATGAACCCCAACATTGAACTCCCTGTTCACCCTATGCTTATCTGCATAGATTTTCTGTCTGTCTTGTGCTTCTTTCAAATTCTACCTGATCTTTATGACCTCCTTCTCCATTTCCTTGAGCAATTCTGGTCCAAGCACCACCTGGTTCACTGGATTATTCCAAGTCACAGGTGTCCTACACCTTCTTCCATACAAAGCTTCATATGGATTCATCCCCAAGGATGCCTGCTGTCCATTGTTATAAGCAAACTGTACCAAGTGTAAGCAATCTTCCCACTTGGTTGGTTTGTCCATCACGTACATGTGAAGCATATCTTCAAGAATCTGATTAACTCTCTTTGTCTGCCCATCTGTCTGAGGATGGTATGCAGTGCTGAAGTTTAGCTTTGTACCCAAATATGCAAACAACCCTTTCCAAAAGTTGGAAGTGAACTTGACATCTCTGTCAGAGACTATTGCCTTAGGCAATCCATGCAATTTTAAAATCTCCTTCATGAAGATCTTTGCAATGTCATCAGTCTTATGTGTAGACTTAACCGGTATAAAATGCGATTCCTTAATCAACTTTTCTACCACAACCTTGATGGAATCATGTTGTCTCCAAGTCATCGGCAATCCTGTAATAAAATCCATGGAAATAATTTCCCATTTCCATTCTGGAACTGGTAAGGGCTGCAACAAATCTGCAGGGTGTTAATGCTCAACCTTTACCTATTGACATTTCATGCACCTTGAAATGTATTCAGCCATGTCCTTTTTCATTCTTGGCCAAAAGTACTGCTTTCTAGCTGTAGCAATTGTCTTCTGATATCCTGGGTGACCAGAATACGGAACTTGATGGATTTCATCCATAACAACTCTCCTCAAACCTGCTACATTCAGAATATAAATTCTACCTTTATAAGTGAGGAGTCCATCTTCTTCCAATTTATATCCCTCATACCTCTTCTCATGAATTTGCTGTTGCAATTTGTCTTTTACCTGCTCATACAATTCATCTCCAGTAGTATGATTAACAATCTGCTGCCCCAAATCTGGTTGGCAAATACTAAGAGATGCCACATGCATTTCCTGTACCTTCCTGCTGAGTGCATCAGCAACCTTGTTTTCTTTTCCTTTTATGTGCTTGATTTTAAAATCAAACTCACATAAAAATTCCAGCCATATTGCTTTCCTAGCATTCAGAGTAGGCTGATCAAATAGATACTTCAGACCACAATGGTTTGTTCTGAGCTCAAATCTTCTACCCATCAAGTAATGCCTCCACATATTGAGAGCATGTACTATGGCTGCAAGCTCTAGATCATGAGTGGCATAGTTCTTCTCATGCTCCTTCAGCTTTCTTGACTCATAACATATCACGTGGTTGTCTTGCATAAGGACTCCTCCGAGCCCTTGTCCACAGGAATCGGTACATACAACAAAATCTTTCTGCGGATCTGCAACTTTCAATACGGGTGCACTGGTGAGAAGATTCTTCAATCATTGGAAGCTTTCTTCACACCTCGATGTCCATTCGAACTTCATCCCCTTCTTTTGCAAATAAGTGATGGCATGTGCAACTTTGGAGAATCCCTCAATGAACCTCCAGTAGTATCCTGCAAGTCCCATAAAAGATCTTACATCTGTCACATTTCTTGGAGTAGGCCAATTCATAATGGCGTCAATATTTCCAGGGTCCACAGATATACCCTCTTCTGAGATAATGTGACCCAAGTACTGAATTCTATCTCTATAGAAGTCACACTTGCTCAATTTTGCATACAAATGATGCTCCCTGAGCAATTGCAATGTCAATCTCAAATTCTCTTCATGCTCTTTCTCATTCTTAGAATAAATAAGAATGTCATCAAGGAAAACAAGAACAAACTTGTCCAAATATCTGCTGAAGACACTATTCATAAGGCACATAAATGTAGCTGGTGCATTTGTGAGACCAAAGGGTACCACTACGAACTCATAATGTCCATAACTTGTCCTGAAGGCTGTCTTATGAATGTCTTCATCCTTGATTCTCACCTGATGGTAACCAGACCTCAAGTCAATCTTGGAAAATACCTTTGCTCCTCTCATTTGATCAAAGAGGTCATCGATCCTAGGCAAAGTATATTTATTCTTCACCGTAACCTTGTTCAATTCTCTGTAATCAATACACAACCTAAGTGTACCATCTTTCTTCTTTACAAATAGAACTGGTGCTCCCCAAGGAGACACACTCGGTCGGATATACTTCTTTTCCAACAACTATTGCAGTTGCATCTTCAGCTCTAGCATCTCCGATGTACTCATCCTGTAGGGTGTCTTGGACACTGTTGCTACTCCTAGAACAAGTTCAATTGTGAAATCAATGTCCTGCTTTGGAGGAAGCCCCAGAATCTCATCAGGAAACACATCCTTGAATTCCTGTAACACCTGGTATTCCTCCAACCTAGGAGTTTCATCTCCTAATGTCTCCAAAATATGAGCTGCATACAACTGGCAACCTTTCCTACAGATCTTCTTTAACTACATTGCTGAAACCTGTCATACCTAAATCACCTTTGGAATACCTTTCACAACTACTAGGTTCCCTTCTTCATTCATGCATTCAAAAGTCTTATTGTAGCAGTCAAGCTTTACCCTGTGAGCTTCTAACCAATCCATTCCAATGAGAACATCATAGGAACCAAGCGGTAGAACATTCAGATCTACAGAAGTGACCAATCCATCCATGACCAAGGGACATTTCCCTACCACTTCACTAACTTTTCTCTTAGTTCGAGTGGCTAGCTAGACTAACCAAGACTTCCTATGCTTTACTTTCTTAAAAGCACAAATATCCACTACTATAGGAGTAATGTAACTGTGCGTAGAACCAGGGTCAATCAAAATAGAAACAGATTGCTCAACAATCTTACCTACAACTTCAACCATAGCTGACTGGTGATCTGCCTGGCGGTCCTCTAGTGCTGCATAAATCCTAGGGACTGCCCTTGCTACTTGACCCACTGTTTTTGCTTCTTGAATGTTGTAAGCCGGTCTTGCACTCTCATTCTCAAGTGGACAAGTTCTGTGCATGTGGGGTCCTCCACATCTCCAACATTGAAGTGGTCCTCTATTCTGTTGTGGATCCTTCATCTTTTCTCCTGTCACTCCAACTGGTTTACTCGTAGCTTGGGATGGTTGCTTTTGCTAATTCCTGAAGTTAGAAAGTCTGAAACCTTTCTTTCTTTGGTCAAACTTCTCATTCTTCTTGTCCTTCCATGCCTTATGGTAATCCGGCTTACCTTTGCTTTGCTCATAGCAATACTTATCCTTCCTTATTACTTATTCAAGAGTTCTAGGTTCATAAAACTCAATTCTATCTTTGTAAGACTGAGGTAATCCACTCAGAAAACGCTGGACCTTCACTTTTTCATCTCTGATGTACTGGACATACCTCAACAGCTCCAAAAACTTATTTGCATATTCTTCCATGGTCTGCTGTCCCGATCTCAACTCATGGAACTCCTTAATCTTGTCATCATAATACCTGTCAGAGAGGTTTTTCTGCTTGAAATGCTTCTTGAACTGTTTCCACTTAAGTCTCCTTTCACTCATCCTCTTTACTTGCTTGAAGTGTTCCCACCAAATGGATGCTCTTCCATTCAGATTGAATATGGCAAGTCTTGCCTTCATGTTTCCCGAATAATCCTGAACTTGAAAGTACTTCTTTATCCCAAGGAGACAAGCTTCAGCCTCTTGTCCAGTCTTTACCTCACCATCAAATGTAGGAGGTTTAGCCTTCTTAAATTCATCCCGAGAGAAATCCCTATGGTTTCTCTTTCTTTTTCTTTTATGAGAAGAAGAACCTGAATCCCCGCTAGATTCTTCAGAGTCAAATGATCCACTAGAAGTTCTTCTCCTTCTCCTAGTACTGCTCTTACTGCCTTTTGGTCTTGCTATACCTCGTCTAGAGTCTATCTTTCTTTGCAAGTCTGTCAAACTCTACAACATTGCAGCATTCAGCTGGTGTTGCTCTTCCTGGGATTTAATCAAGCTTCTCATGGTGGCTGCAACATCTGATGGTGTCTCTTGGAATCTCCTTCCATTAGACTCTATGTCATCATTTCCATTACGAACATTTTCTCCCATGGCATCTAGCGCACGCTCATAGGAATCCTGAGCATCATATCCATCATGGTTTCTCATAACTGAACCGCAACTTACTTACCAAACTACACTACCTGGAATACTACTCTTGAAAGTGACTATGATTCTGCAAACGTGTTAGTAACACAACTGTTAGATGCATAACATTGATATAAATTAGAATTACTTACCTTCTCCTGGAAGAATCATAAAATAACAAATTTTTCCAAACACAAGATTTTCGTCATCAAAGAACATCTATCCGAGGGGGACGACGGGGGGTCAAGGGAGCTTGCCCCCACTGCAGGGCGGGTCGAGGGAAACGCCCTCGTTTTTTTTTTTGTAAATCTATGATTTTTGCGCAATCTGGCACATAACATCGCTACCACTTTCTCCTTTTCAGCCCTGAAAATCCACTAAAAAACCATTGAAAAATAACCAAAATTTGCTAAGAAATCCCACTAAAAAACTCAAAATTTCCTTGTACAGGATCGAGTCTCATCCCAACTATCAATTCAACGTTTCGGCGGTCAGTACAACTAACTTCCTCCGCTGTTCATCAACGATCGGATCCACTAAGCACTACCGCGCCGGCGATCGAATCCTCTACTCATCGGGCGGCTAGTTCCATGGGCAGCTGCAACGATGGCCAACAAACTCTCTGGGGTTTTCGCAGCCACAATCCTATCGACGGTTAGAACCCCTAGTCACTGTGGCATCGACGGTTAGAACAACTGTCCGTCGAGAGGATAGTCCACTAGACAGCTGCAACGGCGGGCACGCGAACAACTAAACCCTTCCAACTTCATCATTGGTCCGTTCAACTAATCTTCTTCCGACGCATCGGCAGTCCAAACCACTAACTTCCGCCGATCACCAATGGTCTCAACACTTAGCCAATTTTTGAAAAAATTCCTCTTCTTCTTTCCGTAGAACATAACATCTATCGACGGTCGAAACCATTAAGCGCTATGTGTGTTAAATTTTCATATGCTTAGCTAAGAAATCAGTATTTCATTTCATTTTCATGACAAAAGCATATAAACAGGATCACTGAAAGATAGACAAGCACAACCATAAAAAAGGAACACAAAGATTTATCCTGGGAAAACCCTAAAGGGAAAAACCCAGCAAAAGTTTCCTCAATATAGATGCCCCAAAAAGATAGAAGATAAAACTAGCAAGGAGATCAAAGCTTGATCCTCCTCCTTCTCCAGCTACTTCTCTTCTCCACTAATGCGCTACACAAGTGAGAGTGTGTGTCTCAAATGAGGAGCACTACACCTCTATTTATATTCATCTGTTCACTTAAGTTAACTCATTTGACATGTAGGCTCGAGTTACACATGTAGGCTCAAGTAACCACACTGGGGTGTTGATGACCCACCTTTACAATTAGAGGGGACTACCTCATGACTCTTATTAGTTCTTCCGATTAGGAGCATCGGGGTATAATGTAATACAAGTGGTTCTCCCAGCAAGACCATCAGGGACCACAAAAAGATACATATAGAATATTCTTCGAAGTTACAATATTTCAACACTCCCCCTTAACGAGAAGGGTATTCTACAACAACATCAACAACAACAAGAGTAGAGATAGGGGACATCATCAACATCAGCAGGGTAACACATCTATAAATCATTGGAATCTTTTCAACATCATGTAGTCTTCATCTTCAATCTTTAGTATTCATCATCAGCAACATCTTCAGCATTTTGATCTTTCAATTAGCAACAACATCTTCAGCACTTGGACCTTTCGATCAGCAACATCTTCAGCACTTTGACTGTTCGATCAGCAACAACATCTTCAGCACTTGGACCTTTCGATCAGCAACATCTTCAGCACTTTGACTGTTCGATCAGCAACAACATCTTCAGCATTTTGACCTTTCTATCAGCAACATCTTCAGTACTTTGACTTTTCGATCAGCAACAACATTTTCAGCATTTTGACCTTTCGATCAGCAACATCTTCAGCACTTTGACTTTTCTATCAACAACAACATCTTCAGCACCTTGACCTTTCGATCAGCAGCAACATCTTCAGTAATTTGACCTCTCGATCAGCAATATCATCATCAACACTTTGCCCTTTTGATCAG
>LPNX010013052.1:658776-686508 GCA_001517045.1 Pseudotsuga menziesii | reverse complement strand
GTCTCTTCAGAATTAATTCCCTCTTTCTGATAGAAACCTCTAGCCACAAGTCTTACCTTACTTCTATCAGCAACATATATTATCTTGCAAATCCATTTGGAAGATAACACATTCTTGCTTTCTGGTTTGAGTACTATATCCCAAACATCATTCTAGTATCATAACATCTTCTATGAGTTTGTCTTCTCAAGTCATCAACATATCCTAGTCTTCTATATTCAACCTTGAAGGTTGGAACCCACTTTACTCTTGGTAAAGTCTCAATCCATCACGAAGCTATCCATCATGTCGTACCATGTCGAACTCAGATATAATTTTGTGTAGTCACTCCCCCTGAAGTGGAGTATCATCTTCCCTCTTCATTCTGTACAGGTGGTTCTATGCTTGATATATACTGGTCAATAGAGTATGTCATGCCATAGTCTATTCTTTCTGAGGCAAATCACGAACCTTGCTTTGTACACTTGTTCTTGTAGATCCATATGGAAGATGCTACATACTTCCCTTTATGTCTCGAAATCATATCGTATACATCATTCCCCATGATCAACTGTTATTCTTTAATCATAGCTTCTTTCATAGAATTCTTTTCTTCATCTTGAGTTATCTCTTGTACCCATGGTGGTATTCATCCTTCAAGGTGGATCTACCGCTCTCTGAAGCTCTTTCTTCAGTCATGGTGTCTCTGACCCTGGGAGCTTCAGATTCATGTTTATTGGAGTGAATCTTGAATTGTCATCACTTGTTCTTTGGAACAAGTCTCATCCTTCTTTTCTTGTAGGAGGTTGTACAGGACCTTTCCTACAATTCAAATGCACCAGTTGCATGGTTAGAACTATTTCATAAAACATATGCATAATGACAAATTCTTATGCATCATGCAATTGTTTAGTCAATACAACATTCATCCATATCTCACATAAAATTTCTAGATGCCTTCCATCTCTACCATGACATCATTAAGATTGTGCACTAATCTAATATGTCAGCAAAGAGGTTTGATAAGTAGCAATGGAGAGTCGTATAGCACCATGAGCTACTTACCCATCACATGCATATTAGTAGTATACAGTCATTAATGTAAACAATCTATCATGCATAACACCTCAACTGAATATAATCAAATGTATAACAAAACAATATCATGAAATGACAATTGAATACTTATCTTTTATTTGTTTCATGGGTAGACTCCATCTTGATCATTCTGCTTTATCATCTTCTTCATTCATGAAATCATCATTTCTTATCCAAATGATAAGATGAATAAGAGGTTCTTCAAGAATCGAGTTCTTCATATTCCTCATCGCTTGAGGGATCTTCTTTGAATGGTGAGAGCTTGATCTTCAATAGCTCCCATCTTCTTCTTCTCTTCTTATGAGTCGAGCTAAAAGCAATTACTTCCTTCTGGCATACATTCTTTGCATGAATCCCATAATCCTAGGAGGCCATTCAAGGTGGCTATCACCACTTCTGCATTCTCCACTTCTTCTTCTACTGCTTCAAGTTGTTCTGCATTCTGGATCTTCACATTCTTCAACTGTTTTCTCAAAGCCATCTTCTTACTTAAGTTATCATCTTCAAATAGCTTGATCAAGGAATCAAACATCTTCAGTGTCTTTAGGGAAGACACTTGTGGTACAAGTTGATCCATGATTGAATCAACAATGATCTTCTTGGCCTTGATCAAGTTCTTCTTGTGTAAGGCTTTGAGCCTCATCTCCGTATGGAACTGGAACCTCTCTACTTATGTAGGTGTCCAATTCATTTTCTTTAGAGAGATCAAATACTTCCATGCTTGGAAGTTGTCAACTTTACCAATCTTATCATCAAGTTGATGTGATAGATCACTTTGAAATGAGAACCTCAAATGCAAATAGCAAAAGATTAGATCTTACCGATTTGAGGTGTCCGTCCTGCTTCCAGAGCTAGCTGATTTAGGGTTTTTCAGAGAAACCCTAATTTTAAAAACTTGGAATATTTAAGATATGATTGGATAGAAAGATATATCTCTTCAAATGGAGCTGCCTAATGTACTCCTTTTCTGAAAACAGTGGAGGGAAGCTCCCGGAACAAGAAGCCCTAGTTTTCCAATTTCTTCTGCATAAATTCCTGTCACTGTTTCTGTGATATCTCCGAAATTACTGCTCCTATGCATCTAAAATTTCACACTAAGGTAACCTCACATGTATCTGATCCAACACCATAGGTTTCATCAGAATTGGTTTCACCAATTGGGATTTATGATCATTTTCCCACGGTGACCTGTTACAGGACTGTTCAGAACAGCGAAGTTTTACGGACTGCCACGTGTCACTATTTCATCTTCTGGTTCTGAACTTCAGACCAAAAAAATTAAATTCCATGATATTTATGGAACATCTTTAGGAATTCAATTTGTACCTATGTAGCCCAAGCTATAGCAATGTTCCCCAGGTGTCCTGTTTAGGGATGAATTATGGAAGAGGCTAGAACCCTAACTTGGGGGGATCATATCTCCCAAAATATAGTGCATATGAAGCTGAATTTTGGACACAGTGTACATCAGGATTTTATATTCGGCCTCTGCAATTTTTATCTCCTGAACCTTCTCCACTCTCGGGATATAGCGAATGTACCAAAACTTAGCAGTTTTAGTATTTAGGGTTTTTCTAGCTCGGGGTCAAACTAGGGTTTGACTTTCCTGGAGTTTCACCCAACCAAAAAACTTGATCCAGGTCTCTAGACTTCGATTTTGATGAGGAGAGAAATCCTATGCTAGGCTCACTCAAAAATTCTTCTTCTACAAGAAGCCCTAATTTCCCGCACCGAAAACTGAAAATGCTTGGAATCGAATTCCGCTTCGACGGAAAGATGCGCCCTTCAATGGAGATTCAACCTAGCCTTCTTTTGCTGATCAATTGTGGAGAGAGAACCAAAAAGTAAGAAGCCCTTGATTCTGTAGCTGCACAATGTCTTCTTTTCAGGGTGGCTCTGATACCATGTTAAATTTTCATATGCTTAGCTAAGACATCAGTATTTCATTTCATTTTCATGACAAAAGCATAGAAACAGGATCACTGAAATATAGATAAGCACAACCATAAAAAGGAACACAAAGATTTATCCTGGGAAAACCCTAAAGGGAAAAACCCAGCAAGAGCTTCATCAATATAGATGCCCCAAAAATATAAAAGATAAAACCAGCAAGGATATCAAAGCCTGATCCTCCTCCTTCTCTAGCTACTTCTCTTCTCCACTAATGCGCTACACAAGTGAGAGAGTGTGTCTCAAATGAGGAGCACTACACCTCTATTTATATTCATTCGTTCACTTAAGTTAACTCATTTGACATGTAGGCTCGAGTTAAATCATGTAGGCTCGAGTTACACATGTAGGCTCAAGTAACCACACTGGGGTGCTGATGACCGACCTTTACAATTAGAGGGGACTACCTCATGACTCTTATTAGTTCTTCCGATTAGGAGCATCAGGGTACAATGTAATACAAGTGGTTCTCCCGGTAGGACCATCGGGTACCACAAAAAGATACATATAGAATATTCTTCGAAGTTACAATATTTCAACAATGTGTCGGTGAACCCAACAACTATTTTTCGCTGACGGCCTCAGTAGTCCGAACAACTAAATTTCATCGATGCCAAAATTCAATATCGAGCGTTTCTTTGGCTGATCTTCATCGAAACTACGGCTCCCACATCCACTAAGTTCCGTCGACGGTCGACGAAAACTTAGAAATTTTTCCTGCAATTTTTCTTCCAATCCTCCGTCGGGTGATCTTCCATCTAACTCTCCGCTACATCAGAGGAGCTTCCCACCTAGTCTTCCGATGGGCCGACGATTCAGGCACTTAGACAAATTTTTCAACAAAAATTTTCAAGAAATTTTTCTATCATAAATTTCTGATCTCTTCTAGGCAGAAGGCAATCCTGCCTCTGTCACTGCATCCTCGCGGTTCATTCAAGCCCATGCTGCAACATGAGCTCTGATACCACAATGTAATGTCCCCGAATCTCCAACCGGCAAAGAAGATGCCACCATGGCGTTAACCATCTGGGCAACCGCCCCATGAACATGTATGTACATAAAATGCTGAAACAAAATGCTTTGAACTAGAACATGCATACATGATTATTTATCATACAACAGAAGAAAACATACGTTCATATAAGAATTCAACATGTTCATCATATTCATTAACAGTAAATATGATTGCAGAAGTAATATAAACAAGATTACTTATCTCATAAAGAACTCGTTCCGCAACCAACAACATCACTGCAACGTTCCACCCAACCATAGGCTAGCATGCTCCTAAATCTCTCAGCAATGCTGCCACCCCGAGCTGGGCATGATTCCCCAAGGAATAAGGAACAAGCAAGCTTACACATAGCCAAGGATACACAAAACACAGCCAACCCAACACAGTTGGGTTTATCAGGCCATCAACAAGACACCCAAGCCAACATGGTCAAGTTTATCAGGCCATCAAGGACCTGGGAAGGGTCATATGCTAAGCTGGTGAGCTCATTGCAGAGATAAGGACACCTACACCAGAACTAGCCTGACTTCTAGCACACCCACACACACCCAACATAAGGAAATCAGTCCCTTCTCTGCTACCTCAGGCCCTGACCTTCCTTCCAGTGCTATTCAAGGGTTGTGGAGAAGAAAGCTAGCCCTCTAGCTCTGTCTGTGTGGTTCCCCAAACACACCAGGTTTATCAAGCAAACCAAGCCCTCATCCCTGCTCCAACACAGTACGAAGACCAACCACTGCATACACGCAGTCACACAAGCGATTCACAGCTTAGGTAAGGAAAACAATTTCTGAGTCTTTCTTGGCCCTATCGTGGCCAAAATGACTCCAAAACAACCTTCAACAGCCCCAAAATGTAAAGGCAAACATAACCAACTGATGTGGGGAATCAAGAGCCCATTCTCAACAATGAAGTCACCAGGGAAACTTACATAGTCCGAATATGGAAGAGAAAATCCATGTTCTCAGCTGGGCAGAGGATAACATATACACAAGCCACAATCGGTAAGGAAAAACATACACACAGCTGAAAAATGTGAATGGCCCTTCACAGGGAAATCATGGGTTCCAAAACACAGCTCCCAGCTCGCTGCGTGAGTCAAAACCAAGAAGAATCATGTGCGTGAGAATGAGCAAGACAATGGAGAATGGCGAGTCGGAAGTGCGGGAGTGTTCACAGCACCGTCATGGAGAGATTGGAATGATGGGCGTAGTCGTTTCTTCTACCCAACATGAGGTTCGATTCGATGGTGGAGTGTGCGTGTGGGCAAGGACTGACAATCCTGCCACACTCCACTCCACAGCAATAACTGCCTCAACTACTCTGCAAAGCATTAAAGTGGTAGTTGGATAAGACAAGGGAAGATGAGCAATCAAACAGGGTGGTGACACATTGATTTTCACTCATGGCTCAACGTTTGACATCCCCCCCCCCCTTATCCTTATAAAAATCATGCCCCTTCTCAATTTAGTTGCCACGAACATAGCTGGTTGGGTTATTTAATTAAATTGCATGTTTACATGATGCCACAATTTAATATATCTCGTATGTCCCGATATACCATCGGTGACAATTCAAAATCTGAAACATAACATATCCAAATCAATGGTGGGACCTTGGCCTTTATCTCCGCACCATGATTATTTACAATACATACATCATATACATTAATGTAAATGGGGTCAAAACCGGGGTGTTACAATTTTCCTTTTCCTTTGTCGACCGCTAGAATTCTTACCATCAAGGCATCGTGGTTCGAACCTTCTATATTATTTCATCATTAGAGGAAATTTCAACTCAAAATGGGCCTCCTAAATAAAATTAATAAAATAATAGTTCAAATAATAAATTAATATTTATTAATTTTGGAGGAAGAAAAGAAAAAAAACTACTTTTTTGTTTGTATTTTCGACATATCTCTTTGTGTTTTTACTCAAATTTTGATCGAGAGAGCTCGTTGGATGAGTAATTAAATTCCGCATCCAACGATTACCCACTNGGACCCCGCTACCCAAAAAAACAAGAAATACCTGAAAAAAATGTGATGATGACATCATCATCACATTTTTTTCAGGTATTTCTTGTTTTTTTGGGTAGCGGGGTCCATCAAAAGTATGTCGAGTGGGTACTCGTTGGATTCGGAATTGAATTCCGCATCCAACGAGCTCTTTCGATCGAAATTTGAGTAGAAACACATGGAGATATGTCGAAAATACGAACAAAAAAAACAAATTTTTTTATGATACCTATCCCCAAATTTATATTAAAAAATTGTTTAAGACCTATATGTTATTTCAAATTTAAAGCAATTTCATTGGCTAACACATGATGACATAGAATTTGAATTAGAGTTAAAAGGCCCATTTTGAGTTGAAATTTCCTCTAATGCTTATCTCTTCTAACATATGCAACCACATCATCAATATTCAAGGTGGTATTATTGCTTCCAATATCCATGACTAGGATATCCCATAATTCTGGAAAAGAACACAATAGAATAGTACTTTTCTCCTCCTAGGTAATTTTAATATCCACGAAGAACAACTGACTAATTACAATGGTGAAATCATTCAAGTGCTTTGTAATTGAGTCACCCTCACTCATCCTCAAGAGATATAACTTTCTTCCAATTGTTGGGTTCTAATACCTTTTACAATGAGCATGCATGATGATTCTTATAGGAAACATCTAAAGCAATTAACAATGGCACAAAACACAGTCACACATAGTACACAAAAATTACCTTGGAAACCCCTCTACCGAGTAAAACTAGCAAACCAATGAGCTTTACCACTCATATGTTAGAAACACTCTTAAATGTTTGTTTACAACAATGATTTACAATATTGCTACAACTCAAGCATAGATCCACTAACCTAGTACAAGTATTGTTCACTTCCTCATATTTGGCATTCTATCTTACATCGTATTTGTAGATGCAATGTATACATTAGATTGTGGTACCCAAGCTAGTTATAGCTAACTGCTCATTAATGGTGGGCAATGACTTCCTACCTAAATGTAGTTATTATGTTACAATCAACTTAACTGATTCAACCATAGTCGATTGCCCATTAAGCCTCTCGTCATCCAAGTGTTTGTCGAATCCAATTTTGCTTTGTGCTTGTCGACCAGTCAATCATACTAGTCGAATCGTCGACCAGACTTATATTTTCTATCGACTTCTATTCCAATAAAATTGCTAACAATCAACTTCAATCATCAATTTACATGCAAAGATTATAACACACCCAACAATGGGCACATAGGACTAAACAAAAAAAAACTAGATGAACAAATCTGGAATAAGACAAGTGGGACTTACTTTGCTAAAGTAGGTTATGAAGTTATAATTCCTCCTATAGAGAGGGAAGGTTGTTGGTGGCAGACAAAGATATGGAAGGTGGGAATGCCTAAGAAGACAAAAAAAATTCATGTGATAAGTCTAAAGAATAAGGTGCCTACTTGGGATATCCTACAAAGGAAGAATAATCATGGACATAATGTTTCCTATTTATGCAAAAATGAAGATGAAAATGTTCTGCATTTGTTTTCCTTGTACTCTTTCTCATTACAACTCTAGAAAGACATAAGCCAGTGGGTTGGAGTTGACAATGTGTAGAATGGGAGTTCCATTCAGAAGAGCCTCAAATAATATTTTGAAATACAACTAAAGAACTTCCTTGATGTTCCTTTCCTTACTTTTTTGGGAATATAGCAAGCCAACAATTCAATATTATTTGAAAACAAGACAATGCAAACCTTTCAAGTTTCTTCTTAGATTTGTGCCAATTTTTGGGGTTAAAAAAAAAGGGGAAAGTTTTCAAATATAAGACATAGTGGTAAATTAGTTGTGGATAGATCCCATCCCTGGGGATTTTTTAATGGAACCTACTAATATGGAATTGGGAATGTATTTTTTGCATGAACAACACTTTTTACATTTTAATGCATTTGCAGGCTGTGGCACAAACAATTGCTCTAAACTTTAAGCACTGAGAGTACTTTTTCAACTAGCCAAGTATAACAACCTTACTAATTTGCAAAAATTTGGAGACTCTATGTTGGTGGTCAACTAGATGAGAGGTGATCTAGTCAGACATGAGGATACAACTCTCCAAGAATTAGCTATGGATCTTAAGACTATCTATATAAAGAGTTGAATATTACAACAAATTCATTATTCACACAAGATTTGAATTGAATTTCTAGTATTTTATACCTCAAGGAGTTCAAGGAAGGGTCACACATGTTTTACTATGGATATTTGATATTATTTCGCATGTGATAAGGGTGTCTAATTATTGATCTAAATATATAAGATAGAGATTGATTTTTAGTTTGTTTTTTTATCAAGCCATGCAAAGTTTTCTTATGTAATAAATAAAAGAAAATAACACTTTAGCATTATAGGTTATGTTGGCCTATTGGTACTTGATATAAAGATCTTTTTTAAAGTTCTCTAAAGCACCTTAACAATAAGAATGTACTTTTGATTTTACTTATTAATAAAAAGTATGTTTTTTCTCTTTATATATATAATCATTGGTAGAAAAGCAAGACCAAATGTTGGAAGGAACACGATGTGAAAATACCATGAATTGATTTTGAAAACCATAAAGTTTCTTCACATGTATAAAACAATGTAATGAACCTTCCAAATCACATGTGTGGCTCCAACTAATAAAATATTTAGGATTTGCCTCAACATAAGTCTTTTTTTTGTTTATGTTTATAAAATATTTGTATTAGGACTTTCTAGTTTAAAAAATAGCTTGATGGGCTATCATTGTAACCAAAAAAACTTGTTATAAAATATTGGTATGGTTAAAACATAACTTGATTGATAAGTTATTTTTTAACGGCGATCGAGTTTACTTAACCCTCCTTGTATAAGCCTTCAATTCATCTTTTTAAAAATTTCTATCAAACTATATAACTCAATCGAGTTCCTAAATTAATTAATTCCAACCCTCATTTTCTTTGGTTACAAATTCTAGAGGATGAAACCCCTTCATCTCACTTATCTTAAAAGGAGGATTTTGTAAAGTTTTCATGACCCAATCACGACTTCCAATCTCAATGAGATTATCTTCACAATTATTATGTTGATTCATAAATGTATATTTAAAACTGAAACTCATAAATGGAAACACGTTGAATATTTACTTCAAATGCACATTGGAAACAAATCTGCCTTGGTTTCAATGCCAAAGATATGCAAGTACAATACACCTTGTACAGATTTAATGCAATGATAAATAACCTTGAAATTTGTACAAATGACTTACCTCGATTTCTATGTCTACCTCTGATGTATGGCTAACCTCATAAATGAGGTACAACCTCTTTAAACCTTGTTGTATAGATTGTCTTTTATGATGAAAAATCTTAGTTTGTGTTCCCTTTTTCCTTCTTGGAAATCATGCCTGCTGCACCAACCAGGGATGGAATTTGACGGGTAAATGCCCGTCATGGGCCAATTTACCTGTCAAATACAGCTAAGATTTTTTGGAGGCCGTCAAACTCTGGCTTAGAATATAGAAAATGTTTCAGATTTTGATTGTTACTTGCAATTTTGACGGGTGTCCGCCATTTGAAATTCCAACCCTGGCACCAACTCTCTCTTCCCTTTTTGCTCTTCTTTTCTCCTCTCTAAAGTACCTCCCCTCTCTCTAATTTGTCATTTTAAATCACATTAATGAATAACTACCTTAACCAAAAATCTCAATGGACAAGATTAAATCTTTCCTTTCACGATCTAATGGACATTACTTAATCTCTCATTGAGATCACTTAAATCACTTAAGTGACCCAACTTTATAAAAGTCACTTTTATTCATTAAATAATAAAAGGCACGCTTAACCTTATAAAAAATCATTTTAATAAATTCGATTTATTAAAGAGAGACATTTGCTTCGTCACTTCTACATATTAGGCACCAACACTGTAAAGTATCCTCAAGCTACCAAAATCTAACACTCCTTAACAAGGGAGGTACTTCTGGTACCTCCACCACCTATATTGTTTCCAAGCTCATCACACTATTAGTTGTAGTTGCTCCCTCTAACTCAAAATCCTATCCTACTACCTTCCCCATCACATTTCCCACTGTAGTTGTTCCCTCTAACTCAAAATCATGTCCTACTAAATGTCATGGAACTTGAGCTGAAAATATATGTCATCCACCCATGCTACGAGGAGTATAAGCATGCTCCTAAGCATCCTGCAGTGTCATCTCATACCAACTGAGTTTTCTAACATAAGTGGATGAAGCCTCACATTCATATGTAATTGACACTGTCTCTGAATCTGAAATCCACCCAGACTCACCATACATAGGTTTTCCTACACCTTATAGATCCTGCCTACTCGGATCATGTCAAGCAACATTGTTGCAATTAGAGAAAATCACACTGGCATATCCATCATCCTCCAAAGCTAGAAGTAAGAGCAAGTTTACCTTCAGCCCTAAAACAAACAACTCACACACCTCCAGAATGTTGGAGACATTTACCACCATACACACTCATTTTGGTCAAATTGGCCTAGTTAAACCACTATCCTAAGTATTATTGACATTAATTGACATCAGTGGAGCATTAAATGACATCATCCAGTCACACCCAGGCCGACCTCAGTCAAGGAGGCTAACTTAGCCTTCTCCTACATTCGGGTAGGCTAACTGGAGCACTCCGGCGGTGATCTGAGTGATATTAATGCACCTAATTGCTAATTGATGGTTACAATCAGTTAAATAGGGCAGTGAAGGAACCTCCTTTCATTTAATTGATTATTTAATGATTAATTAATGAACTGGAGTCAACAGGGGCGCCTCCACCAACTTCTAATGTTCAATTCAACTTCAGTTAACCTCATTGGGGTTCATTGGAGTCATTGAAGCACTAGCACTTGATGGTTGGCTTGCTATGACATGTTTCTGATCTCTTTCAGTTGAGACTCAGTCATTTATTGCACTCCGACTTCAGTTAGGGCTCAGTTGAGTCAATTAGGGTTTTGGTCAATGGTCAACTGGAGTGTTGACTATGGCTTACATTCAGTTAAGCTAGACTCACTCATTCAATTCGAATGACCTCCTTGAGGATTCAAATTGCATGACATTGTATTTGTATTATCATTCTTTCATCTGATTATACAGAGCGGCTACTCATTATGTAGACTGATTACACCATTTCATGAGTTATTTGTTGATTAATCTTTGATGAGACTGATGTTTAGTCCCTAGATCAATGTGCAAGATTAATATGGTATCAGAGCTCATGGCGGTACGAAGCTCTATCTCTCAAAAACAAGCTTTTTGACAAATTTCTGCATGAAAATTGAGCAATAGCTCAAAAATCCAACACTGCACCAGAAGCCAAGGCTTACCACTTAATACCCCAAGTAAAGAACTTGTTGATCAAGCTTGCTTGATTAACTATGCTGGGTGTGATGAAAGCCTAAAATGTACAGGCTGTCCGACCTTACATTGCCCTTTCTATTTTGATTTTCAGGTTTTCTACAGGTGAAGCATTCGCTTTAGCAAATCCAGATGGCCTCCTCAGTAGATCTTTTGACTCCATACAATTTCCACTCATGGAAAGGTGATATGGAGATTCAACTGCGCTCCAGAGGACTCTTTAGAGTCACCATGGACACTGAAGATGAGCCTGGTTCTGTCATAGAAAAATCAAGATTCTTGAACAAGAACGATGAAGCCTTCGTTTTCTTGTGACTCTCTATTTCCCCGGATATTCTTTTCCATCTTGCGGGATTGAAGACTCCAAAAGAAATATGGGACAAATTGGAAACTCTATATGGAAAGCATGATGACTTGAGAGTTTACCAGCTCGAAAATGGATTAATGTCTCTCCAGCCCTCCAATTTCGAGACTTTAAATGACTTTTTCACAAAGTTCAAGCACACTGTTTTACTCTTGAAGCAATGCAAAGTGGAGAAGGAAGATGATCAGCTCCTCCTTGCCATACTCTCCAAACTTGGGGCTGATTATTCAATTTTTGTTTCTACATTCCGTGTGGGGAAGCTCACAACCCCTGGATGGAAGATGCCTACACTCAATGCCTTCATTGAGTCCCTAACAAGTGACCATGACAAGCTTGTCCATATGGGGATCATCAAATCTTCCCGTGATCAAGCCCTCCATGTCTCGGGGCCCAAAGATCTGAAGGGTAAAGGAAAGCAGCAAAAGAACCCAAAAACTAAATTTGATGCTCCTAAACCTAGAGTTGAAAACCAACAACATGATGAGTCTTCCGGCTCAAGGAAGAACAAAGGAAAAGGACACCATGGCAAGGAAAAAGTCAAGTGTTCTTATTGCGGGAAGGGCTTCCACCCTGAACATGCCTGCATGAAGAAGAAGCTTGATGAAGCAACCTCTCTCCTTGAGAAAAATCACATCAATCTTACGGAGAGCTTTCTAAGGAGAGATCAGCAAGATCAGGAACCACAGCATGAAAAAGTTCATGCCCTCATGGCAAGCACTTCGAAGTCCAAAGCACTCTTTATTGATTCTGGAGCTTCAAACCACATGATGGCTGAAAGAGACTCCTTGTCATCCTTGGAGACCGGCAAATCCATCCCCATCCACATGGGAGATGACTCCACCATCATTTCAGAAGGACAAGGTACTGTTGATCTTGAAAATGGATTTTTTTCAAATGTTTTGTATGTACCGTCTCTGGCATCAAATCTCCTTAGTGTCTATCAAATGACACATATAGGAGTGCCTAAGAGAGTTTCTTTCAGCCCAAATGATGTTGAGATAACAGAAATTGCATCCGGGAAACTCATTGCTAAAGGCCTTGCAAACCATCATGTAAAAGCCTATGAGTTATCTCACTTTGTTGCGGATGCAAAGCCCACCGCTCTGCTAACTCATGGAAATGAGGTTAGTAGGCTATAGCATGAGAGGTTTTGCCATTTTAATTTCAAATATTTGCAACAATTACAGAAAAAATCCATGGTTGAAGGCCTCCCAATCATCAAGGAAACCACAGGAATTTGCAAGGGCTGTGTGATTGGAAAACACCCTGAGCACAAGTTCGATCAAGGGAAGGAAAACTGAGCTACATGCATATTGGGGCTGATACATTCTAATATCAGTGGTCCGATGCCTGTCACATACATGAATGGATCAAGGAATCTTCTTACTTTTATTGATAATTTTTCAAGGTACACATGGGACTTCTTTCTCAAAAAGAAGTCTAAAGTATGTGAAAAAAATTCTGAATTGAAGGCCTTGATTGAAAATGCCTCTGGGCTTAAGATCAAGATCTTGAGATCTGATAATGGAGGGGAGTATGTCAATAATGAGTTGCTGCACATATGCTCCCAAAGTGGTATTTAGGTCCAACATTCAATTCCTTACACTCCCCAGCAAAATGGAATAGCGCAAAGGAAGAATCGGTCTCTCAAGGAGATGACCACCTGTATGTTGGAATCAAAGAAGCTTGCTGCAAATTTGTGGGCTGAAGCCATGCATGCTACAGCATAAATTTAGAATAGGGTTTTGCACTCATCCATGAAAGGAAAGACTCCTTTCGAAGCATACTTCGGACACAAGCCGAATGTGTCGAACCTAAGGGTGTTTGGGTCCACTCCATGGGCCCAGATTCCGCTTGATAAAAGAAGGTCTTTGCAACCGCAAAGCATAGAATGTCTGTTTATTGGGTATCTTGATGAATCTAAAGGTTTCAATCTCTTGGATATCAAGACCAAACAGATCATCATCGAGAGAAGAGTTAAGTTCGATGAGCCTCTTCAGGAGGTGGAACTAGTGAAGGAGAAAACTACTGAATTTTCTTCCTATTCTACTAAATATTTGGATGATGAAATTGGGGGTCATGACCCTGATTTGGATCCTCTGATTTCTGATACCAGATGGCAGCAATCATCAAATTCTGAATCAGAACCTGAAGTGCAAAATCATCTTCCTACATGGGCCAAACAGACACTCTCCTCCGCAGGAGACAACATTGGAAATTCGGATGATCCAAGGAGAACACGGTCTGATTTCCAAAGAGCAGGTATTGCGCTCTCTTGTTATGATATTTTGATGTCTGAAACTTGCTATTTAATGATTATTTCAGATCCAAAATCCTACTATCATGCTCGGAGGGATCCGAGTTCGTAAGTTGCCATGGATGAAGAGATGAATTCTCTTCAGAAAAACACTACTTGGGAGCTAGTTTCTCTTCCTCCGGGAATGAAATTGGTTCAATGCAAGTGAGTGTTTCGAACCAAGGTTTCTATTGATGGAAGCACCTGCAAATATAAGGCAAGTCTGGTGGAAAAAGGTTTCTCTCAGGTCCAAGGTGTGGACTACCATGAAACCTTTGCACCAGTTGCAAAAATGGACTCCATCCGCCTTGTTTTAGCAATTTCAGCATCCAAGCACTAGGAAGTGCATCACATGGATGTTAAGTCAGCCTTCCTACATATAGATCTTCATGAGAATATATACATGAAGTAGCCTGAGGACTACATCACTGATCCATCTTTGGTTTGCAAGCTAAAGAAGTCACTATCCGGGTTAAAACAGGTCCCAAGAGAGTGGTATTCCAAGATGGATGCCTTCCTTCTCTCACAAAACTTTCAAAGGTGTAGATCAGATCCAAATGTGTATTTACAGCAGTCTGATGGTCATATAATTATCATTGTTTTATATGTTGATGACTCACTAATCACGGGTAGCACAGTTGCCTCCATTTCAGCCATCAAAACTGCTCTCCACAATGCCTTTGAAATGAGTGATTTGGGGCTCCTAAAACAATTTTTGGGGCTCGAAATTGAGCAAAATTCTGATGGGATTATGGTCACTCAGTCCAAATACATTTTAGACCTATTATTCAAGTTTAACATGGCTAATTGTAGGCCTGCACCATTCCCTTTCCTTTCAGGGATTAGCCTTGAAGAAGGAAAAAGCACACCTCCCATGGACTGCACTATCTATCGACAACTGATTGGTGGCTTGTTGTACTTGACACATTCTCAGCCTGATATTTTTTATACCGTGAATGTTGTATCAATATATATGCAGCAGCCTCATGATCTTCATTGGAAGGCAGCTAAGAGGATCCTCCAGTATATTCAAGGAACCAGGACCTACGACATTCACTATGCTGCAGACTCCGAGCTAGAGCTGGTTGGATACACAGATTCTGATTGGGTGGGTGATTCTATTTATCGGAAGTCTACTTCCAGATATGTATTCATGTTTGGTGGTGGCCCTATTTGCTGGTCTATCAAAAAGCAGGCTGCCATAGCACTATCTTCTACAGAGGTCGAGTATCAAGGAGCGGTGAATGCTTGCATCCAAGCAGTTTGGTAGCAAGGCATTCTTTCAGAGTTTGATCTTGGTAGTACTTTGTCCACTATCCTCTTTTGTGACAATCAAAGTGCTATTAATATTTCCACAGATCCAGTTACTAGGCAGAGGACCAAGCATGTAGAGATCCACATGCACTACATCAGGGAGCTAGTGCATAATAGGACCATCATTCTGCAATACTGCCCAACTGATGAGCAGATTGCAAACATCTTCACCAAGAGATTTTTAGAAAAGAAGTTCACTTACCTCCGTTCACTGTTGGGGGTGAGTTCATCAGGGTGATTCAGACTACTTTCAGTGTTCAGCTTGAGGGGGGGTTTTTTCCCACTGGGTTTCCCCTCTTTTCCTCACTTAGTTTGTTTTGAGCATTGTTTGAGTTTCAGCATTGTACAGGGTGACCTATGGCCTTAGTTGCCGAGGCCCTAGCATTTTGATGCATTTTGTTTTTTAACTCCTTGTGAGTATAGCTTAAGGGGGGGTGTTGGAGACATTTACCACCATACACACTCATTTTGGTCAAATTGGCCTAGTTAAACCACTATCGTAAGTATTCTTGACATTAATTGACATCAGTGGAGCATTAAATGACATCATCTAGTCACACCCATGCCTACCTTCAGTCAAGGAGGCTAGCTTAGCCTTATCCTACATTTGGGGAGGCTAAGTGGAGCACTCTAGGGGTGATCTGAGTAAGATTAATGCACCTAATTGCAAACTGATGGTTACAATCAGTTAAACATGGCAATGAAGGCACCTCCTTTCATTTAATTAATTATTTAATGATTAATCAATGAACTGGAGTCAACAGGGGCACCTCCACCAACTTATGATATTCAGTTCAACTTCAGTTAACCTCATCAGGGTTCATTGGAGTCATTGAAGCTCTAGCACTTAATGGTTGGATTACTATGGCATGTGTCTGATTTCTTTCAGTTGAGACTCAGTCATTTTTTGCACTCTGACTTCAGTTAGGGCTCAATTGAGTCAATTAGGGTTTTGATTAGTGGTTAACTGGAGTGTTGACTATGGCTTACATTCAGTTAAGCTAGATTCACTGATTCAATTCAAATGACCTCCTTAAGGATTCAAATTGCTCATTCATTGATGCTTGTAGCATGACATTGTATTTGTATTATCATTCTTTCATTTGATTATACAGAGTGGCTACTCATTTTGTAGACCGATTACACCATTTCATGAGTTATTTGTTGATTAATCTTTGATGAGACTGATGTTTAGTCCCTAGATCAATGTGCAAGATTAATACAGAAAACCTCTTGATTCTAATTAAAATCTAATGCATCCAACTTCCCTCACTGCATGTATGGTGTCAACTCCACTCTCCACATGCAGGTCTAAATTTGTCTCTTAAATATGAAGAAATATCGACTATGTCCCTCTAATTTGGCGAGATGATCCATTATTCACTATCCATGCACTAGAATCCTCATATCATGTACTGTCACTGCTTGAAATAAACGAGAGAAAAAAGAACCCTTTCTCAAACTCCTCAATGAATTCATTAATCTCAATCGATGTTGGCCCAGGTGTGATAGACCTCAGCCAACCCCAATTAGCACTTCCAGGATCTTCAGGCTCCTACACTTAGCAGGACTGCCAAATTTATCCTAGTGGCCAAATTCTGCCCTAAAACTACCTCCTCGTAATTTTGCCTCCGCAATCATCATCCTGAGACTCGTTTTCTGCAACAGAGTTTCTGATGTCGGGTTGCGGGATGCGGGATCTCAAAACACCCAAAGTCGCTCCCCGCAATTTTTGTTCCGAAACGACCTTCCTGAAATTGGGTTTTGGGATGCGGGAAGCGGGATGCCAACTTCCCAAAGTTGCTCCCCCGAAACTCCCTTCCCGAAATTATTTCCCTGTAATTCTCCTAGTCGTTAGATCTTTTCATCCTTCGCTCCGACTATCAATATTCTTTTTCGCGCGGACCTCTCAGATCTCTACGAATCTGTTAACTTCCTCGCAACTTCCTTTGCAGGATTCTTCTGGACTGTCAGATCTTTATCTGTGGCCTCAATCTCCACCGTTCGTTCTCTGCAAAAACTTGTTAAGGAATAAATCCTGCGGGTTGTGCCCATTGATCATGAAATTGACCAATCCATCCTGCAATCATCCCAATTCTTTAGCCTAACACTCTTATGCATACATCTACACTCTACTTCAACTATTCAAGCGAAATTGATGCATGAATATAGTAGTTTCTCAGAAATACACAAATGTTCATGAAAACGCTAAAGTCGGCTCTGCACAGATACACAGTTCAACACAGTACATGCATAAAGGATAACAACCCAACAAACACACGGTTAATCCTTCTATTAAGCAACAAAGGAAAATGCACACAGCTTGGATCTCTCTCCTTCCAATTCTTCAAAATATCAAGTAGAACCAAACATACTTCTGTCCCTTACTCTGCAAACTCGGAATTCTAATGTTGAAGAGAAGAACCCCCTCTACATCTCTAAACTATCTATTTATGCTAAAGCTACGACCGCCTCAACTGAGTGGTATTGCAACTGAAAACAAACGAACTCCTAAGCATGATGAAACATCTTTGTCATAATCAAATAAGCCTGCAGTTTGATCTCCACATAGGGAGTCATCATACGCAACCACTCCTATGGTACTAACAAACAATGACTAAGCACCAAAACGGTTACAAAATATGCCACAGCATGTGACCAACTCATCACATTGATGGCATGCCACAAAGCTCCTGCATGAGACTTGCAAGGTAGAAAAATTATGAACCCTTGTTCATTAGATCAGCTCCAGTGAAACCCTTGGCTTCCAACTCTTCTGCACTCATCCTGTTGAATTATTGTAACTTCGAAGAATATTCTAAATATATTTTAGTGGTCCTCGATGCTCCTATCGGGAGAATCACTTGTATTTATTTGTACCTCGATGTTCCTATCGGGAGAATTACTAAAAGTCATGAGGAAGTCCCCTCCGTTGTAATTCGGGGCATTAGTACCCCGGTTGTGGTTACTCGAGCCTACATAACTGAGTTAGGATTACTCGATCCTACATAACTGAGTTAAATATTAAGTGAATGAAAGAATATAAATAGAGGGAGGCGCTCCTTATTTGAGACACACACACACTCACTTGTGTAGCGCATAAGAGAGAGAGAGAGAGAGAGAGAGAGAGAGAGAGTTGTAGCTGGAGAAGGAGGAGGATCAGTCTTTTGGGTTTTACCTTTTATCTTTTTGGAGCATCTATATTGAGAAAGCTTTTGCTGGGTTTTTTTTTCCTTTAGGGTTTTCCTAGGATAAATCTGTGTTGTTCTTGTGATATTGTTTCTTTTAGTGATCTTGTCTGTATGCTTTTGTTATGAAATTGAAATTAAATGCTGATAATCTAGCCTATCATATGGAATTTTAACATGGTATCAGAGATAACCTGAATAGGACAGCTTTCACAAGAGAAAAAGCCCTTTGTCTCTCCTCGACAAAAATTAGGGTTTCGGGAAAATTTTTGAATTTTGGAAAACTGATTACATGGAAAGTTGCGCCCTCCCAGAGTGCATCTATTGAGCCTAGAATCGAGATTTTTGGGTGAGTGAGTCTCTGGGAAATTCAAACCCTAGTTTGACAGCTGCACCAGAAAATTGCAGAACCCGAAAACAGGTGGAAGCTGCAGTGCTAAATCTCGCAAGTCTGATTTGGAAGGTGAAGACTTGAGATCTCCAGAAACCAAACACACCAGTCAACATGCCTCAGTCAAGCACATCTCCTGGTAAGTTCAATTTCTCATTCCACAGAATTTCATTTTTTTGTGATTTTCTGACAAGATGGACCCAAGCACTAAGCTTGAGGACAAGCTAGAAGGAATAGAGAATTTTCGAGCATGGAAATATAGGATTGGCCTCATTCTCCAAGAGGATGATCTTGATAAGTATATCAAATAGGAAGTTGTAGAACCTGAAGAAGTTGAAGCTAAGGAGAAGCACAAGAAGGATATGATTAGGGCACAAAGGATTATTGTTGACTCTATCAAGGATTACTTGATCCCTCAAGTGTCATCCAAGAAGACTCCGAAAGAAATGTATGATGCCCTATCCAGAATGTATGAGAGTATAAACATCAACAGAAAGATGAATCTAAGAGCTCAACTGAAGAGCACCAAGATGAGTCATGGAGAATCCATCTAAGACTACTTCACAAGGGTCTCTCACATCAATGAACAACTAGAATCCATTGGAGACAAACTTGATGAAGATGAGATGGTTATGACTGCTCTCAATGGTCTCACTAGACCCTAGGAGTCATTCATCTAGATGATGTGTGCCAGGAAGGAAAGCATGAATTTTGATGTTGTATGGGAAGATTACATTCAAGAGGAGACTAGAGTGGAAAATAGAGAATCCCTATTAAAGGAGGATGATCAAGCCCTAGCCACTCATACCAAGAGAAGAATAAGTCAGCCAAACTTCAAGAAGGGAAAAAAGAGGGAGTATCAATCTCCCAGGAAGTTCCAAAATACAAGAGAAAGTCTCCCCGATAGGGACTACTCTGGCTTTCAATGTTTTCATTGTGATAAGATAGGACACCTTGCCATAAATTGTCCTATGAAGAAACAAGAATATAAGAAGAGGATCAACAAAAACAAAAGACATCATGATCATCTGGCTGAAGATGAGGACAAAGAAGAAGAAGAGGAAGGACCTCCAAGTAAGCCAGCAAGAGAAGAAGATGCAGAAGAATATGTGCTATTCTCTGCACTCTCTAGATCTATAACACCTAGAGAAGATACTTGGCTTATTGATAGTGGTGCTTCAAAGCACATGATGAGACAAAATAAAACTTTGTCAAGACTTGAAGAAAAGAAATCTCCTCAGAAAGTATCTCTAGGAGATGACTATCAATATTCGATCAAAGGAATTGGGGAAGCAAGCTACAAGCTTGATTCAAGAAATCCCTTAAAGATGAAAGAAGTACTATATGTACCAGATCTGAAGAAGAATTTACTTTCTATCTCAACTTTAGATAAGAAAGGATTCAGAGTTGCATTCATAGATGGACAAGTACTCATGTGGCCCAAAGGGAAGAATATTGAAGATGCAGTTGTCATTGGTGAAGAAGAAGGAGGCCTATATAAACTCAAGGAACATTCAAAAACAGGCCTTGCTCATGAGTCCACTAATCCTAGTGAGCTATGGCATAGAAGGCTTTCTCCCATCAATTACAAAGCACTACCTCATGTGAACAAAGTAGTGACGAGATTACCAGACATGAAGATCAAACATGAAGGATGTACGAAAGGAAAGAACATCAAGAATCCATTCCCGAAGAGAGAAACAAAAACAAAAGGTACGTTGGAATTGATTCATTCATATGTGTGTGGTCCAATGTCCTCCACATATTTAAGTGGTTTCGAAATTTATATTACCTTTATTGATGACTATTTAAGAAATACATGGATCTACTTCTTGAAAGCAAAGAGCGAAGTGTTTGATAAATTCAAGGAATTCAAAGCCTTGATAAATAATCTTTCAGACAAGAGAATCAAGACACTCCAATCAGACAATGGTACACAGTATACTTCAAAAGAGTTTGAAGCCTTCTGTAAAGATGTCGGAATCAAGAGGGAACTAACCACTCCCTACAATCCTCAACAGAATGGTGTTGCGGAAAGAAAGAACAGAACCATCATGGAGGCAGTGAAGACAATGATATATGATCAAGATCTTTCAATGCATCTATGGGCAGAAGCAGCAAGAACTGTTGTCTATGTACATAATAGAATATCTCACAATGCTCTTGGATTCAAGACTCCAGAAGAGATGTTCACAAGAAAGAAGCATGAGGTAAGTCACCTCAAGATATTTGGTTGTCCAATATATGTTCATATACCAAAAGAGAAAAGAACCAAGATGGACCCTTCCAGGAAAAAGGGAATATTTGTTGGATACTGTGAAGTGTCCAAGGCATTCAGAATTTACATTCCTGGATTCCATCACATGGAAATCAGTAGAGATGTAACATTCGATGAAGAAGAATCTCTCAAGAGATCCAGAAAATTTCAACATGAAGAAGTGTATGAGGAAGATGTACCTCCCAGAAATGTAGAGACTACATCCCTCCCTGAAGATGAAGTACCTGAAGAGCATGATATGACAGAACCACAGGAACCTCCTACGATGGAGATATCACAAAAGAGAAAGCCTGCTTGGGAAAGAGAAATTATACACGAAGCATAAAGATATGGAGCTCCTAAAGGCTCCACAAGGATAAGCAAGAAGCCCAAGCCATTTTCCAGCTATGTGGATTTGATGTGTGATCTGGTGGATCAAGAACCTACAAACTATGAAGAAGCGGTACATAAGAAAGAATGGGTAGAAGCAATGACTGAAGAATACCAATCAATAATGAAGAATGATGTATGGGATATAGTTCCCAAACCAGAAGGAAAGAGTGTAGTATCCTCCAAATGGATCTACAAGATAAAAACATCCAGCTGATAGAAGTATCGAGAAGTATAAAGTAAGATTTGTGGCTAGAGGTTTCTCTCAGAAAGAGGGAATTGATTATGAAGAGACATTTGCACCAGTATCACGGTATACTTCAATTAGAACTATCATGGCACTTGCAACCATGATGAAGTGGGACTTACACCAGATGGATGTGAAGACAGCCTTCATGAATGGTGTGATTGAAGAAGAAGTATACATCGAACAACCACAAGGATTTGAATTTGAAGACAGAAGGACTCACGTATGCAAACTGAAGAAGGCCCTGTATGGCTTGAAGCAAGCTCCTAGAGCTTGGTATGGGAGGATAGATAGTTTCCTAACGAGCTTGGACTCTACCAAGAGTAAAGCCGATCCTAACCTTTACTATAAGGTTATAGAAGATGAACCTGTCATACTATTACTATATGTGGATGATCTATTTCTAACAGGGAATGAGAAACAGATTGTGGAAAGCAAGAAGAAGCTCACTGAAGAATTCGAGATGAGAGACCTTGGGTTAATGCATTATTTCCGAGGTTTGGAAGGATGGCAAAGTTCAGAATGAATCTTTCTCAACCAGGGAAAGTATGCAGTAGAGATATTGAAAAGATTCGATATGTTGGAATGCAAAGCCATGGACACACCCATGGATTCCAACCTGAAGTTATTAGCTGATGACTCATCAGAGTTAGTGGATGTGACTCAATACAGACAGATTATTGGGTCGTTGATGTATCTAACAAATACCAGACCAGACATTTGTTTTTTTATGAACACCTTGAGTCAATATCTAGTTCAACCTAGACGTGTTCACCTAATATTTGCACAACATGTGATGAGATATCTGAAAGGGACTATAGACTTTGGTCTATACTATGATGGAAACCATGAGTACAGATTCTATGGATATATGGATGTAGATTGGGATGGAGGTGTATCAGACAGGAAAATTTCATCAGGTGGTTGTTACTGAGCTTGGGATCTCCTATGATTTCATGGTTTAGCAGGAAACAGTCCAATGTTGCTCTTAGCACAACTGAAGCAGAATATATAGCAGCTTACTATGCTAGTTGTGAAGCCATATGGCTTCGGAAGCTGATGTCAGGTTTATTCAACCTGGAGTTGGATACTACCATGATTCTTTGTGATAATCAAAGTTGTATAAAGATGACAGAGAACCCAGTGTTCCATGATAGATTGAAGCACATAGAAATCCGGTATTTCTACATTCGAGATATGATGTAGAAGGGAGCCATAAAGCTCTAGTATGTGAGTACTGATGAACAATTTGCTGATGTGTTGACGAAGCCTCTGTCCCGGGTAAATTTCGAATACTTTCGAGACAAGCTTGGTTTTTTTTGGAAAGACATTCCTCGAAATGGGGAGCAGTGATGTTGCAGTGGGATTATATCATCCCTGGACACTTGTCCTAAAGTGATCCGGTGACTTCGGTCCTCAAGAATGAAGAGAGATTGTATCATCCCAGGACATTTGTCCAGAACGAATCCAGTGACTTCGGTCCTCAAGAATGTGGTGGGATTGTATCATCCTTGAACTTTGGTTCATAATGGATTCAGTGACTTTGGTCCTCGACAATGTGGTAGGATTGTATCATCCTTGAACCTTTGCTCAAAATGGATCCGGTGACGTCGGTACTCGAAAACGTGGTAGTATTGTATCATCCTTGAACTTTTGTTCAGAATGGATCTGGTGACTACGATACTCGAGAACATGGTAGGATTGTATCATCCTTGAACTTTTGTTCAGAATGGATCCAGTGACTTCAGTACTCAAGAACGTGGTAGGATTGTATCATCCTTGAACTTTTGTTCAAAATGGATTCGATGACTTCGATACTCGAGAACATGGTAGGATTGCATCATCCTTGGACTTAGTCCTAAAGTGATAGGGAGTGATTATCCCGTAATAGAATCCGGTGACTTTGGTTGTCGAGAATGTGGTGGGATTGAATCATACTTGGACTTTAAGTCCAAAAGTGATCTAAATACTTTTGTCTTCGTATTGTGGATTGCAGGTTGTTAATGATGATGATGTTCCTAATCAAAAGATTAGAGTGTGATGATGATGATGTTACTGATCGAAATATTAGAGTGTGATGATGATGATTTTACTGATTGAAAGAGAAAAGTATGATGATTATTATGATTACTGATCGAAACATCAAGAATGTGTTGATGATGATGTTGCTGATCAAAAGTTCAGAATATGATGATGATGATGATGTTGATGGAAAGTTCAGATGATGATGTTGTTGTCGATCGAGTGGTCAAAGTGTTGCTGCTGCTAAAGTTTGAACATAAAGACTATATGTTGAAGATGATGAAAAGCTTCCAATTATTTATAGATGTATCACCCTGATGATGTTGATGATGCCCTCTCTCTCCTATTGTTGTTGTTGATGATGTTGTTGTAGAATACCCTTCTCGTTAAGGGGGAGTGTTGAATTATTGTAACTTCGAAGAATATTATAAATATAATTTAGTGGTCCCCAATGCTCCTATCGAGAGAATCACTTGTATTTATTTGTACCCCGATGTTCATATCGGGAGAATTACTAAAAGTCATGAGGAAGTCCCCTCTGCTCTAAGTCGGGTCATTAGTACCCCAGTTGTGGTTACTCGAGCCTACATAATTGAGTTAGGATTACTCGAGCCTACATAACTGAGTTAAATATTAAGTGAATGAAAGAATATAAATAGAGGGAGGCTCTCCTCATTTGAGACACACACACACTCACTTGTGTAGCGCAAGAGAGAGAGAGAGTTGTAGTTGGAGAAGGAGGAGGATCAGTCTTTTGGGTTTTACCTTTTATCTTTTTGGGGCATCTATATTGCAGAAGCTTTTGTTGGGTTTTTCCCTTTAGGGTTTTCCCAGGATAAATTTGTTTTGTTCTTGTGATACTATTTCTTTCAGTGATACTTTCTATATTCTTTTGTTATGAAATTGAAATTAAATGTTGATAATCTAGCCTAGCATATGGAATTTTAACACATCCAAGTAGAATCCTCTGTTGGTCACTTCTTCCACTTGACCAAATACTCCAGATAGTCCCTCCTCCTTGTACTCTTCGTCACTCTAGTGTCCAGAATGGCCTCAACTTCCAATGGTTGTGCCACAGGCATCTGCCCCACCCATTGTAAGTCTTAAGTGGGATCTTCACCTTCTGCAAAGGTTCCAGTGTCACCTGCTACATAAGGATATAGATCTGCTACATTAAAGATTGGTGAAATACCCACTCCTGTAGGCATCTCTAACTCATAAGCATTTGTTGAAAACTTCCTGAGTATTCTACAGGGTCCAATATTCTTCATCTTCAACTTGTTATACTCTCCTTTAGGAAATCTGTCTCTCCTCAGGTATGCTAAGACCAAATCTCTTACTTCATAGTTCTTCTCTATTCTTTTGGAATCTACTCTGGCCTTGTAACTGGTCTTACTCTGCTGTAACCTCACTTTCACTTCTTCCTGTATTTCACTAATTCTTGTAGCAAACTCTTCTCCATCAGCACTTCGTTTCTGCAATTGACCTAAGTCACGAAGTTCACACACTCCTCTTGGATGCATTCCATACAGAATTTGAAATTGACTCATCCATGTACTCTTGTTTGGTGAATCATTATAGGAAAACTCAGTTTGAGCTAATACTCTGTCCCACTGCTTAGGACTGTCCCAAATCAAACTCCTCAACATGTTCCCCACACTCCTATTGACTACCCCAGTCTATCCATTAGACTGTGGGTGATATGCTGAACTGAAGTTCAGTCTGGTACCCAACTTCTTCCACAAGGTCCTCTAGAAATGACCTATGAACTTCACATCTCTGTCTGATATAATGATTCTAGGTAAACCATGTAGCTTTACAACTTCATCAAAGAACAAGTTATCAATGTGTGTGGTATCACTAGTCTTGTAACATGGAATGAAATGTGCCATCTTAGTGAATCTATCCACTACAACAAAGATAGAATCATGTCCCCTCTAAGTTCTTGGTAAACCCAGAATGAAATCCATACTCACATAATCCCAAGGCCTAGTTGGAATAGGCAATGGTGTATACAATACTTTGTTTTGGATTCTCCCATTAGCATGCTGGCATACTCTACATTTGCTTACAAACTTCTCCACTCCAGACCTCATCCTTGGCCAAAAATAGAAATGACCCAACTGTCCGAAGGTTTTATCACTTCCAAAGTGACCTGCCATATGTAACACCTTGGTTTTGACCCCATTGTATTAAATGTACATGATGTATATATTTTAATGAATCATGGTGTGGAGCTAAAGGAAAAATCCCCACCATCGATTTGGTTGTGTTATGTTTCGGCGAACAAAATCGTTGCCGATGGTATATTGTGTTATTCGGCACATATGGTTTCTAGCATCATGTAAATGTGTTTTTAATTAAATAACCCCAACCAGCTATGTCACTGCAACCATATTGAAAAGGGCATGATTTTATTGAGGATAAGGAGGGGGAATGTTAAACCTTGAGCCCATGGGGGAAAAGCCATGTGTCACCACCCTTTTTGTTTTTCTCACCTTCCCTTGTCTCATCCAACTACCACCTTAAATGTTCTGTTCATTAGTTGGGGCAGTTATTGTTGGGGAGTGGAGTGTGGCAGGACTGTCAGTCCTTGCCCACACGCACACTCCACTAGCAAATCGAACCTCACGTTGGGCAGGAAAAATGACTACGCCCATCATTCTACTCTCTTCACGACGGCGCGGGGCACTCTTCCGCAATTTCCCACTCGCCATTCTCCATTGTCATCCATCCTCACGCAGAGAGACGTCCTGTTCCTCACGCGGAGGATTCTTTCTGTTTGGTCTCACGCAGCAAGGAGGAGAGTCGTTTTTGGCTGTCATTCACGTTTTCTACAGGGGGGTATATGTGGTTCCTATATAGAATTGTGGTCTGCATGTATGTTTTTCCTCATGCACAGGATGGGAGTCCGATTTCTTTCCCCAGTGCAGACTGTGTAATTTTTCTGATTGCTTCATCCCATTGTGGAGCCGGGAGCTGAGGTCTTTCCCACGTTGTTCGTGGCTATTGTTTCCCCAACGTTTTGTTGGTTGTGTTTGTTGTTACGTTTTGGGCTGTTGTAGGTTGTTATGGAGTCGTTTTGGCCACGATAGGGCCAAGAACGACTCAGGAGTTGTTTTCCCCTGTCCAAGCTGTCAATAGCTCGTTTTGGCTATGTGTATGCAATGGTTGGTCTTCGGACTGTGTTGGAGTGGGGATGAGGGCTTGGTTTGCTTGATAAACCTAGTGTGTCACGTCCCCATGCCTCCGACCAGCGAAGAGGATGCAATCTCCATGGCTCAAACCACCCGGGCTAAAAGCCCCATGAACATATGCATGCATAAAAAGACTGAAACAGAATGTTGAAGGAGAAACTTGAACTAAATTATGCACACATGGATGTTTATCATGCACAAATGCAATTATGTATCTTGAACAACGGAATCAACATGCATTCACACAAGCATTCATTAACATGTTCATCATTTTCATTAACAGAAAATAAGGTTGCAGAAGTAAAATGAACGAGATCACTTATCTTAAGAAAAACTCGAATCCGCAACCCGCTACGTCGCTGCAACGTTCCACCCAACCATAGGCCAGCGTGCTCCTTAATCTCTCAGCAGCGCTGTCACCCCCGATCTGGGCATGATTCTCCAAGGAATAAGGGAACTAGCAGGCTTACACGTAGCCAAAGGTATACAAGACACATCCAAGCCAACACAGTTGGGTTTATCAGGCCATCCAGGAGTTGGGAAAGGCTAAATGCTAAGATGGTGAGCTCATTACAGAGCCAAGAACGCCTACACTAGAACTATCCT
>LPNX010013052.1:637900-658459 GCA_001517045.1 Pseudotsuga menziesii | reverse complement strand
AAACAACAGTTCTGAAACGGTAATTAGCATACATTACCAACATACATGGGGAAAACAGCAGTCTGTTTTTCACAATCGAGGCCGCTGAGGAAAAACGTATGCAACCACACTTGGGGACGAATTTACAGTATCCCGACCGGTGCATATACAGCCACAATGCAGAATCCACAATTTAGCCCCTGAGCAAAGGATGGAGCCACACCATTCTCAAATTCACAAAGGAGAAACTATGTGGTTAAAACCAGGAAATCCTGTGCGTGAGAGACTAATGAACGGGCAATGGTTCAGGCGCGAAAATGAACAGCCCCCAGAGAGGACGTGGAAGTGGATGTGTGTGAGCCTTCAGCAAAGTCGTGGAGGGTGAAATACCTGCGTGTGGATGAGCAACGTGACGAAGGAACAGACTGTGGAGGTGAACAGCCAAATCGTGAGGTCACGAATTGGAGAGTGTGGGTGTTCAGCACAGGCGTGAAGAGAAGAAAAATCTGCGTGAGGGATCCTTTTGGCCATTGTGGAGTCAACCGTCGTGGTGGAGTGTGCGTGTGGGTGAGGACTGACAGTCCTGCCACCCCACTTCCAAGACCATAACTGCCTCAACCACCACCAGCCTTTCTTAATGAAAGTGGTTGGAATAAAACAAAGGAAGAAGACATATGGGTTTTTCTCTCATTGGCCAAGGTTGACAATTTCCCTACATCCTTATCCTTGTGAAAATCATGCCCCTTTCTCTTTTTAGTTGCCGCGATCATAGCTGGTCGGGTTCATTTAATTAATTATAGATGCCTATTTACATGATGACGAACATAATACATGCCGCATTTCCCGATATACCATCGGCGACAGGTTTAAATCCAAAACATAACATAATCGATCAATGGTGGGGCCTTGGCCTTTAGCTCCACACCATGATCACTTTACAATATATACATCATATACATCTAATGCAACGGGGTCAAAACCGGGGCATTACATGGTGTGTTTGGGAGCCACACAGACAAAGCTAGAGGGTTGGCTTTCTTCTCCACAACCCCTGAATAGCACTGGAAGGGAGGTCTGTTAAATTTTCATATGCTAAGCTAGAACATCGGTATTTCATTTCATTTTCATAACTAAAGCATATAAACAGGATCACTGAAAGAAACAGTATCACAAGAACAACACAGATTTATCCTGGGAAAACCCTAAAGGGAAAAACCCAGCAAAAGCTTCCTCAATATAGATGCCCCAAAAAGATAAAAGATAAAACCAACAAGGAGATCAAATCCTAATCCTCCTCCTTCTCCAGCTACTCTTCTCTTCTCCACTAATGTGATACACAAGTGAGAGTGTGTGCTTCAAATGAGGAGCGCTACACCTCTATCAATATTCATCTATTCACTTAAGTTAACTCATCTGACATGTAGGCTCGAGTTAAATCATGTAGGCTCGAGTTACACATGTAGGCTCAAGTAACCACACTAGGGTGCTGATGACCCACCTTTACAATTAGAGGGGACTACCTCATGACTCTTATTAGTTCTTCCGATTAGAAGCATCGGGGTACAATTTAATACAAGTGGTTCTCCCGGTAGGACCATCGAGGACCACAAAAAGATACATATAGAATATTCTTCGAAGTTACAATATTTCCACACTCCCCCTTAACGAGAAGGGTATTCTACAACAACATCATCAACAACAAAAGTAGGAGAGAGATAGAGGACATCATCAACATCATCAGGGTAACACATCTATAAATCATTGGAAGCTTTTCAACATCATGTAGTCTTCATCTTCAATCTTCAGCCTTTATCACTATTAATTCTTTGACTACTTCGATCAGCAACATCTTCAGCATTTTGATCTTTCAATCAGCAACGACATCTTCAGCACTTTGACCTTTCGATCAGAAACATCTTCAGCACTTTGATTGTTTGATCAGCAACAACATCTTCAGCATTTTGACCTTTCGATCAGCAACATCTTAAGCACTTTGACTTTTCGATCAGCAACAACATCTTCAGCATTTTGACCCTTTGATCGGCAACAACATCTTCAGCACTTTGACCTCTCGATCAGCAATATCATCATCAACACTTTGACCTTTCGATCAACAGCAACATTATCATCATCATACTCTGATCTGTCGATCAGAATCATCATCATCACACTCTGATATTTTGATCAGAAACATCATCATCATACTCTGATCTTTCGATCAAAAACATCATCATCATACTCTGGTCAGTGCGTCATCATCATACTCTGATCTTTCAATCAGTACATCATCATCACCATACTCTGATCTTTCGATCAGTTCATTATCTTCATACTCTGATCTTTCAATCAGTACGTCATCATCATACTCTGATCTTTCGATCAGTACGTCATCATCATCATACTCTGATCTTTCGATCAGTACATCATCATCATCATACTCTGATCTTTCGATCAGTACAGCATCATCATCATCAGCTACAACCTGCAATTCACAACTCAAAGACAAAAAGTCTTTTGATCACTTTTGGACTTAAATTCCAGGGATGATGCAATCCCACCACATTCTCGACAACCGAAGTTACCAGATTGATTACGGGACAATCAGTCCCTATCACTTTAGGACTAAGTCCAAGGACGATGCAATTCTACCACATTATCGAGGACCGAAGCCATCGGATTGATTACGGGAGAATTAGTCCCTATCACTTTAGGACTATGTCCAAGGATGATGCAATCCTACCACATTCTCGAGGACCGAAGCCACCGGATTGATTACAGGAGAATCAGTCCCTATCACTTTAGGACTATGTCCAAGGATGATGCAATCCTACCACATTCTCGAGGACCGAAGCCACCAGATTGATTACAGGAGAATTAGTGCCTATCACTTTAGGACTATGTCCAAGGATGATGCAATCCTACCACATTCTCGAGGACCGAAGCCACCGAATTGATTACGGGAGAATCAGTCCCTATCACTTTAGGACGATGTCCAAGGATGATGCAATCCTACCACATTCTCGAGGATCGAGGTCATCGGATCTATTATGGATAGATGTCCCGGGATGATACAATTCCTCTTCATTCTCGAGGACCGAGGCCACCGGATCACTTATGGACAGATGTCTCGGGATGATACAATCCCTCTTCATTCTCGAAGACTGAGGTCACCAGATCACTTTAGGGAAAGTTCCCAAGGATGATACAATCCCATTGCTACATCACTACTCCCCCTTGCGGGGAAGGTCTTTTCGAACCACACCAAGCTTGTCTCGAAAGTGTTCGAACTTCACTCGGGACAGAGGCTTTGTCAACACATCAACACCTTGTTCATCAGTATTCACACACTGGAGCTTTATGGCTCCCTTCTGCATCATATCTTGAATGTAGAAATACCTGATTTCTATGTGCTTTGATCTGTCATGAAACACAAGGTTCTCTGTCATCTTTATACAACTTTGGTTATCACATAGAATCACGGTAGTGTCCAACTCTAGCCTTGAATAATCCACACATTAGCTTTCGGAGCCATATGTCTTCACCACTAGTAGAGCAAGCTGCTATATATTCTGCTTCGGATGTGCTTAGTGCAACACTAGATTGCTTTCTGCTAAACCATGAAATCATAGCAAATCCCAGACTATAACATCCACCTAATGTGCTTTTTCTATCTGAGATACTTCCGGCCCAATCAGCATCTGTATAGACATACAATCTATACTCATGGCTATTATCATAATATAGACCAAAGTCTATAGATCCTTTCAAATATCTCATCACATGTTTTGCAGCTACCAAGTGAACCCGTCTAGGTTGAACTAGATATTGACTTAAGGTGTTCACAGCAAAACAAATGTCTGGTCTAGTATTTGTTAAATACATCAATGACCCAATGATCTATCTACAATGAGTCACATCCACTAACTCTGATGAGTCATCAGTTAACAACTTCAAGTTGGAATCCATGGGTGTGGAAAAAGCTTTGCATTCCAACATATTGAATCTTTTCAATATCTCTACTGCATACTTTCCCTGGTTGAGAAAGATTCCTTCTGAACTTTGCCATACTTCCAAACCTAGGAAATAATGCATTAACCCAAGGTCTTTCATCTCAAATTCTTCTGCTAGTCTCTTCTTGCTTTTCATAATCTGTTTCTCATTTCCTGTCAAGAATAAGTCATCCACATATAGTAGTAGGATGACAGGTTCATCTTCTACAACCTTGAGGTAAAGGTTAGGATCAGCTTTACTCTTGGTAAATCCCATGCTTGACAGGAAACTATCTATCCTCTCATACCAATCTCGAGGAGCTTGTTTAAGACCATACAAGGCCTTCTTCAACTTGCATACATGAGTATGTCTGTCTTCAACTTCAAATCCTTGAGGTTGTTCTATGTAAACTTCTTCTTCGATCACACCATTCAGAAAAGCTGTTTTCACATCCATCTGGTGTAAGTCCCACTTCATCATGGATGCAAGTGCCATGATAGTTCTAATCGAAGTAGATCATGCTACTGGAGCAAATGTCTCTTCATAATCAATTCCATATTTCTGAGAGAAACCTCTGGCCACAAATCTTGCTTTATACTTCTCGATACTTCCGTCAGCTGCATGCTTTATTTTGAATATCCATTTGGAGGATACTATACTCTTTCCTTCTGGTTTGGGAACTATATCCGATACATCATTCTTCATTATTGACTGGTATTCTTCAGTCATTGCTTCTACCCATTCTTTCTTCTATACCGCTTCTTCATAATTTGTAGGTTCTTGTTCTACTAGATCACACATCAAGGCTACATAGTTGGAAAAAGTATTAGGTTTCTTTCTTTCCCTTTTAGAGCCTTCAGGAGCTCCATATCTTTCTGCCTCTCATATAATTTCTCTTGTCCAAGCAGGCTTTCTCTTTCTTGATATCTCCATCATGGGAGGTTCTTGTGGTCCTGCCATGTCATGTTCTTCAGGAGCTTCATCTTCAGGGAGACATGTAATTTCTTTATTTCTGGGCGGTGTCTCTTCTTCATACACTTCTTCAAGTTGGCACTTCCTAGATCTCTTGAGAGCTTCCTCTTCATCAAATGTCACATCTCGACTGATTTCCGTGTGATGGAATCCAGGAATGTAGATTCTGAATGCTTTGGATACTTCACAATATCCAACAAATATCCCCTTCTTTCCGAAAGGGTCTAACTTGGTTCTTTTCTCTTTTGGTATATGAATATATATTGGACAACCAAATATCTTGAGGTGACTTACCTCAAGCTTCTTTCCTGTGAATATCTCTTCTGGAGTTTTGAACCCAAGAGCACTGTGAGATATTCTATTTTGTACATACACAACAGTTCTTGCCTCTTTTGCCCATAGGTGCATTGGAAGATCTTGATCATATATCATTGTCTTCACTGCCTCCATGATGGTTCTGTTCTTTCTTTCCGCCACCCCATTCTGTTGGGGATTGTAGGGAGTAGTTAGTTCTCTCTTTATTCCCGCATCTTTGCAAAAGGCATCAAACTCTTTTGAGTTGTACTCTCCTCCATTGTCTGATCAGAGTATCTTTATTTTCTTGTCTGAAAGATTATCTATCAAGGCTTTTAACTCCTTGAATTTCTCAAACACTTCACTTTTTGCTTTCAAGAAGTATATCCAAGTCTTTCTTGAAAAATCATCAATAAATGTGATATAATATTCAAAGCCACTTAAGGATGTGGAAGACATTGGACCACATACATCTGAATGAATCAATTCCAACGTACCTTTTGTTTTTTTTTCTCTCTTCGGGAATGGATTCTTGATGTTCTTTCCCTTCGCACATCCATTAGAGGAAATTTGGGGTCTAAAATGGGCCTTATAAGAAAACGTGCCAAAATAAGTTTTTGTGAGTTGGAATTCAAGAACCAATAGAATTTCAATAAAATAAGTCAACCATAATGGTTGAATTGACATATTTGTCATTAAAAAAAACTACTTTTTTTGTTTGTATTTTCGACATATCTCATTGTGTTTTTACTCAAATTTCGATCGGGAGAGCTCGTTGGATGCAGAATTTGATTTTGCATCCAACGAGTACCCACACTGCATAATTTTGATGGACCCCTCTACCCCAAAAATAAGAAATACCTGAAAAAACGTGATGATGACATCATCATCACATTTTTTCAAGTATTTCTTGTTTTTGGGGTAGCGGGGTCCATCAAAAGTATGTAGTGTGGGTAATCGTTGGATGCGGAATCAAATTCCGCATCCAACGAGCTCTCCCGATCGAAATTTGAGTAAAAACACAGCGAGATATGTCAAAAATACGAACACAAAAAGTAGTTTTTTTCTTTCTTCCTCCAAAATTAATCAATATTATTTTATTATTTTAACTACTATTTTATTATTTTCCTTAGGAGGCCCATTTTAGACCCCAAAATTCCTCTAATGCTTTGCAAATGCCTTCATGATGATCTTCATGTCTGGTAATCCCGTCACTACTTTGTTCACATGAGGTAGAGCCTTGTAATTGATGTGGGAAAGCCTTCTATGCCATAGTTCACTAGGGTCTGTGGACTCATGCATAAAGGTTGTTTCTGAGTGCCCCTTGAGTTTATACAAGCCTCCTTCTTCTTCACCAATGATGATTGCATCTTCAATATTCTTTCCTTTGGGCCACATGAGTACTTGACCATCTATGAAAGAAACTCTAAATCCCTTCTTATCTAAAGCTGAGATAGAAAGTAAATTCTTATTTAGACCAAGTACATATAATACATCTTTCATTTTTAAAGGATTACCTGATTCAAGTTTGTAGCTTGCTTCACCAACTCCTTTGATCGGATATTGATAGTCATCTCCTAGGGATACTTTCTGAGGAGAGCTCTTTTCTTCAAGTTTGGACAGAGTTTTCTTTTGTCCCATCATGTGCTTTGAAGCACCACTATCAATAAGCCAAGTGTCTTCTCCAGGAGCCACAGATCCAGAGAGAGCAGAAAACAGTACATACTCTTCCGCATCTTCTTCTCTTGCTTGTTTTCTTGAAGGTCCTTCATCTTCTTCTTCTTCATCCTCATCTTCAGCTAGATGAGCATGGTATATTTTGTTGTTGTCGATCCTTTGCTTATATTCTTGCTTCTTTATAGAACAATTTCTGGCAATGTGTCCTATCTTGTCACAATGGAAGCATTGAAAGCCAGAGTAGTCCGTACTTGATAGACTTTCCTTCGATCTTTGGAATCTTCTGGGAGGTTGATGCTCTTTGTGAAATCCCTTCTTGAATATGGGTTGATTCCTCCTTCTTTTCCTAGTATGAGTGGCTAGGGCTTGATCATCCTCTTTTAGTAAGGCTTCTCTATTTTCCACTCTAGTCTCCTCTTGAATGCAGTCTTGCCATACCACATCAAACTGCATGATTTCCTTCCTGGCACACATCATTTGAATAATGATTCCCATGGTCTGGTGAGACCATTGAGAGCAGTCATAACCATTTCATCTTCATCAAGCTTATCTCCAATAGCTTCTAGTTGCTCTTTGATCTGAGAAACCTTCATGAAGTAGTCTTGGATGGATTCTCCATGACTCATCTTGATGCTCTTCAGTTGAGTTCTTAGATTCATCTTTCTGTTAATGTTTCTTCCTTCATACATTCTATATAGGGCATCAAACATTTATTTTGGAGTCTTCTTGGATGACACTTGAGTGATCGAGTGATCCTTGATGGAGTCAGCAATAATCATTTGTGCCCTAATCATATCCTTTCTATGCTTCTCCTTGGATTTAGCTTCTTCAGGTTCTGTAACTTCTTCTTTGACATACTTATCAAGATCATTCTCTTGGAGAATGAGACCAATCTTGTATTTCCATGCTCGAAAATTCTCTATGCCTTCTAGCTTGTCTTCAAGCTTAGTGCTTGGGGTCATCTTGTCAAAAAATCAACAAAAATTGAAATTTTGCAAAATGAGAAACTGACCTTACCATGAGATGCGCTTGAGTGAGGTGAGTTGACTGATGTGATTGGATTCTGGAGATCTCAATTCTTCACCTTCCAAATCAAACTTGCAAGATTCAGCTTCTGCAAATTTCTAGTTCAGTAGTTTTCTGGTGCAGCTGTCAAACTAGGGTTTGACTTTTCCAGAGATTCACTGTGGTGTCCCCGACCCTCCGATCGGCGAAGAGGACGCTACCCACACCACACAAACGGACAAATAGCCCCATGAACAGGAACAGACAACAATGCTGAAATAAGAAGCTTAAACATAACACATACCAAGATGCATAATCCATCATACAAGATGCATAAAACATACAAGGATACACAGTTACTCAACATTCAGCGGAAGCAACACACACATTCCAGCATTTAACATGTTCATCATAATTCATGGAACAATAGATATAATTGTAGAGGTGAAACAATCAGGATTACTTATCTTTCAATGAAGAACTCGCCCCGCAACCAGCTACGTCGCTGCAACGTTCCACCCAACCATAGGCCAGCATGCTCATCAATCTCTCAGCAACACTGCCACCCCCGAGCTAGGCATGATTCCTCAAGGAATAAGGGTCAATGCAGGCTTACACATAGCCAAGGTTTTCCAATCAGCCAAACCCACACAGCAGGGTTTTACCAAGTCATCAAGGAGCTAGGACAGGCTAAATGCCAAGATGGTGGCCTCAACACCAGTCTTCTCATGCATACATAGCCTCTAATCCCACTCTCAACAGTCCGAAGACCAATCACTGCATACTGCAGCAAAACAATCCCTTCACAGCTCTGTGAAGACAACTGGATGACAATCCCAACAAAGGGAGAAACACAGCTCAAGCCACAAGACAACTCAGAGTTGTTCTTGGCCCTAGCGTGGCCAAAACAACTCAACAGCAACCCAAAACTAGGGTACATCAACAGCCACAACCTCACAATGAATGAGGGCAACAATCCACAGTCCCAAAATAGAGGAGAGGGAAAACTCCCAGCGTAGACATGGGAAAACACAAACGCAGACCACAGTAGACAGCATACACAGCAACAAGCGACAAGGAGACATACACATACCACCGAAACCGGTATGGAACACACAGGCACACAGCCCCGAGCGTGAATGGCTCCTACACCCGAAAATCCTGAGTGACAGCCACGATTTCACCCGTTCCCTGTGTGAGGAAAACCATCGCAGAACTCCTGTGCGTGAGAAGGGGAGAGAATGACTCTCTGTGTGTGGATGGACAACCGATGGAGAATCCCCCAAAACGATGCGCGTGAGGAAGCAGTCCTCCCTGCGTGAAGGGAAAAACTTATACAGACCACAATCATCCAAAAGAATGGAGAGCCGACCCCTGCCCGCGTGAGGGTAATCAACGAAGATCTCCCACCTGCTCGTGAAGAGAACCCTCCGCGTGAGGATGGACCAGACCAAAACAATGGAGGAATGGAGAGAGAGGAAAGAGTGGGGAGAATGGAATGTCACTCCTCTACCCTAGCGACGTGAAGAGGAGAGTCTGCTGGTGGAGTGGACACGTGGGCAAGGACTGACAATCCTTCCACAGCCACCACTACTCAGCAATAACTACTTCAACTACTCCACAAAACATTAAAGAGGTTGGATGAGACAAGGGAAGATGGAAAATCAAACAAGGTGGTAACACATGGATTATCCCCCCCATAGACCAAGGTTTGACATCCCCCACACCCTTTTCCTTTGGAATCATGCCCTTTTCATTTTAACGTTGCACTGCCGGAGCTGGTTGTGGGTTTATTTTAATTGATGTGCATATTTACATGATGCCAAACTATAATGTGCCGGATAGCATGATATACCATCGGCAACTATCCCCATTTCCGAAACATACACAACCAAATCGATGGTGGGGCTTTTTCCTTTAGCTCCTCACCATGATTAATTACATTATATATATCATGCAAATGGGGTCAAAACCGGGGTGTTACATGCACACATCCAAAAAACTCGATTCCAGGCTCAAAAGATGCGCTCTGGGAGGGCGCACCTTTCTATGCAAGCAATTTTTCGAGACTCAAAAATTTTCCCGAAAACCCTAATTTCTTCCGGGGAGAGAGAGAGCTATTTCACCTTGTGAAAGATGTCATGTTCAGGTTAGCTCTGATACCATGTTAAATTTTCATATGCTAAGCTAGAACATCAGTATTTCATTTCATTTTCATAACTAAAGCATATAAACAGGATCACTGAAAGAAACAGTATCACAAGAACAACACAGATATATCCTGGGAAAACCCTAAAGGAAAAAACCCAGCAAAAGCTTCCTCAATATAGATCCCCTAAAAAGATAAAAAATAAAACCAACAAGGAGATCAAAGCCTGATCCTCCTCCTTCTCCAGCTACTCTTCTCTTCTCCACTAATGCGCTACACAAGTGAGTGTGTGTGCTTCAAATGAGGAGCGCTACACCTCTATTTATATTCATTCGTTCACTTAAGTTAACACATTCGACATGTAGGCTCGAGTTAAATCATGTAGGCTCGAGTTACACATGTAGGCTCAAGTAACCACACTGGGGTGTTGATGACCCACCTTTACAATTAGAGGGGACCACCTCATGACTCTTATTATTTCTTCCGATTAGAAGCATCGAGGTACAATGTAATACAAGTGGTTATCCCGATAGGACCATCGGGGACCACATACATATAGAATATTCTTCAAAGTTACAATATTTCAACAAGGTCAAGGCCTGAGGAACTGTGTAGCAGAGAAGGGACTAATTTCCTTGTGTTGGGTGTGTGTGGGTGTTCTAGAAGCCATGCTAGTTCTAGTGTAGGTGTCCTTAGCTCTACAATGAGCTCACCAACTTAGCAATTAGCCTTTCCCAGCTCTGTGATGGCCTGATAAACTCAACTATGTTGGCTTGGCTGGTTTGTTGATGGCCTGATAAACCCAACTATGTTGGTTTGGCTGATCTACTGTTTTGTGTATCCTTGGCTATGTGTAAGCTTGCTTGTTCCTTATTCCTTGGGGAATCATGCCTAGCTTGGGGGTGGCAGAATTGCTGAGAGATTAAGGAGCACGCTGGCCTATGGTTGGGTGGAACGTTGCAGCGACGTAGCTGGTTGCGAGACGAATCCTTTATAAGATAAGTATTCTTGACCATTTCGTCTCTGCATTTATATTTATTGTTTAACGAATGATGATGAACATGTTGAATGCTTGAATGAATCTATGTTTTATTCTGCTATGTATGTAAAGGATTATGCATCATTAGTACGTTTTATGTTCAAGCATTTTGGTTTTGTGTATCTTCATGTTCATGGGGCCAGTTGCCCGAATGTTTAATGACACTGTAGCATCCTCTTCGTCGGTCGAAGGGTCGGGGATGTTACAGAGTGGTATCAGAGCAAAGGTTGCAGCATGGACCTGAATGGGTCGTGAGAACCATTGACAGAGGCAGGTTGCCATAGCACGGCAGGAAGAAATCTATGAATGATAGAAAATTTCGTTGAAAAATTTTCGAAGCGCCGATCTCGTCGGGCCATCGGAAAACTTAGTGGGAAGCCCTTCTGATGCAGCGTACAGAGTAGTCTAGGGGCCACCTGATACAAACCTCGACAGCGGCAAAATTTAATTGATTTGATCGGCGAAAATTAGCTGATGGGCTAGCCGACATAGCGGCAGAGGAAAGATGAGGAAGACGTTGATACGTCGACTCAGTTTAAGTTAAAGATTGCCGAAAATTACATGTTGAAAGTGTCGATACGTCGACGGAAGCTAAAGGAAGTTTCGGCAAAAATTAGTGGACAAGAGCACTAACCCGAAAGAGAAAGAATTTTTTTCCTAAAATTTGCTTAAGTGTTGAAAGCATTGAAAGAAATTAGTTGTTTGGACCGCCAATGCCGTCGGCGAAATTTAGTCGATGGCGCAGCCGACGCGGCGGCGGACAAAGAAGGAAGTTTTGCCGAACTGTCGGCGAAAATTAGATGATGAAGCTGCCGATGCCGCGACGGACGTCGGAAGAAGTTAGCTATTCGGATTGTCGAAACGTTGGCGGAAAATAGTTGATGAGACCATCAATACGTCGGAGAAGGTAAGTGGATTGGTCCGCCGACGTGCCGGAAGACATTAGTTGTTTTGATCTCCGATGAACGTCGAAAAACATTAGTTGTTTGGGAATACGCCATTGCGGCTGTCAACTAGACTATCATTCCGACGGTTAGAGTTTTCAACTGTCAATCGTCGACACATAACGCTTAGTGGTTCCACCCGTCGATGGGTGTTATGGTCCGTGGAAGGTTGGATGGTTGCCCACCGTTGCGGATGCCAACGGAACTATCCACCCGAGGGATAGTGCTTCCGATCGCCGATGCCGCAGTGGTTAACCATTTCGACCGTCGACAGGGTTATGGATGCGGAAACCACAGTGAGTTTGTTGCCCGCCATTGCGGCCGCCTAGGGAACTATCCACCCGAAGCACAGTGCATCTGACCACCGATACAATGTTATGGGAGTTAGTCTCCTCGCTGATGCCGCAGGGGATAACAGTTTCGATCACCGGCACACAACAAACCTTGGCATCACCGATAAATGGTCTGGAAGCTTAGACCACCAAGGATCCAATGCATCGGAAAACTTTAGTTGATGGAACCGCTGATACATCGAAAAATTACAGTTCAGAGGGTCGTCAATGAGCACCGGAGGAAAATTGTTGTTTTGACCGCCGAAGTGTCGGGATTTTAGTTGGGATAAGACCCGATTTTATACAAGGAAATTTTTGGGTTTTCAAGTGGGATTTTCAGCGAATCTCAGTTGTTTTTCAGTGGGTTTTTCAGCAAATTGTTAGTGGATTACAGGGCTGAAAAGGAAGAATATTTTGTGTTTAAACGAAATTATATTTTATGATTTTTCCAGGAGAAGGTAAGTAATGCTGGTTTATATCAATGTTATGCATCTAATAGTTGTGTTACTAACACGTTTGCAGAATCATAGACACCTCCAAGGGCAGTATTCCAGATAGTGCAGCTTGGTAAGTGAGTGGTGGTTCAATTATGAGAACCCATGATGGATATGATGCCCGGGATTCTTATGAGCGTGTGAGAGATGCCATGGGAGAAAATGTCCGTAACGGAAATGATGACATAGAGTCTAATGGAAGGAGGTTCCAAGAGACACCGTCAGATGTTGCAGCCACCATGAGAAGTTTAATTAAAGCCCAGGAAGAGCAGCACCAGTTGAATGATGCTATGTTGCAGAGCTTGACAGACTTGCAAAGAAAGATAGACTCTAGGAGGGGTGCAGCAAGATCGGAAGGCAATAAGAACAGTACTAGGAGACAGATAAGGACTTCTAGTGGATCACCTGACTCCGAAGAATCCAGCGGAGATTCAAGCTCATCTTCTTGCAAAAGAAAAAGAAGGAGACACCATAGGGATCACTCTCGGGATGAATTTAAGAAGTCTAAACCTCCCACATTTGATGGTGAGGTAAAGACTGGGCAACAGGCTGAAGCTTGGCTTCTTGGGATAAAGAAGTACTTCCAAGTCCAAGATCATTCGGGAAACATGAAGGTAAGAGTTGCCATATTCAATCTGAATGGAAGGGCATCCATTTGGTGAGAACACTTCAAGCAAGTAAAGAGGATCATTGAAAGGAGACATAAGTGGAAACAGTTCAAGAAGTGTTTCAAGCAGAAATACCTCTCTGACAGGTATTATGATAACAAGATTAAGGAGTTCCATGAGCTGAAATTGGGACAACAGACCATGGAAGAGTATGCAAATAAGTTTTTGGAGCTGTTGAGGTATGTCCGGTACATTAAAGATGAAAAGGTGAAGGTCCAGCGTTTTCTGAGTGGATTGCCTCAGTGTTACAAAGATAGAATTGAGTTTTATGAACCTAGAACTCTTGAGGAAGCAAATAAGAAAGTCTAAGTATTGCTACGAGCAAAGCAAAGGTAAACCTGATTACCATAAGGCATGGAAGGACAAGAAGAATGAGAAGTTTGACCAAAAAAAGAAAGGTTTCAAACCTTCTAGATTCAAGAATCAGCAGAAGCAGCCATCCCAAGCTACGAGTAAACCAGTTGGAGTGGTAGGAGAAAAGCCTAAGGATCCACAACAGAATAGAAGACCACTTCAATGTTGGAGATGTGGAGGACCCCACATGCGCAGAACTTGTCCACTCGAGAATGAGAGTGTTAGGATTATTAATCCTCCCTTGTCCAAATTTGGTCATATGTCTAAATTGGGAGTCATGTCTAAATCGGGAGTCCATCCAGTCTATTTATAGTCATTAACACCATTGGGTCCACTTGACCTAATTGGGGCACATGTTTCAGTTGCTAAAGTGTAGGGAACACTAATTGAGGCTCACTGCCACTTATTGCACTTGATTGCATAAGTTTAGGAGCCTCCTAGATCAATCCCTACAATTTAGGAAGCCACTGGGAGTGCTGAAACCAACCAAGGTCAGTTCACTTCAGTTAATGACTAGTCAAGCTAAGTTAGGAGTCAGTTACATTCAGTTCTAGTCCTCTACATTCAATTAGCGCTAGGTTTACTTGAATAAACACATGTGGGGCGCATTTCTCACCTACCACTATCAGTTAACCTTAATCAACACTGAATGTAACACTTTAGTTGTGTTTTAGAGCTCCGATGAACTCCGGTTATGGTTTAGACAAGGTCAGTTAACCACTGAGTCCTCTGATAGTGATTTAGACAAGGTCTTGGTTACCTACAGTCAAGTAGAGTCTAATCAATTCGAACTTCCTCATGTGGATTCGAATTGCTTGTGGCTATTAAAGCCATTGTACTTCATTGTAATTATCTATCTAATTACTCTTTGATTAATGAAAAGCATTCACAGCTGCAAGCCATTTTTGCACTGTTTCATTCTTCAATAACTGAGTAAATTGTGTGATCTATCATGTGAGTTGTGTGTTTGTCCACAGATCTATGTGCTCAATTTAATAGAGAGCGCAAGGCCAACTTACAACATTCAAGAAGCAGAAACAGTGGGTCAAGTAGCAAGGGCAGTCCCTAGGATTTATGCAGCACTGGAGGACTGTCAAGCAGATCAGCAGTCAACTGTGGTTGAAGTTGCAGGTAATATTGTTGAGCAATCTATTTCTATTTTGATTGACCCTGGTTTTACTCACATTTACATTACTCCTAGAGTAGTGGATATTTGTGCTTTTAAGAAAGTAAAGCATAAGAAATCTTGGTTAGTTCAGCTAGCCACTAGAGCTAAGAGAAAAGTTAGTGAAGTGGTAGAGAAATGTCCATTGCTTATGAATGGATTGATCACTTGTGTAGATCTGAATGTTCTACCACTTGGTTCCTATGATGTTCTCATTAGAATGGATTGGTTAGAAGCTCACAGGGTAAAGCTTGACTGTTATAACAAGACTTTCGAATGCATGGATGAAGAAGGAAACCCAGTAGTTGTGAAAGGTATTCCAAAGGTGATTTCAATACGACATGTTTCGGCAATGCAGTTAAAGAAGTTCTGTAGGAAAGGTTGCTAGTTGTAGGACTATCAGGTGTTATACAATACTGTGTTTTGGATTCTCCCATTAGCATGCTGGCATACTCTGCATCTGCTTACAAACTTCTCCACTACAGACCTCATCCTTGGCCAAAAATAGAAATGACCCAACTATCCGAAGTTTTTATCACTTCTAAAGTGGCCTGCCATATGTAACACCCTGGTTTTGACCCCGTTGTATTAAATGTACATGATGTATATATTGTAATGAATCATGGTGTGGAGCTAAAGGCAAAAGCCCCACCATCAATTTGGTTGTGTTATGTTTCGGCGAACGGAATCGTTGCCGATGGTATATTGTGCTATCCGGCACATATGGTTTCTAGCATCATGTAAATTTGTTTTTAATTAAATAACCCCAGCCAACGATGTCACTGCAACCATATTGAAAAGACCATGATTTTCTTGAGGATAAGGAGGGGGAATGTTAAACCTTGAGCCCATGGGGGAAAATCCATGTGTCACCACCCTTTTTGTTTTGCTCACCTTCCCTTGTCTCATCCAACTACCACCTTAAATGTTCTGTTGATTAGTTGGGGCAGTTATTGTTGGGGAGTGGAGTGTGGCAGGACTGTGAATCCTTTCCCACACGCATAGTCCACCAGCAAATCGAACCTCACATTGGGCAGGAAAAATGGCTATGCCCATCATTCCACTCTCTCCACGACGACGCGGGGCACTCTTCCGCACTTTCCCACTCACCATTCTCCATTGCCGTCCATCCTCACGCAAAGAGACATCCTGTTCCTCACGCGGAGGATTCGTTCTGTTTGGTCTCCCGCAGCAAGGAGGAGAGTCCTTTTTGGCTGTCATTCATGTTTTCTACAGGGGGGTATCTATGGTTCCTATACGAAATTGTGGTCTATGTGTATGTTTTTTCTCATGCACAGGATGGGAGTCTGATTTCTTTCCCCAGTGCACACTGTGTAATTTTTTTGATTGCTTCATCCCATTGTGGAGCCGGGAGCTGAGGTCTTCCCCACGTTATTCGTGGCTGTTGTTTCCCCCATGCTTTGTTAATTTTGTTTGCTATTACGTTTTGGGTTGTTGTAGGTTGTTATGGAGTCGTTTTGGCCACGATAGGGCCAAGAACGACTCAGGAGTTGTTTTCCCCTGTCCAAGATATGAATAGCTTGTTTTTCCTGCATGTATGCAGTGGTTGGTCTTCGGACTATGTTGGAGTGGGGATGAGGGCTTGGTTTGCTTGATAAACCTAGTGTGTTTGGGAGCCACACAGACAAAGCTAGAGGACTGGCTTTCTTCTCCACAACCCCTGAATAGCACTGGAAGGGAGTTCAGGGCCTGAGGGACTATGTAGTAGAGAAGGGACTGATTTCCTTGTGTTGGGTGTGTATGGGTGTTCTAGAAGCCATGCTAGTTCTGGTGTAGGTGTCCTTAGCTCTGCAATGAGCTCACCAACTTAGCAATTAGTCTTTCCCAACTCTGTGATGGCCTGATAAACCCAACTGTGTTGGCTTGGACGAATCCTTTATAAGATAAGTATTCTTGACCATTTCATCTCTGCATTTATATTTATTGTTTAACGAATGATGATGAACATGTTGAATGCTTGAATGAATGTATGTTTGCTTCCGTTGTGTATGTAAAGGATTATGCATCATTAGTACGTTTTATGTTCAAGCATTTTGGTTTTATGTATCTTCATGTTCATGGGGCTAGTTGCCCGGATGTTTAATGACACCGTAGCGTCCTCTTCGTCGGTCGGAGGGTCGGGGACGTTACACCATACCTTCATTATGTTTCTCCTGTATCAAGTTCTCTCTCATAGGACACCTTGGTACACATAGTTTACTGTTTTTAAAGAGTAACTCATCATGTAGGGTATACTCCATCCATGGCTCTCTATCCACCTCTACTGGATACTTACAAGCCCTGTAATCCTCCCAGAAATCAATATCAGCTTCATACAAATCCCTCAAATGCTCAAATCCCAAGACTTGGATCTGATTTTCTTGCATAATCAACAGTCTCCTACTCAAAGCATCAGCTACTTTGTTTTATTGCCCGCTTATGTGTTTCAACACAAAGATAAATCTATGTAAGAACTCAACCCACTTGACATGTTTCAGGTTCAACTTAGGTTGCTGCATAATATACTGTAATGCATGGTTGTCAGAAATCAACACAAATTCTTTGGGCATCAAGTAGTGCCTCCAACGCTTCATTTCTTGAACAATAGCATAAAACTCCTTTTCATAAGATGAATACTTATGCTTGGCATCATTCAACTTCTCACTGAAATACGCTATAGGACTATCCTCCTGACTGAGTACAACCCTGATTGCTACTTCACTAGCGTCACACTTCACTTGGAAAGGGTGTTTGAAGTCTGATAACTTCAATATTGGTTTCTCAGTGATCTTCTTCTTCAAGAACTGAAAGCTCCTTTTAGCCTCTATTGTCCATTGAAATGGTTGTTCTATCCTTCTTAATTGTTTCAACGATAGATGCACTGTAATGTCCCCGGTTTTGACCCTGTTTGCATGATGTATATATTGTAATTAATCGTGGTGAGGAGCTCAAGGCAAAAGCCCCACCATCGATTTGGTTGCGTGTGTGTTTCAGCAATGGGGATAGTTGCCGATGGTTTATCGTGCCATTTGGCACATTATAATTCGGCATCATGTAAATACGCACATCAATTAAAACTAAAACCACAGCCAGCTACGGCAGTGCAACGTTGAATGAAAAGGGCATGGTTCCGAAGGATAAGGGTGGGGGATGTCAAACCTTAGTTATGGGAAAAACCCATATGTTGCCACCTTGTTTAAATTGACATCTTCCCTTGTCAACCTATTTATTGCTTTGTTTTGTTAGTTGAGGGGGTTAATGTTTTGGGGAGTGGGTGTGGCAGGACTGTCAGTCCTTCCCTACACGCACACTCCACTTCTCCACGATTCTTCCATTCTGGCCTACTCATCCTCACCTTCACGAGTGTGGTCTGTGGGTTCCACGCGATGGTCTATGGATTCACACGCAAGCTAGGATCCTCACACAGAGAAGCGTTCTGTCTTCCTCGCGCACCAGTCGGGTTCTTCTTTGTCTGTGTACCCATGATTTGGGTTGCTGTTGTTCTTCCATGATTTCAGATGACTGTTGGGAGTCCGTCCTTCTTCCATTTCGGACTGTTGTTTCCCACACTTGCTGGCCGCGTCCGTTCTCCTCACGTGCAGGGATTTTGCGTTGGATTTGCTCACGCAGGGAGCAAGAGAAATCGTGGCTGTCACTTGGGAATTTCGGGTGTAGGAGCCATTTCATGCTCAGAGACTGTGTGTAAGTTTCCTTACTGATTTGTGGCCGTGCATATGTTTTCCTCTATGTTTTGGGGTCTGGTGCAAGTTGCTCTCACGCACATACCGTTGGAGTCATTTTCCATGTTGTGAGCCATGCTCTCTGATTTCGTTTTGGGACTGTTGTATTCCCGGTGTTTTGTTGGCTGTGGTGCTCAAATTCGTTTTGGGCCACTGTGGATTTCTAATCTGTTGGTTGAGTTTCCCTGTTCTGGGACTGGGGATTACAGCTATCATTCATTGTGAGTTTGCGGCTGCTGAAGTACCCTAGTTTGGGTCGCAGCTGAGTTGTTTTGGCCACGATAGGGCCAATAACAACTCTGTGTTGCCTTGTGGACTTGAGCTTTGCTCCTCTTCTATTTGGGATTATCCCTGGTTGCCTTTGCCTTCATCACAGGGCTGGGAAGGGTTGTTTTGCTGCTGGTATGCAGTGGTTGGTCTTCGGACTGTGCTGGCTTGGTCGATCTGTAGATGGCCTGATAAACCCAGCGGTGTTGGTTCGGCTGATTGTGTCCCCTGGCTATGTGTAAGCCTGCATTGTCCCTTATCCTTGGAGGAATCATGCCCAGCTCGGGGGTGGCAACATTGCTGAGAGATTGATGAGCAAGCTGGCCTATGGTTGGGTGGAACGTTGCAGCGACGTAGCGGGTTGCGGGTGAAGTCTTCATCAAATAGGTTCTACTGCTGCTCCACCTCTGCAAATTATATTGATGTTTAATGAATTATGATGAATCATGCATCCTGTTGTGTATGTTTAAGAAATTTAATATCAGCATTTGTATTGCTTATTTTCATGGGGCTGTTGCCCGTATGCTTGGTGTTCATCGCGTCCTCTTCGTCGGTCTGAGGGATGGGGACGTGACATGCACAAATACCACTGAAATTATTTATAAATTTCCTATAGAAACTTGCCAATCCATGAAAGCTTCTTACCTCAATGATTGCTTGCACCTTTTCTGGATCCATCTTCAACCCTTCTCTTGAGATAACAAATCCCAAATACACTAGCTCTATCTTCATGAATGTGCACTTCTTCACATTTATGAGCAACGTTTCTTATTGCAGCCTCTCTAAAACATATCTCAGATGCTTCAGATGCTCTTCTTCTGTTTAGATGAAAACCAAAATGTCATCAAGGTAAACTATCACAAACTTACCTATGAAATCTCTCAAGAATTTATTCATCAATCTCATAAAAGTACTTGATGCGTTGGACAATCCAAATGGCATGACCAACCACTCATACAACCCATCATTTGTCTTGAAGGTCGTCTTCCACTCATCTCCTTCTCTGATCCTGATCTAATGATATCCACTCTTCAAATCCAATTTTGAAAAGCATGTTGCCCCACTTAGCAAATTCATCATGTCATCCATCCTTGGTAATGGAAATCTATATCTGATAGTGATCTTATTAATTGCTTTGGAGTCTATACACATCCTCCACTCACCATCCTTCTTTGGGGTCAGTACTGCTGGTACTGCACACAGACTCAGACTCTTCTGAACCAATCCCTTGTCCAACAATCCTTGGACCTGCTTCCTCAATTCTTCATTCTCTTGAGGTGTCAATCTATATGCTGCCTTGTTTGGTAAACTGGCTCCTGGAGTAAAATCAATCTGATGACTTATATCCCTTCTTGGTGGTAATTCATTGGCTAAATCATCCACCACAATGTCACTAAACTCACTCAGCATCTCCTGAATCTCCTCAGGTAGATATGCCACGCTGGTCTTCATCATCACCACTATTGGCTTACATACCACAGCATAGTTCA
>LPNX010013052.1:599626-637557 GCA_001517045.1 Pseudotsuga menziesii | reverse complement strand
TTCTTTCTTCCTCCAAAATTAATCAATATTATTTTATTATTTTAACTATTATTTTATTATTTTCCTTAGGAGGCCCATTTTAGACCCCAAAATTCATCTAATGTCTTCTTCCTCAACCTGCTGCAAATACTCCTTTCCTGACAACATCATAACTTTAGGTGCTAGCTATCCTGTTGTAGTACCTTCTTGCAAAGGGTGTAGTACATGTGTTATCCCATTTTGCTTGAAACTATGACAGTTACTCCTACCATCATGAGTTACTTTCTTATCAAATTGCCATGGTCTTCCTAATAGTATATGGCAAACATCCATGGGCATCACATCACACAGAATCTTGTCCTTATATGGACCTATTTGGAAATCAACTATACACTGCTCACTCACCAGGATTTGATGTCCTTTATGTAACCAAGATACTTTGTATGGAACAAGATGCTTGGTCTTCTTTAAACTCATATTTTCCACCATCTCTGTAAAAACAAGATTGTCAATACTCCCACTGTCAATCACCATCTTACAGCACTTCCCTTGGACTTTACACATAGTCCTGAATAAAGACTTCCTTTGAGCAGGCTCTACATGCTCCTTCTCAGGTTTCAACAAGACTTTATTCATCATCAATGACTCTCTTGTCTCTGGAAAAACTTCCTCTACCATCGACTATTCTTGTTGTTGCTCGTTCTGAGCTACATAGGCTCCTCTTTGTCCTACGTCTTCTTTTCCTGGACATTCAAATGACTTATGCCCCAACCGGTTGCATTTATAGCACCGAACGACAACTTTTCTACCTCTTACTCTACCTCTACCTCCTTGGTAAGGTCCTCTTCTGCTAGAATCACCTCCTCTACCACGCTGCTCTTGCTGGCTAGAGTTACTGGACTCTCCTCTCTGCGGTCCAAATCTTCCTCTTCCAAACGCTTGCCCTCTTCCTCTGGTTGAACCGTGACCTCTATTGAAGCTCTACTTCCTTGTTATCTTTTCTTCTGCCCTCAAGGCACATTGATACGCCTCCTCCATCGTTTGAGGCAATATCATGTTGATCTCTTCTTGGATATCCATCCTTAGACCATTAACATATCTAGCATCCTTCTCTATTGACTCTTCCACATAACCAACCCTTAGGTTCACCTTGTAGAACGCTTCAGTGTATTGCCTCACTGTTAACAATCTTTGCCTAAGGTTTTGCATCTGTCTGTACATAATTAATTGGTAATTTTGGGCAAGCCTACTTAGCCCTCATCTTTACTACCATTATATCCCAGTTTTTTATCAAGGGTTTATTCTTCCTTCTTCTTTCTATTTGCACACTATCCCACCACAAGGATGCATGCCCTTTCAACCTCGTCACTGCCAATCTAACTCTCTTGTCTTCTTCTACCTCATCATACTCAAAGTACTTATCCATCTCACTAATCCAATCAATGAGATGCTCCGCGATGAGACTTCCATCATAGGTAGGCAACTCCGGTCTCGGTCTTGAAGTCGCTCCCAGAATAGATCTGAAATATCTCAACTCTGGTGTTTCCTGCATAGTTGCAACTTCTTCTCTTCGCTCTTCATCCTCCAATTCACTTACATCCCCTGCTTCTAGGTCTCTTCGTATGTTCGTCTCCATGGCTTCCAGACGTGCCCTTAACTCTCTCATTTCCTCTAGAACTTATGCATTCCCTCCTGTTCGACCTCTGTCACGACCTCTTGCTCTTCCAAAGCGTGCAGCCATCTTCTCACAGTAAGCCTCTGCAATAACAGCTCTCTTTCACACTATTACAACTTACCTCACCAAGTCTCTTCTCGGCCCTTTATCTTTCGGCAATGTTGTTCCTCTATCCAAAACCTCCTGAGCACTCTTTGTTGCTCACTACAGGCTTCTATGGCTATGCTTCTCTCTTTCACGAGCTTCTCCTTGCTCCTTCAGAAATTCTACCCACAATCTCAACTATGGAATTCCTCAACAGGAAATCTCAACTTCCTCACTCTGATACCAAAATTGGCACAGGTGGAATAGACCTCAGTCGACCCCAACCAGCGCTTCCATGATCTTCAGGCTCCTACAATTAGCAAGACTGCTAAATTTAGCCTAATGGCCAAATTCTTCCCTAAAACTGCCTCCCGACAATTTTGCCTCCGCAATCATCATACCGACACTCTGTTTCTGCAACAGAGTTTCCAATGTCAGGTTGCGGGATGCGGGATCTCAAAACACCCAAAGTCGCGCCCTGCAACTTTCGTCTCGAAACGGCCTTCCCAAAATCGGGTTTCGGGATGCGGGGTGTGGGATGCCAACTTCCCAAAGTTTCTCCCCCGAAAGTCCCTTCCATAAATTCTTTCCCCACAATTCTCCTAGCCATTAGATCTTTTCGGCCTTCGCTCCGACCGTCAATCTTTTTTTTCGCGTGGACCTCCCAAATCTCTGTGGATCTGTTAACTCCCTCGCAACTTTCGTTGCGAGATTCTTCTGGACCATCAGATCTTGATCTACGGCCTCAATCTCCACCGTTCTTTCTCTGCAAAAACTTATTAAGGCAGAAAACCTGCGGGTTGCACCCATTGATCATGAAATTGATCAATCTAGCTTGCAATCATCCCGATTCTTTAGCCTAACACTCGTATGCATGCATCTACACTCTACTTCAACTATTCAAGCAAGAAATTAATGCATGAATACAGTAGTTTCTCAAAAATACACAAATGTTCATGAAAACGTCGAAGTCGGCTCTGCACAGATACACAATTCAACACAGTACATGCATAAAGGCTAACAACCCAACAAACACATGGTTAATCCTTCTAATAAGCAACAAAGGAAAATGCACACAGCTTGGATCTCTCTCCTTCTGATTCTTCAAAATATTTACAAGTAGAACCAGACATACGTCTGTCCCTTACTCTACAAACTCGAAATTCTAATGTTGAAGAGCAAAACCCCCTCTACATCTCTAAACTATCTATTTATGCTAAAACTATGACCGCCTCAACTGAGTGGTCCTGCAACTGAAAACAAACGAACTCCTAAGCATGATGAAACGTCTTTGTCAGAATCAAATAAGCCTGCGGTTTGATCTCCACGCAGAGAGTCGTGATACGCAGCCACTCCTATGGTACTAACAAACAATGACTCAACACAAAAACGTTTACAAAAGATGCCACAGCATGTGACCAACTCATCACATTGCTGGCATGCCACGATGCTCATGCACCAGATGTTGTTTCTACTTGTGTTTCTTTCTTCTTCTTCCTAGATAGTGGTCCATCTTGTGACACACAAAGCATCTCACTTTGCTCATGTCCTTCTTTGAAGTAGATCCATTGCTCGATCCCTTCTTCTTCTTTCCCTTTGTTGAAAGGGCCACATTTTCCTCATCCTCATCGTCCTCACTCTAATGGTTCTAGAGAGCTTGCTACCAAGTCTCCTCTTGGATGAAGTCATGCCACAGTCTTTCCCAAACAGGAAATTTCTCCCTAGCAACAATACACTAAACAAATGTATCCCATGGTTTTGAGAAACCATTTAAGGCGGTCCTCACTAGTTCTGCATCTTTTATCTTAACTCCAATAGCTCCCAACTCATCTCGCACCTATGAGATTCTTGTAAGGTATGATGTGATATTATCTGTCTTAGTCATCCTGGTATTCCTAAGCTTCTATCTCAAAACCATCTTCTGGTTTTGGTTATCACTCTAATACAGCTTAATCAAGGCTGCCCACATTTCATAGGCATTATTTTTACATGTAACATGAGATATGATGTGGTCTTTAATGGCATTAAGAAGAATCCTCTTATATTTCACATTCTTCTTATTGTACTTAGCCAATGGATCAGGATCCATGGGAATCTGACCTGTCTTTTCAACAATGTCCCACAACTCACATTCTTCCAATAGTAATGACACCCTCTCTTTCCACAAACTAAAGTTCTATGCCCCCTCCAATTTATCTTCATACCTCAACCCTATTCAATCCATCTCTACCCAACTAACCAAATGTATTTCCCTTTCTTCTTCCAAGCAGTAACCCATGCAATCCCTACAATACAACCAATTAACTACTTGCAACTCTCTTGCAAAAGTTTCGTCAGACAGTTTGAATGAACAATTAGCAACTTTCTTGTAGCACTTATGTAAAACAATTTGATTTCCCACACTCTTCTAGTATCAATGCTCTAATACCATGTAAAATTTTAATGACACAATCATGGTTTCCAATCTCAATGAATTTAACTTCACAATTTAATGGTGATTCATAAATGTATATTCAAAAGTGAAACTCATAAATGAAAACACATTTAATCTTTACTTCAACTGTACAGCATAAACAATAAACCAAACACATAAATGAACACAAGATGATTAGTGGAATTTTAAGGTAAAAATTGGGTCTCAAAACAAAAACAAAATGCACTATCAAAATCAATTTTTAAATAACCAATCACATTCTAGAGGATGACATCATCCATAGTAGTTAGTGCAGCATTGGTCGACTTAAAGATGCTATTTATCAAATTCTAAATGGTGAATAAAAACTCATAATTAGCCATATCAATATTGTGAGTAAAGAACTCATAATGAAAAGGATACCCATAAATTAATTTTAAATATAATATAAATGTACAAAAATACCTTAAAATACTTTTAAAAAAAACTTTTTATGTTTCAATATAAAATAAACTACAAATATAAAAGAAATGAATACTCTATTCAAATCAAAACTATATAATTCATTTTCAATATATATTGTATACCTTCAAATAATAAATTAAAAATACTAAAAATTATTGAAATCTAATTTACAATATATAATATATAATTTGAAATCTTTATTTATATTTTTAAAACTTTATCTAATAATAAATATATACTATTCAACTAAAACTAATAAATATATAATTTGAAATATTTATTTTGATAGGTTAGTTCAAATGGTTGTGAGTTGTAAGCAAAAGATTTTGGGGTCAAATCATATGACTATGTCTAAAAATATAAAAATCTCAATTAATGTCCTGATGTTCCCATTAGATAAACTCCATAATCTTTATTTAAACTTTAAAACACTATAAATAACCACTGATATGAATAAATGTTATGAAATTTAAACTTTTAAAACCTTATTTTATTATTAAGGAATTTAAACTTTTAAAACCACTCGTATCAATAAATGCTATGAGATTTAAACTTTTAAAGCTTATTTTATTACTAAGGAATTTAAATTTTTAAAACCTTATCTTACTGCATGAATAAATTTTATATATTTTAAATTCATTAATATGCACGAAATAAGTGCTATATATGTAATATATAATTTTAAATTCATGAATACTAATATACGTGCATAAGTGTTATAAGATTCGAGATAAGATAAAGCATAAACAAGGAAAGAGTAGATGCATGGATTCGTAAATAAACATATAAAATAACTATAAATAAAAGTAAAGTAAATTTTTGGATTATTAAATAAATATGTAAATTAAAGATGGGATAAACCATGGGGTGGGATAAGTGTAAAGTAAATTTTTGGATTATTAAATAAATATGTAAATTAAAGATGGGATAAACCATGGGATGGGATAAGTGTTATGAGATTCGAGATAAAATAAAATATAAACAAAGTAAAGTAATTTTTTGGATTATTAAATAAATATGTAAATTAAAGATGGGATAAACCATGGGATGGGATAAGTGTTATGAGATTCGAGATAAAATAAAATATAAACAAGGAAAGAGTAAATGCATGGATTCTTGAATGAATATATAAATTTTTGGATTATTAAATAAATATGTAAAATAAATATTATGTTTGAATAATGTTAATATTTATATAAGATTATAGTATTTATAAAAATAAATTATTAAGTTTTAGTTTTAATAATTTTAAGTTAGATTTAAATAATAGTTAGTCAATAAATTTATTAAATATTGAAATATAAGTTAGATTTTTATGAATATATGAATGAATTGATTTTTATTTTCAATAAATATAAGTTAAATTTATGTAGTAAATATATATTTTTAAAAAATGACAATTTATTAATTTAATACATGTTATTATGATCGTGTTATGTTTTGAATATTGAATAAATTATATACATGTTATTACGATCGTGTTATGTTTTGAATATTGAATAAATTATATTTCAGAACTCAAAACTAATATATTTTATTTATTTTATGAATATATTATTTTATAATTATATTTATTATATTATATATAGCAAATATTTAATGTAAACGAAAACTAAATTTATAGATTATTAAATAAATATGTAAATTAAATATTGGATTTAAATAATGTTATATTTATATAAATAAATTATTAAGTTTTAAATTTAATGAATTTAAGTTGGATTTAAATAATAGTTAGCCAACAAATTTATGAAATATTGAAATATAAGTTGGATTTCTATGAATATATGAATGATTTGATTTTTATTTTCAATAAATATAAGTTAGATTTCTGTAATAAATATATACTTTAAAAAAATGATAATTTATTTATATAAATTTAATTTATGTTTAAAATATAAAATTATAATCATATTTTGAATATGGAATAAATTATATTTCAAAATTCAAAATTAATATACTTCATTTTATTTCAAAATTCAAAACTAGTATACTTTATTTTATTTTATAAGTACATTTATTATATTATATTCAACAAAAACTTATGTATTCAAAATTACTCCTAGTTTTAGTCACATTAAAAAATGACTTTTTATTGATTTTGTTTTAACATCTTTTCAATTGAACTTAACCATAGTTACATTGCTTGTAATGCAAGAGGTGAGTTGTAAATATACATTTTCCACAAAATGTCTGACTTGTAATATTTTATTATATCTTTTAGGAGGCCCATTTTAGACTTCAAAATTCCCATAATGTTTGGGCAATTCCCTAAAAAAACCCTAAAGAGAAAACCAGTAACAAGAAAATCTTTATTAAATATTCACAGAAATAAATGAGTTACAACAATAATTTTCAGTCAATAAACACATTGTACTTATCTCACAAATCATTCCAACACAACCTCAATTTTTGCGCCAACACTTCTAGAAAATTGTGTTATGATTTCTATACGGCCTGTCCATCCCACATGTGATTTACGAACATCAAATCTGCCTCGATTTCAATGTTGCAAATACAGTATAGTCTACCCAAATTTAATGCAGCAGTAAATCACTTGCCTTGAATTTTGTGTCATCTCTGATGTACAATCAACCTCATAAATGATGTATAGCCTCTTTAAACCATGTTGTATGGATTGTCTTTTATGCTAAAAAATATTAATTTATGTGCCCTCTCTCCTTGGAAATCACACCCTCTCTTCTTGCTCCAACTCTCTCTTCCTTTTTGCCTCTTATTTTATCCCCTCTCAAGTGCCCTCTCTCTAATGGACATGTCTCTCATTAAGATCACTTAAATCACTTAAGTGCAAGTGCTCTCTCTCTCTCTCTCTTAAATCGTATTAATGAATAAATACTCAATGGACAAGATTAAATCTTGTCTGTCACAATCTAATGGTCATGACTTAATCTCTCATTGAGATCACTTGAATTTTATAAAGTCACTTTTATTCATTAAATAATAAAAGATCCACCTAACATTATAAAAATCACTAATAAAGTCATGTTAAAGAGAGACATTTGCTTGGTCACTTCTATAGACTATGCACCAACACTACAGAAGCACCCTCGAGCTACCAAAATCTAACAAAGTAAAGGCGAATGGATTCCTCAATGAATCATCTATCCAATATCATATCATTTCACACTTTCGATTTCATATTATATTTTTTATTGAATTTATTTTCAAACTTATACTGGATTTTTTTCCACAAGTTGAAAGGTGCTTATAAAAACCATCAATATCATAAAAAAAATACATAACTAGAAAATTATAAAAAATGTGGAATCTCCATGGATCTTTCGTCTTCAAAGCGGCATTTTTTGTTTTTATATTTATGTAAATAGTTGGAAAAATGTTGATGGGACATAAAAGCGTATAAAATGTGATTCAAATATTCATGGGTCAGCTTCAAAAAATAAAATATATAATATATCATTTTCAAAAAAAAGGATCTACTCTATTTGTATAGATCATCCTTGTATATTTTGTTTTTTAAAATTATATATTGAACATTGAATTTATCAACGGGAATAAAACTCACTTGTTAATTTTTTTCGTAAATTTACAAGTGTAAGCATTTAATTTAATGCAAATTTGGCACATTAAATGATACTAATATTTTTTTTAATATCATTAGAAAAACAACAAAATTACTTACAACTTGCTTTGCTACTACACATCAAAATTCACAAGGCTTATATGAGTTTTAGAGGCTTTAACCTCAAAAATATGTAAAATATCAAATTTTCATCGCCACATTTAACTCAAAAATGTTACCAATTTTCATGGATTCATCCATAGGGCGCCTAAATAAAATAGATAGCTCATAATGAAATTGTTTATGCAGCATTATAACATAATCATAATTATAATAGAATAATCATAGTCAATGAAAAGTCAAAAGACACATACCCCTTCACATTGTGACTAGTCAACGTGTATATTATTACTAGGCTGGCTCATTGTAAACATCATCTTGTCATTTACTATGCTGGTATCAGAACCATAATCTAAATAAATTTGTGAGACGATTTTCACATATTAAGTTTCATACCCAACCACCAATAAATTCTTTACCGCTTCCAATCATTGTTCCATATATACCAACTACAATACCATGCAACTCTTTTGTGTGCTATTGTTTTGTCTATAGCACATATTTTTCAAACAACCACCAAATATAGACATGTTATTGTCTTTTTGGTTCATACTCCATACAAGTTATAGCTACATATCGTCGTCATCTTGAAGGGCCATCACATTCGTTGTCGAGGTAATATAGTTTATAGTACATGTCATTGTTTTGTTGGATTGTCTATATGCCCCAATCCATACAGCTAACGTTTTAATTCTGTGTGTATCATCACGAAAACTCAATTATTGCAATGCCAATTTTGTACAACCACACACAAGTACAACATTGAACTGCCTTCAAATCTCCAATCATACACCAATGTACGCTCATTCTGTAAGAAAATGGGAGTGTAGTCATTTCTTTACACACAATTGATGAGAAAATGAGTTACATATATTGGAATATACGAATTTTCTATACATGAATAGTGGATCTTAGATATCTAAATTTAGCTAATACAACCAAGAACAAACCAGGAACCTTATTCCAATAATGATTTATTATGGTTCCAATGATGAGCTCATGACCATCTCATTTCTTCATTATTTCCAACACTCCCCCTTAATGGAAAAATGAGTTCTCAACGGCAACAACCAAATCTGATCACTCATAGATGTGATCTTATGACAAAGATGTAAGCATTAACTCCAACACCCCCTCTTAATGCTTACATTATTAAAACCAAAACTCATTAACAGTAAACACATACTCACTGAGGAGAACAAAAAAACATAATCAAAACATTCTTTAGAAAGTAGTTTTTAAACCATGTTGAACTACATCAAACTACCTCATAACTATCATAAAGGCGTAGTTCTTGTTGATGTTTGTAGCTACGTGAGGTATCCTTACTAGCTAAGTCAGCCTGGCAAAGAAATAATAAACAATTATTATTATATGTACAAAAAGTCAAGTAGGCTCCATGAATTGTGAAAAGTCGACCCTAGCAATAAAAGTGGGCAAACATACATGAAATCAAATATAAATAAGAAGTGATGTCTCACTCATTCAATCATCCAAGAAAGTTTTCTCAAGCAAGGAAGAAGTTTGCACAAGGATTGAAGAAGATTGTTTTCTAGGGTTTCTTATTTGGTTCATACTTCTATGTGATCTCTCTTGTTATAGATCACTCTTATATCTGGTTACACTTGTATTTTGAACTGAAATCTCTGAGTAAGAAAAGGTTTTCATTTAGACTTTCGCAGGAATTTATTTTAAAAACTAGGAAGCCTGCGTATTTAGTGTTGTCATTCTCGACGCACGTTTCGAACTCTTTAGCTGAGTCCATCTTCAGGAGAAGGGATGTTTCTCATTGGAATATAGAGCCAAGTTTCCTTATAAAAAACAAAAAATTAATTAATTAAGTAATTAAGTAATTAAAATACGAAAAAGAAATTTGAGCCGACATGATAAATATAAATGTTCTCCCTCATCCACTATTTATAAGGAAACGTGGCTCTATATTCCAATGAGAAACATCCCTTCTCCTGAAGATGGACTCAGCTAAAGAGTCTGAAACGTGCATCGAGAATGACAACACCAAATACGCAGGCTTCCTAGTTTTTAAAATAAATTCCTGCAAAAGTCTAAATGAAAGCATTCGCTCCCTGCATGGAAGGGACTCACTGCAAGCAATAAAACTTCTGGAAAAGGAATGGATCACACTAACTTGTGGAATAGAGAGGTTGTCATTCCTTAAAAGATGTAGAACAGGTTGCGTTATACCTAATTTCGCTCAAATCAAACACAGTCTCAAAAAAAAAAAAGTACGATGGCATATTCTCACGTGCAAGCATGGATTTAATTAAAAAAAGAAATAAAGCAGGTGAGAAAACAGCTCTATAGACTATCAAAGGAATGTGTCGACCTCCATTTGGAACTCGCTGGAACTATATCAAATGACTTGTGGATGCGATTCACAGCGTGCCTATCAGCTAGGGTTGAAAAAACGCATGAGGAAATGAGAGCTAAACACGATAAGAAGTTTGAGGAACTAGCCAGAAGACAAATGGGAACGAACAGCAATAACGATCCAGAGAAGAACAGCAATGACGATCCAGAGAAGAATGAGGGTAACCGATGCTCAGGTAAAAGCGTGGTCAATTTATCTAGCAAAAACCTGAATGATGATGAACGCAATATCCTAGCGAAGGGTCTCAACTTTGCAGTAGCGCCCAGGAAAATTCCATTGGAGGAAATCATATGTGCTATTGAAGACGCAGTCACAACACTGCCAGAGAATGAAGCTGATGAGGTAAGACGAGACTACACTGTCATACTGAGAAAAGCAACGCCTCCAAAACGCAACATAAGCAAGAATGAAGCCGCGGCCCTGAAGAATTTGAAAACAAACAATAAAATAATGATAATGAAGGCGGATAAAGGGAATGCGACGGTAGTGATGGACACTCATGGTTACCTTTCCAAAATGGAAGAACATTTGACGAAGAGAGGTAGCTATAGAAAGCTGAAAAAAGACCCAAGCGCCAAAATTATAAAAGAGGTCAAAAAAAGCCATTGATGACTCCACGCTTGATGGAGACCTAAAAAGGAAGCTCATGCCAAAGAACATTATCATCCCTAGGATTTACGGCCTACCTAAAATAGACAAAGAGGGATTTCCGTTAAGACCCATTATAAACACCAGCGGATCAGCAACATACCAACTTGCAAAATTTCTAGCAAAAACCCTAAAGCCATTGGTGGGCCACACGTTCTCATTTATAAAAGATTCATCACATTTCGTCAACAGTATCAAAGACCAGAAATTGGAGGACAATGACATATTGGTGAGTTTCGATGTGGTATCTCTTTATACTAAGGTGCCAGTTGAAGATGCTATTAGGGTTTTAAGAGAAATCACAAGTGATGAAATAGCTAAACTAGTGGAGATCTGTTTGAAGTCAACCTATTTTTCCTTTCAAGGAGAAATATATGAGCAAGTTGATGGTGTCGCCATGGGATCTCCACTCTCTCCGATAGTAGCCAATCTATATATGGAGTATCTTGAGAAGAAAGCTATTGACTCCTCCACCCTAAAACCGAGGGACTGGAAGAGAAAGTCTAGACAAGTTCCTGACACACCTAAATAATCAGTCAGATCACATAAAGTTCACCATGGAGATTCAAGAAAACAATAGCCTTCCCTTCCTTGATGTCTTGCTCACAAAAAAGACAGATGGCTCTCTTTCACACCAAGTATACCGCAAAAAAACCCATACTGATAGGTATTTGCACACTGAATCTCATCATCACCCATCGCAAAAGGTTGGCATCCTTAACACTCTTGCCACAAGAGCAGTAAGAATTTCCGACACAAAGCATCTCAAGGAGGAGTTAGCACATCTCTCGAGGGTATTATAGGAGAATGGGTATAAGCTAAAAGACATAAAAAGAGCTTTCGAGAAAGCACAGAAACCTAGGACAAAGAACCGGGAAGATCAAATAAGAAAAGCATTCCTCCCCTACATACAAGGGACTACCGATAAAATAGCCAAAGTCCTCAAACGAAAGCAAATCAAAACTGCCTTCTCCCTTCCAAACTCCTTGAGAAACCTGCTTGATAAATCGAAGGATCCCATCGACCCTAAACTAAGAAAAGGCATCTACGCAATTCCATGCTCCTGCGGTGAAATATACATCGAGGAAACGGGACAAGCAATAAATATCAAAATCAAAGAGCACTGTGCTGACATAAGACATGAAAGAATCAAAAAATCAGCAATTGTTGAACACTCCCAGAAGACCAACCATCACATCTGCATAGAGGACGCAAAGGTCATTGCGATTGAAGAAAATTATAACAGAAGACGCGTCCGAGAAGTAATCGAAATAGAAAAACATGAGAAGAATTTCAACAAGGACGATGGACTCATACTGAGCGAAACCTGGAAACCTGTAATACAAAAAGAAATTAGTTAATTATTTAAAAAACAAAAAATTAAGTAAGTAAGTAATTAAAATACTAAAAAGAAATCTGAGCTGACATGATAAATATAAATGTTCTCCCTCATCCACTATTTATAAGGAAACATGGCTCTATATTTCAATGAGAAACATCCCTTCTCCTGAAGATGGACTCAGCTAAAGAGTCTGAAACGTGCGTCGAGAATGACAACACCAAATACGCAGGCTTCCTAGTTTTTAAAATAAGAAAAGGTTGTTGGTTTTTCTCTCTTGAAGGGTTTCCAAGGATAAATCTTTGTGTTCTTGTGTTTCTGTGCATTGCTATTCTTACAGCGATCCTTATTTGTTAAAGTTGAAAGAGATGAAAATTATATTGCTATCTTAAAGTCTAACAATTCTCGAGTTGAATTATCAAGTTCCTCAATTCCACCTCCCCGAACTCCCAAATCACGGATCTCCCGAAGTAAATTACTAGACAACAACTCACACACATCTCATAACCTCATTAGGAGACTACAATCCACATGCATGTCTCAACAACTAATGAGGGATCATTCCCAAGATCCACAACTCTCGAACTATCTAGGTAGCAATCCACCTTGAATTGAACCTAAAATTCTCGAAATCCCCCCTCTAAAGATACAAATGCCTCTGGTGCACCTTAGTGATTTATTTCAAAAGATAATGTTAATACTTTTGCAATAATCACACAATTGGTGTTCTTTGCTGCTAATTAAAAATTGTAACCAAAACAGTCTTCCACACAACTTCCCGTCAGGAAACGGCGCAGATTAACAAATAGCAAGAGAATGCATATTCTCTGATTGACATTAAAATCTTGGCAGCTCTTCATGGATCAATGACATCCACACATCAAGGATTCATAAACCCGTGGTCTCACACCTTGTGTGAAAGGAATAGAAAACATTGCAAATCTCATCAACCAATCATTGTTAACAAACGACTGAATGTTGTGGTTAATTTCATTCTTTGAATGCATTCTGAATTGCCATTGGAAGGACCTCTAGACTTTGCATTTTGCAAAACCCTCTGATGTCTAGAATAGATGCATGCTATCATGATGTTGGAATTCTACAATACCATTCATTAACTAGATAACCTCCATGTTGGCGACAACTTGATTTAATTCTGGAGTGAGATCTAAAAACTAAACAACGATTCCTTTTATGATTGAATCAGCATAGAGATTATTCATAGGATATTCCCTTTTTCACAAGATATATTACCAAAGCTCCTAAATCGACCTTTGAACACTTGTGACATTCCACACGATTCCAATTGGATGCTCAAACACCTCACAACCTATACAACTCTTCGTAGGCCATTCCACAGATCGATCCTCTGGAATTTCAGGTCGTGATTGTGCACTCCAGCAAAGTCAACACAGGAAACAATGGTTTTATCCATAGCACCAAATTTGAAAGGAGACGCCAAATACATAAAACGATTACCGAGGCAATGTCCAATGGAATTGGAGCAGATCATCTTGTAGATCTATGATTAGATCAAGCTCTCAAAACGAAACTGAAATATTTCCCAAGCTGTGGATCTCGATATGCTAAAATAGTAGTAAACATTGGGATCTGAATACAATCCACACTCCATTCCTCCTTCCATCTATGGGTAAATATTGATCTTGTATCATCACGGCAACATCAATCTCCAACTCAGTCACGCTCACTATGGTATGGAAATTACCAAGAGCGAGCTATCATGGACGAAGGTCGACTACCAATAGATCTAAAGTCTTGCCAAGAACCACATTTGCACTGAGCACACCAAGTGGGCAGTGCAACGAAGCCTCATTTTAATTATTCACACAAAAAAAACACTCACCAAAAATCACACTCAGAAAAATATCTACCTGCTTTCACAAAGAAAACTAAGAAATTCAACATTCCCCTATACTAACCTATATACAGAGGATTGAAATTGTGGAATCGACATGATCGCAATGCCTCTCCTAAGAAAGTCATGGTATAATAAACTTAATTGGTTTATTATTTAGTTACTAATAGGTTAATTAATTATTAATTATTAGTTATTATAGAGCATGTCTAATTATTATCTTATCAATTATCAATTATTAGTTATTATAAGGCAGGTCTAATTATTATCCCACATGACTCACTATGTAAATCATCAATTCAATTATCATTCCTATCGGCCTCTTCTTCCATTGCACACTCTCCACCCTCCCATGCTTCCTTCTGTCCCCCTGGTATTATTGGTATCATTGGTGGAGTTTCTCTCATTCCAAATCAAACTACTCCACACTCGTTTCCATCGTTGCACTCCACTCTACTCACCTCTCTCGCGAACTTCCACCCACATCTGCTCTCCAATCGTGCTGCTCTCCAAGCCAATCCCCATCTCATTACACTATGCCCACACCCCTCTTCCTACTCCTCACAACCACACCTTTCCACTCTTGCGCATCGACCTCACCCTCCAACCACTTACCCCATCCTTCGCTCCCCATCACTTCAAGCTCCCAAGTCCTACCTTTCCACGCTCCCTTGCACCAACATGTTCCTCCTTCTATCCCTCCCCATCGCACCTCCCCGTCGCTGCCCAAGTCACCAGAGCCTCATCCCTTTAGCTCCATCGTTCACGCCAGCTTCTCGTAGCTCGTTTTGCTTGTTCTACTGGTCACCGCTCTCATGTTGCTCCTCGTTTTAACCACCCCCTCTCCAAACGGCCTTCCCTCCAACACCGTTGCCTCTCCCACATCATACCTTCCCATCCCCCACCAGTACGCGTCCTCATCCCTTCCACACCAGTATGCATCCACAATTTGCCCAATCGCCCATTCGCCTGGCCATTCTCCCTCATCCACCATTCTCCAGTCCTTCCTTTCTCTCCCTACACACTGCCTACCTGCTACATCTTCCCCGCGCCTCCCCCATTTCTGTCGTCACTCCCTTTCCCCCAACACATCTCATCCCCCTGAAGAGGCAACGCCCACACTCCCATTTTCTTATTGCGCCTCTTCCACTTCCCTTGGGACATCCATTCTACCCCTCCGGCTCTCCAATCTGTCATTTCCTCCCTTCGTCTGTCCACCATCAGCCATTCTCAAATTCAAAAAAAAAATTTATAAGAATAATATATATTATTATATTGAAAAAAAAACTATAATAATAATATATATTATTATTATATTGAAAAAAAAACTAGTACCTGGCTCCAAAAAAATAGTATAAATAATGTTATTATTGTTATTAATAATTATTATTATTTTAAATATTTTAAACCTTACCTTCAATCCTAACTTTTAAAAAAATTATAATACTAATAATAATAATATTTTATTATTATTATTATTGTATAAATTTTTCAAGAAAAAATAAAATAAAATAAATTTCAAAATCTTCTTGAAACAAAAATGAATATGTTACCAACTTTTTGTACCATAGTTGGGTTACCTGAAGAGCCCCCGTTTGACAGACATGTTCAATGTTTGATTCCAGTGTACCAGTTGATCCGTCTTCATGTCTAGCAAATATTGGCTAGTCAATTTTTCATTTGAGTAATTTTGACCATGGCCCCGCGGGGTTTGTAATAAAATGTGCTAGTAGGGTATTTTGAGTGGTTCGGTCTCCTGGGACGTAGAATCTCAACTAAGGTATTCCAAGGAGTTTTTTGCTCTTGACAATTATGTTTTGCCTATACCCGAGTATAATTGACGAAGTTTTCTCCCGCTTCCTTCAAAGCTGAAATGCCCGATTTTGAATTCTGGGCATTGGAGGGTTATTAGAACCCAAGTGAGTGTTTATAAACCTACTAAGCATTATTAGAGTAGAGCATGGTATTGTCCTAAGTCAATAGGACCTTTAAAATTTCTCTGAAAAAAAAAATTTCGAACGGGTTAAAAAAAAAATTTATTTTTTAATTTTTTAATTATTTCCCTAAGTTTTTTGGTTAATTTTTCCATAAATTAAATGGAAAAAACCTGTTTGTAATAAGTTGGTCATCCGGACCCCGAATTCAGTAATTGAAGGCTCTAACCTTAAGCCAAAAATCATTCTTGATCGGCCAGCCAGTCAGATCCAACTTTCGGATTATCAATCGGACACATAACGTCATTTTTCTCAAAAAAGTCATTTTCGAGGAAAAAAATACTTATTTATTAAAAAATGATTATTTTGGAAAAAAATAAAACTCTCCAAATTACTCCAAATTCAGCGAAATAAAAGGCTAAATGACATCTCATTGGGCATTAATGAGCAATGAAGTTAAGGGAAGGTAGTTTCAGTCAGCATTCAGTGAGATAATTGGCACCTTCACTTAGCAATTGCACCTCTTTCACCTAAGCTCACGTGTGGGATGAGGTGGAGAGCATTCATTTGACCGGTGTTTTGATCGAGGCAGAACAAAAGTTATGTGATTTGGTTTTAGGGTTTTAGCATTCTCTCATTGTATAAATAGAGGCTCTTTCAGCTCTATTGGGATGGGATTTTTGGCATAGAAGGTCTGGAGAATTTTCATTGTAACATTTTGCTTAAGGTTTAATAAAGTTTATGACTTTGGAGGTCAATGCGGAAGCTTTTTGTTGGTCATGATTCACCTTGTTAGGTGATACCTTTCTTTGCACCCTTCTCTCTTGATTCTTAAGCATTTGATTATATCATTGTTGAAGGCTAACAATCTAGCACTATATTTTATAATCCATGTTTTTCTCTTGAAGTTGTGTTGCTTTCAAGTATTGTCCATTATACAAGGGCTCTTTTGTGGTTGACATTCATTCTGCAGGTTCCACAAGAAGTCATTCTCTTTCAGGAAGATCAAGAAGCGCAATTGTTTTGCCTCATCCATCATCAAACAAAAGAAATCTTTTCGGTCACTTTTTCCAGGTTTTATCTAAGTTTTTCTTCTCTCCATTATTTCCATGTATCTCATGTTTGTTTTGACCTGAGATAGTAGCTTGGGATTTGATCTCAAGTGCCACATTATTTTGTGGCTACTTCTCTTTCCCCACTAGCATCCTTGCGTACATCCAGCTAGTCTGGACGGTTTCGGGACTAGTACTTCTAGTGGTCACCTTGTTCGGAGGTTGATCCCACCCTTTGTTTGTTATTGAGTGATTTCTCCTCCTTCTTCTAGGTTGGATTTGGCCTCCTTCCACATTGTTGTGTGCCTTTTCTCCTTATTTTTCTTCGCTGCCCTATTTTTGCATTTTTATGACAGCCATCTTCCTCTTCTTTCGCTGCCCCATTTTCATCATTTTTTGCAGCTCTTCGATTGATTAGTTCGCTGTCCTCTTTTTGCATTTTATGACAACCATCTTCTTCTTCTTTCGTTGCCCCGTTTTCACTATTTTTTGCAGTTCTTTGATCATCTAGTTCACTGCCCTATTCTTTCCTTCTCTTGCTTTTAATTTCATGTTTTCCCTCCTCCCTTTTTCCCCTCCTTTCTCCCTTGCTTCAGCGTTCTTTTGCCTCCTCTTTTTGCTCTTTTCCATCTTCTTCTTCTGCCATTTTCGCAAGTTTGAAGAAAGCGTTTTTAATAAAAAAGTAAATCACTCTCCTTTTTTAAATAAAGTTCGATAATAAAAGTTTCATACTTTATTTCAAAAGTTGAAGTCCTTTGAGTGGGGTTTTTAAGTCCCCACTCTTAGCCTCCCCATTTGGGGAGGTTTGTGGTGTTCTTATCTTCTTATGTGCTTATAGATTAGATGTGCTTTTGCTTATAGTACTTGCATTACTTTTCCTAGAATACTAATTGTTAGATTAGCCCATTTGATTCATTAACTAAGTTGTAGCTTAATCTCTCAATTTTGTATCTTTCATAAGTAATTCAACTGCTTAAAGTAGAAATCTCTTGAATCTCACCATAAGGTGGATCAAGAGTGCTCTCTGTTGGAGAGTTTGTTTAACCATCTTCACTTTACTTTCACGCATCATATTGTTTAATTAAGTTAATCAATTAATCGATAAGTAAGACTCTTGAACTTGCAGAAACACAAGTCAAGAGCACTCTCTATCGGAGAGCATCATTAGTTTTGCACATCCTTGCATTAGGGATCTAGATCAAATAAAACTCTTGAACCTTTGTCATAAGACAAGGTCAAGAGCGCTCTCTGTCGGAGAGTTTAATTAATTGACTTAATAAAATCTTTCAACCCACATTCCCTCTAATTAATTTACTTCGTTGATATCCTTCACCTAGTATGCTCTACCGACTTTCAAGTTGGGCGCGTACTCATAATAGTGAATGGACTTGCTAAGATCGTAATAACAACATAATTAAAACTTTTACCCCATAACCAACGCACCGGCATTGTCTCGATAAAATACTCAGGTAGTGGGCAAATTCCAAGTGTGGGCGTCAGGCAACCCAATCTGGACACTCGCTGGTTAAGTTATTGAACACCTAGCTTGTGATTCCTGACAAGTCCGTCATGTCTTCGAACGGAGCCACTGAAAGTATTTCCGGTTAGGATTCTCAGCCACCTTAAGCAAGATCACCATTAAAATCCTTAAAACTTACCACAAGCACTCGCACAATCTAACATTCATTGGTTTAAATTCCATACTTGTGTTTATTTCTCTGGCGCATTTCAGTTTCATCGACTCCATAAGGCACTGGTCCTTGTTTTGTTTTGCATAATTATATGATCAATTGTCCATGGCTTAATATAATTGTTATCACTGAATGCTTAATTGATGTCTAGAATTTAAATCTATCATTTTATCTCTTGCTGCAACGTGGATTGTTTTTTTAATCTTGTGTCACATTCATAATAAGTAAAACACCTTCGAATTATAATAACTCCTAAAAAAACACCCATCCGCATCCGCAACCTTCAAAAAACACTTTAACAACTTAAGAGCCGTAGAAAACTCTTTTGTAGGGACTACCCCCCTTGGCTTCGTTAGGAGTTAGCCTAAATGGAGGAGCTAGGAGTAGGTGACAGTACCTGGCTCTGTGCTTGCCCCCAAGGTCACACCTCTCCCACTTTCCTAAGTGAGGAGACAACTTTCAATTGATTTCTACTTCTGGTGTGCAATCGGCGGACAACACAACATTCAATGAAATCATGTATGGCCAAAAGCCGAGAGGAATTATTGAATCTAAACTCAAAGAAATCGAAAAGAGATGCCTTGGGGAAGAGGAAACATACACAAAATTGAAAATGATCGTATTGGAAATAAAAGAAGAAATAGCCAGAAAAAAAGGAAAGGAACTTGTAGCAAGATCAAACCCCAAAGAATTTACTACTCGAACCAAACCAAGGTTGAGAGAAAATGATGAAAATTTCTATGAAGAATAAGCAGCTACGACATCTCACTTCTCAAGCAAGGGAAAACAGGAAATTGTTATGGCACCTACGATAGCAGAAGCGGTTACGCCCTCAGAATTTCCAAATAAAGAGCTAGACACTGATTTTGCACCCATGACAGAAGATGATGGAATCAAGGAAGAAGCCTATGAAAAAGAAGCGGCTACGACATCTCACCTCTCAAGCGAGGGAAAGAAGGAAACTGCTATGGCACCTACGATAGCAGAAGCACTTACGATTGTCATGTCCCCATCCCTCAGAACGGCGAAGAGGACGCGAGGAACATCAAATTCAGCCGGGCAAACAGCCCCATGAACATGAACAGGAGAAATGTTGATATTAAAAGCTTAAACAACATAACAGAATGCATAAAACATCATACAAGATGCATAATGAATCAACATTCAGCGGAAGCAACACACATACATTTCCAGCATTCAACATGTTCATCATAACTTATTAAACATCAATATAATTGCAGAGATGGAATAGCAGCAGCACTTATCTTTCAATGAAGAACTTGCCCGCAACCAGCTACGTCGCTGCAACGTTCCACCCAACCATAGGCCAGCATGCTCATCATTCTCTCAGCACACTGCCACCCCCGAGCTGGGCATGATTCCTCCAAGGATAAGGGTCAATTGTAGGCTTACACATAGCCGAGGGGACACAAAACAGCCAAACCCAAACACTGTTGGGTTTAACAGGCCTTCAACAAGCGGCCAAGCCAGCACAGTCCGAAAACCAACCACTGCATACCCGCAGCAATCAACCCCTTCACAGCTCTGTGAAGAAAGCAAAACAACCGGTGACAGTCCCAAACAACAGATGAGGCACAACTCAAGCCCACAAGGCAACTCAGAGTTGTTCTTGGCCCTAACGTGGCCAAAACAACTCAGCAACCACACCCAAACTAGGGTAACGACAGCGGCCCAATTTCACAACAAAAACAGTGGCAACAACCCACAGCCCACAGTGGATAAGAAACAGAACTCCCGGCATAACCATGGGAGACTCGGCCAATGACTGTGGCAATCAACAGCCCCAACTCACAACGCCAACGTGGCAGCTATACACAGTCCCAAACAGCAGGGAAACTCAGACGCAGACCACTGCAGAAAACGAATCAATACGAAAGCATAGCAACGCCAAACGCAATTGGACACCACAGCCAACCCAAAAACGTGGGGAAGACAACAGCCCCAAAACACAATCAGTGAGCAAGGCTCACAACGTGGGAAAACGACCCCAAGCAGTCAGTGCGTGAGTGCAACCCGCACCAGACCACAAAATGCCAAGGAGACTTACCCGATTCCACTCTGTGGAAAACATGAATGACCACAGGTAAGCAGCTCTCCTCCTAGCCGCGTGAGATCCAGCAGATCCTCTACCTGTGCGTGAGGATGAGCAAGACTCCTGCCCCTCTACGTGAGGAAAACGAACAGCGGCTTCCGCGTGAGGAATGAACAGACCACGAACCTGCGCGCGAGCAGGAAACCGACCACCGTCGTGAAGGTTGAAGCCCAGTTGTGCAAGCAAACAGACAGCGGCCTCTGCGCGTGGATGAACAGCAGAACGCTCAGCGTGGGGAGGATGAACCGACAGGGTGAGAATGGAGTCGTGGGTGGTGTGTGGGTGTGGGTAAGGGACTGACAGTCCTGCCACCCCACTCCCAAGGGCATTAACTGCCCTCAACCCCTCAGCCATCACTCCTCCACCACCAGCTGAAGCATTAAAAGAGGTTGACAAGGTTGGATGAGACAAAAAAAAAAGGTGGCAAACAAACAAAGGTGGCAAAACATGGGTTTTTCCCCCATAAACCAAGGTTTGACATCCCCCACCCCTTATCCTTTGGAATCATGCCATTTTCATTCAACGTTGCACTGTCGTAGCTGGTTGTGGTTTATTTTAATTGATGTGCCTGTTTACATGATGCCAACTATAATGTTCCAAACAGCACGATATACCATTGGCAACTATACCTATTGCCAAAACATACACACACAAATCGATGGTGGGGCTCTTGCCTTTAGCTCCTCACCATGATTAATTACATTATATACATCATGCAAACGGGGTCAAAACCGGGGGCATGACAACGATCTCCAAAGTTTCAAGCAAGGGAAAGATGGAAACTGCATTTGCACTCCCAACAGAAGAAGCGACTGTGACTCCCAAGTTCCGAAGTAAAGAGGAACAATAGAGACCACAACAACCGCCTCCTTATATCCCTCCTCACAAGAAATTCATGCCACCAGACTCCGAGAGAGATAACAAAAGACACAACTACAAACCTCCAACTACAATACTCAATCAAAAATATGTACGTCTACCAGAATTTTGTTCCGACTTCTTATAAGGTAAGGAAGTACGGCACATTAATACGCCAGCTGAAAAATCTATAAAATTGTCTAGTGGAACTCCAGAACAAGGACTTGTTAAGGAAGACGATAACAAGGATGATGAAACAGAAAACGTCGAAGACAAAGATATGAAAGATCAAGTTGATATTGACAATCACAATGTCAATATCAATTGTAAAGAAAACGACGATGACATAGATTGTAATAATAATAAAACACAAAATATAATTAAAAATGAAGTCATTGTTAACAACAATTATAAAAAAATTAAAGTCGTAGAAGAATATAATGATGAAAATAAAAGCATCCAGGATGACCTTAATCTAGATAACGTAGAAGAACAAAACCCAGAAAATGTTGCGACAAACAAAGAAATGAACATTCTATCAATGGTTGTAACTCAAAATGTTCTAGAATCTCAACATCAAAAGGTTCCTCGAGAACAACTAAAGACCAGCTCGTCGGACAAGGAAGTCAGTCCATTATTAGTAGTTGCCGCTACAGATAAGAAAAACCATATCAAAACATGCAGAAATATCAGAAATCTACATCAAATTAGAAGTTCAAAAGAACGTCATTAGATTAGAAGCTCAGAAGAATACTCCATATAGTTGTTGTGTGTTTATCTACAGAATCATATGCATGAAAATATTTGAATGGAAATGTGACCAATTATTTCAAGAACCTCTAAATTGCGGTACCATTATTTGCGACAAGTCTTCTGGTTGAAGCACGCTTACTGAAGATTCATGGACGAATCTTTTCAAGGCCATATGACTTGTAATAAACCTAATTGGTTTATTATTAAGTCACTAATAGGTTAATTAATTATTAATTATTAGCTATTGTAGGGCATGTCTATTTATTAATAGACGTGTCTATTATCCTATCAACCATATTTAACATGGCTCACTATCTCTATAAATCATCAATTCAATTATCAAATTATATTTATTAAACTCAGATTCCAACATGTAAGGATTCAACCTTACACAGGGTTGTACCTGCTCTGATACCATGTAAGCAAATGGGAGTGTAGTCATTTTCTTTACACACAACTGAACTATATTATTGATGACAAAATGAGTTACATATATAGGAATAAACAAATCTTCTAGATCCGTGAATAATGGATCATAGGCATCTAAATTTAGCTAATACAACCTAGAACAAACCATGAACCTTATTCCAATAAAGATTTATTGTGATTCCGACAATGAGCTCATTACCAGCTCATTTCTTAATTATTTCCAACACTCCCCCTTAATGAAGAAATGAGTTCTCAACGGCGACAACCAAATCTAACCACTCATGGATTGTGATCTTATTACAAAGATGTAAGCATTAACTCCAACACCCCCTCTTAACGCTTGCGTTATTAAAACCAAAATTCATTAATAGTAAACACATACTTACTAGGCACAACAAAAAAACATAATCAAACTTCATTCTTTAGAAAGCAAATCTTGGACCAGGTTGAACTCCCGAATCGCGTTGCCTCATAACCTTCGTAAAGGTGTAGTTCTCGAAATCAATTACTAGACAACAACTCACACACGTCTCATAACCTCATTAGCAGACTACAATCCACATGCATGTCTCAACAACTAATGAGGTATGATTCCTGAGATCCACAAATCCCAAACTATCTGGGCAACAATCCATCTTGAATTGAACCTCAAATTATTGATATCCCCCCTCTAAAGATACAAATGCCTATGGTGCACCTCAATAATCACAAAAAGAGTTCTTTGCTGCTAATTAAAAATTGTAACCAAAAAAACAATCTTCCAACCAACTTCCTATCACGAAATGACCCTAATTAACAAATAGTAATAGAATACATATTCTCCAATTGACATTTAGATCTTGGCAGCTCTTCATGGATCATTGACATCCACAAATTAATGGATTTATAAACCCATGTCTCACGCCTCGTGTGAAAGGAAAATAGAAAACATAGCAGATCTCATCAACCAATCATTGTTAACATACAACCAGATGTTGTGGTTGATTTTATTCTCTGAATGTGTTCTGGATTGCCATTGCAAGGACCTCTAGGCTTTGCATTTTGCAAACCCCTCCAATGGTTGGAACATATTCATGATATCATCATGTTGGCATTCTACAGTACCATTCATTAACTGGATATCCTCCACGTTGACGGCAACTCGATTCAATTATGCAGTGAGATCTAGAAAATAATCAACAATTCCTTCTATGATTGAAACGACATAGAGATTATTCACAAGATATTCCCTTTTTCACAAGATATATCACCAGGGCTCCTAAATCGGTCTTTGAACACTTGTGGCAATCCAAGCAGTTCCAATCACATGCTCAAACACCTCACAACCTAAGTAACAGGACACGTCCTAAATCCCCACCGTGTCCCGTGTCCCCGTGTCCGACACGAAAACGTCAAGGACACGTGTCGGACACGTCATTTTTACGTGTCCTAAAATAGGACACTTCAAAGTACGTGTCGGACACTGAAATCACGTGTCCTAGATGTGTCCTGGACGTGTCCTGAAAACATGACACTCTTTTCAAAAACATGACACTTTTTTCTAAAAATCATGACACTTTTTTCAAAAAAATGACATTTTTTCCAAAAAACATGACATTTTTTCTTGCATTTTTTCCTAAAATAACAGTGATAGAGTACGCTAACCTAAAATCACACACTGCTGATAATATGGACAGAAAACACACAGATCTGCACTCCCTAAACAACATATGTATTCTACTAATTATACATGATAAAATCACAAAGAAAAAGCCCAAATCTTTAACTTACTCACTAACACACTGGTTTGCCCTTCATTTCTTTTATAGAATAAGAGACAAGAAAAGATACAATGTATCTAGACTCATAATGTATCTAGACTCATGCATGAAGTGCCCCAACTGACATAATCAAACCCTAACCCTAATCATTACTGCCAGTGCACCTGCCTGCATGAATAATAGTGTCAAAGCTTATGCACCCTAGCTGGAGGATGACTATGGCATATATGCATGCACACTCCTTGGTATCTGCACCCTCACTCAAGAGTCAGCTCCTCCTGCAAGCATTCTAACTACCTACTACCTAGAGATTTGCATCCTCTATGACTATGAATCTGCATCCTCTATGAGACATTGAGAAATTTTATGAATCTTCAATCTTGAATCTATAAATCTATGAATCTTGAATCTATGAATCTATGAATGACAAATGTGTAATGTTGATGACAAATGTGATTGTGCATTGTGTATTTATTCTAATTTCTATTGAATATGTGTAAATGTTCTAGATTTTAAAAAAAATGGATCTATATGACTATATTTTTAATATATATATATATTTTTTAATTAAAAATATATATATATATAAAACGTGTCCTCCGTGTCCTAATTCCGGGGGTCGCCGTGTCCGTGTCGGACACTCGTATTTCCGTGTCCTCTATGTCCCGTGTCCTCATGTCATGTGACTTAGCTCACAACCTATACAACTCATTGTAGGCCGAATCGATCAGCTGGAATTTCATGTCATGATTGTGCACTCTAGCAAAGTCAACACAAGTGTAACAATGGTTTCATCCATAGCACTGAATTTGAAAGGAGACACCAAATACATAGTACAATTATCTAGGTAATATCCAATGGAATGGAGCAAATCATCTTGTAGATCTATGGTCAGATCAAGCTCTCAAGAGTCAAAACCAGATGGAGAGATTTCCCAAGCTATGGATTTTGATAAGCCAAAATAGTAGTAAACATTGGGATCTAAGTCCAATGCACACTCTATTCCTCCTCGCATCTATGATTAAACAATGATGTTGTGTCATCACAGCAACAACAATCTCCAACTCAGTCACGCTCACTATGGTATGGACATTACCCGGAGCGAGTTATCATGGACAAAGGTTGACTAGCAAAGGTTGACTAGCAGTAGATCTAAAGTCGTGCCAAAGAACCAAATATGCACTGAGCACACCAAGTGGGCAGTGCAACGGAGTCTTATTTTAATCATTCACACAAAAAAAGCTCATGAGAAATCACTCACCCACAAAACAATCTACCTACTTTCACACACAGAAAACTAAGAAATTCAACACTCCCTTATGCTAACCTATGTACGGAGGATTCAAATTATGGAATTGGGATGATCACAACACCTCTCCTAAGAGAGTCAAGCTTGTACCAACTCAGATACCATGTAAGAAAATGGAGTGTAGTCATTTTCTTTACACACCACTGAACTACATTATTGAGGAGAAAATGAGTTACATGTATAAGAATAGATCACACACAGAAAACTAAGAAATTCAACACTCCCTTATGCTAACCTATGTACAGAGGATTAAAATTATGGAATTGGGATGATCACAACACCTCTCCTAAGGGAGTCAAGCTTGTACCAACTCAGATACCATGTAAGAAAATGGAGTGTAGTCATTTTCTTTACACACCACTGAACTACATTATTGAGGAGAAAATGAGTTACATATATAGGAATAGATGAATCTTCTAGATCCATGAATAGTGGATCTTAGACATCTAAATTTAGCTAATACATCCTAGAAGAAACGATGAACCTTATTCCAATACTGATTTGTTGTGGTTCCGATGATGAGCTCATGACGAGCTCATTTCTTCATTATTTCCAACACTACCTCTTAACAGAGAAATGAGTTCTTAACAGCAAAAACCAAATCTGATCACTCATAGATTGTGATGTTATTACAAAGACAAGCATTAAATCCAACACCCCCTCTTAACGATTACATTATTAAAACCAAAACACATCAACAGTGAACACATATTCACTGAACACAACAAGAAACAGAATCAAAACATTTTTTAGAAAGCAGTTCTTGGACAAGGTTGAACTCCATCAGGCTGCATCATAACCTTAGTAAAGGTATAGTTCCCGAGTTGAATTCTCGAGTTCATGGATTTCACCTTCCCGAACTCTCGAATCACAGATCTCTCAAAGACAATTACTAGACAACAACTCGCAAACATGTCTCGTAACCTCATTAGCAGACTGCAATCCTCATAACCTCATTAGCATACTGCAATCTACACGCATGTATTAACAACTAATGAGGATCATTCCCAAGATCCACAACTACCGAACTATTTGGGCAACAATGCATCTTGAATTAAACTTGAAATTTTCGAAATCCCCCCTCTACAGATACAAATGCCTATGGTGCACCTCTGATTCTAGAGATTTATTTCATACGACGATGCTAATACTTTTGCAATAATCACAACAAAAAAATGTTTTCTACTACTAATTAAAAATTGTAAACAAAAAAAACAAACTTCCACCCAACTTTATGTCACAAAATGGCAAATATTAATAAATAGCAAAAATATGCATATTCTCCAATTGGTATTAAGATCTTGGCAGCTCTTCATGGATCATTGACATCCACGCATCAACGGATTCATAAACCCGTGCTCTTACGCCTCGTGTGAAAAGAAAATAGAAAACATTGCAGATCTCATTAACTAACCATTGTTAACATACGACCGGATGTTGTGCTTGATTTCATTCACTACATGCGTTCTGGATTGTCGTTGCAAGGACATATAGACTTTGCATATTACAAACCTCTCGGATGTTTGGAATAGATGTATGATATCATCATGGTGGCATTCTACAGTACCATTCATTAACTGGATATCCTCCATGCTGGCGGCAACTCGATCCAATTATGGAGGGAGATCTTAAAAAATAAGCAATGATTCCTTCGATGATTGAATTGACACATCATGATTATTGACAAGATATTCCCTTTTTCACAAGAAATATCACCAAAGCTCCTAAATCAACCTTTGAACATTTGTCACATTCCACGCGGTTCCAATCACATGTTAAACCTATACAACTCTTCGTAGGCCATTCCATGGATTGATCAACTGGAATTCCAGGTCGTGATTGTGCACTCCAGCAAAGTCGACACAAGTGTAACAATGGTTTCATCCATAGCACGGAATACGAAAGGAGACGCCAAATACATAGCATGATTACCTACGAAATGTCCAATGGAATTGGAGCGGAACATCTTGTTGATCTATGTTCAAATCAAGCTCTTAAAAGGAGATGGAAAGATTTCCCAAGTTGTGGGTTCTGATATGCCAAAATAGTAGTAAACATTGGGATCTGAGTCCAATCCACACTCCATTCCTCCTTGCATATATGCTTAAACAGTGATCTTGTATCATCACGGCAACAGCAATCTCCAACTTAGTCACGTTCACTATGGTATAGACATTACCCCGAGCGAGTATCATGGACAAAGATCGTGCCAAAGAACCAAACCTGCATTGAGCACACCAACTGGGCAGCGAAAAGGAGTCTTATTTTAATTATTCACACCAAAAGAAAACTCACTAGAAATCACTCACTCAACAATCTATCTACTTTCTCACACAGAAAACTAAGAAATTCAAAGCTCCACTATGCTAACCTATTTACAGAAGATTAAAATTGTGGAAATGGCATGATCACAACCTCTCTCCTTAGAGAGTCAACGTTGTACAAGCTCTAATATCATGTAAGAAAATGGGAGTGTAGTCTTTTTCTTTACACACGACTGAGCTATTTTATTGATGAGAAAATGAGTTACATATACATGGATAGAAGAATCTTCTAGATCCGTGAATAGTGGATCTTAGATGTCTAAATTTAGGTAATATATCCTAGAACAAACCAGGAATCTATTCCAACAATGATTTATTGTGGTTCTAATGATGAGCTCATGACCAGCTCATTTCTTCATTATTTCCAACACTTTCATGCAAAACCTCTGTTGTACATCCAACCGCTAATATTTATTGTACACTGCCACGTTTACCAATAAATTTGTACTGATTAAATTCCATGTAATTTATGTACCACCATTTTGTGTACCAGTCATTGGTTTTCATCTCCGTCATACATGATGTCGACCTTGCCTTCAATAAATTGTTTAGTTTTTTCAAGGGTCTTTTGAAAGTCACACCTTTTTTTAACCTTTTGACAAGTTATATGTGTGCGTGTGTGTAATCTAAATTTAAGGTCATGGCCAAGCTAGACACCAAATTGGTGTATGACACCCCCTTGTTTGTGGGGTAGAGAAACCGTCTCCACGCAGTGATTTCACTGCTTAAGTTTATGAAGGTGTACATACCCTACCACTTCCATATTTGAACTTGTGACTTCCTAGGAGAATAAACATTTTCTTAACCACTAGGGCCAAAATGCACTTCATTAATTTATATACAGTGTATAAAGAAAAATATAATTGTAAAAAGAACGTGGGTTATACAAGGAGGACAAATGCCAAAATGGATGGTAATAAAATCCTAGAGCTAGATGTCCATTGTTATCATCATAAAGCGCAAGCAAATGACTATCATTATGAAGATGAAGCCAATAGTGCCTTCAACATTATGGATAGAATTGAGAAAATCGTAAAAAGAGTTAAGCAAAAAAATCAACAAAAAAGTGGACAAATTGGACAAATTAATCAAAGACACCCAGAGAAGATGGCTAGAATTAATTAAAAAAGGAATTTGGAAATGTTTGTTGTGAATGTGATAGGAGATGAATTCCAAGACATCTATATGGCAACAAATCACTACAATGTTCAAAAACAGTCGACGAAAATGAAGTAAGAATTTCAAACCCACCAAACGAAAGTACTAGGGGATACAATTTAGTTCCAAAACTTACAAAAATCCGCCTAAAAATCTGAACTCATTCACCATAGTTCACAAAAGACATCAGGGTAGAACAAGTCCACCAAATAGATTTAAAATCGAAATATTGATGATTGAAAATGAAACATTGCCAAAAATATCATTAGCTTCAATCTCATGCACCCAACAAAATATAAATGAAGAATCTAAAATATTTTTTGCAGAAATATTTTATCACTCATAATAAACAGGGATTGTTTACTACATGCAATGGAAATATAATATCCAAAATGAGGAACAAAATTGTATCAACCAAAAACAAAGTAATGGCACTCCAAATGAAAATGTGTTTAAAGACTAAATTGATGGCTTAGAAAGTTATAAAGTGCCAAAAATCCTATCCCTAAACGTGTTGGATGATTAACTACGTTTAGGTATTAACTTAGACACAGTAAAACCAAAAACATATAACTATGATGAACTGCCTAAAAGTCTGAACTCATTCACCATAGTTCACAAAAGACGTCAGGGTAGAACAAGTCCACCAAATAGATTTAAAATCGAAATATTGATGATTGAAAATGAAACATTGCCAAAGATATCATTAGCTTCAATCTCATGCACCCAACAAAATATAAATGAAGAAGACATGCTTCAAATAGAAACAAGAACTTGAAAAGACCAAATACAACCAAACGCAAAATACATTCCACCACATCTCAGAAAGGTTTTTAAGATTTAGATTCCAAGAAAAAAGAAAGAAAGCCTACACTTCCATAGGTAACCATGACAAGGAAATCGCAACCTAAGACCCAAGAGCTTAAAGGAGTCATAAAAGATAGAAATGCTACAATACTGGTAGATTCTAGCAATACTCATAACTATATAGACAGCTTTGTTGCTAAACAACTAAATCTTTCTGTGTACCCCACCAAGGGCCTTGCTGTGATGGTCACTAATGGACAAAAGGTCAAAAGTAGGAAGATATCATAAGTCTTAGTTCAAATACAAGAACTAGAACTACAAACAAGATTCTACACTCTACTACTCAAAGAAATGGATATGGTGCTACATGTAGAATGGTTGATGCATTTGGGCACTTATACCACAAACTTTGAAGAACAGTTTCTGGAGTTTCAATGGCAAGGTCAACATAATAAATTATATGGCTGCACTCTCAAGAAAGGTGAATTACAACTAATAAAAAGTGAGCAAGAAACACAGGCAAACATACAACAACAAAAGCAAGGGAAATATATTACCAAAAGGCATTAAAGTTTTATGTTAAACAACCATGTAAAATGTAAACAATACAAATGAACCTTGCCAACACTCAAAGCAGAGATGAATTCAAACCCCTAAAACCAAACAAACTTGATGTGACCACGAAAATATGCTCAGCTAGAGAGAGTCATATTTTATCATTTATGTGCTTTGAGTACAAAGCATTCCTTAAAAGGGTGGCAATGTTATAAACATGACCATAATAATAATATAACTAAGTTAATGAAAGGTCAAAGGCACATGCTCCTTCACCACATGACCAATCACTATGTACAAGTATATTGTCACAAGGTTTACTATAGTCATCATCTTATCAATATCTTATCAATCATTTTCATTGTATATACAATCTAAAATATTTTTTGCAGAAATATTTTATCACTCATAATAAACAGGGATTGTTTACTACATGCAATGGAAATCTAATATCCAAAATGAGGAACAAAATTGTATCAACCAAAGACAAAGTAATGGCACTCCAAATGAAAATGTGTTTAAAGACTAAATTGATGGCTTAGAAAGTTATAAAGTGCCAAAAATCCTATCCCTAGACGTGTTGGATGATTAACTGCGTTTAGGTATTAACTTAGACACAGTAAAACCAAAAACATATAACTATGATGAACTGCAAAAAACTCCATACAGAGATGAGATAATGTTAAGCAGACAACAGAACATTCCATCTTTATGTATATTTACAATATGATTTGAATTCTTTCTATGAACAGAATCTCTACTTAATAAAATAACATTCAACTAGAGCATTCCAAACATTTTTCAAATTGTAAATATGCGAAGCTCACAGTTGTAAAGGTCAAAGTACCAACGTATTATGATCGTCTCCTTATATGATTAAGCATATGCAATTCACTAAATCCATTGCACTATTGGTTAGTCCCCGTGTTTCATGTCCTGTCTGATGAATAAATGTATATTAGCAGTTTAATTGAATTTACTAGCTATGTGCTGCTATTTTTGTGGAAAGTTGAATGAGCAGCGATGCCATTCATATTCACTGAAATGTCATTGTTTGTTTGGGATAATTTTAACAGTCATCTATTCAACTTCAAAGCCTATTAAAAAGGCATTAGAGAAAATTTCAACTCAAAATGGGCCTCCTAAGAAAAATAATAAATTAATAGTTAAAATAATAAAATAATATTTATTAATTTTGAAGGAAGAAAAGAAAAAACTACTTTTTTTGCTCGTATTTTCAACATATATCTCTATGATTTTACTCAAATTTCGATCGAGAGAGCTCCTTAGATGCAAAATTAAATTCTGAATCCAACAAGTACCCACTCGGCATACTTTTGACGGACCCCGCTACCCAAAAAACAAGAAATACCTGAAAAAACGTGATGATGATGTCATCATCACGTTTTTTCAGGTATTTACCCCAAAACAAGAAATACCTGAAAAAAGTGATGATGATGTCATCATCATGTTTTTTTAGGTATTTCTTGTTTTTGGGGTAGCGGGATCCGTCAAAAGTATGTCAAGTGGGTACTCGTTGGATTTGGAATTTAATTTCGCATCAAGGGAGCTCTCTAGATCGAAATTTGAGTAAAATCANAAAAAGTAGTTTTTTTTATGATACCTATCCCCAAATTTATATTAAAAAATTGTTTAAGACCTATACAGTATTTCAAATTTAAAGCAATTTCATTGGCTAACACATGATGCCAGATGACATGGAATTTGAATTATGGTTGAAAGGCCTATTTTGAGTTGAAATTTCCTCTAATGAATGAGTATCAAATGCTATGCTTGTTGTCAATTGATCACACTGTCATCGGATTGTCATTAGATAGCAAAATCATTCAACTAAATGGTTAGGAAACTAAAAACTTTTTAGGATCCCAATTTATTGCACCATGTGATGTCCCTTTTCAAGTGATCATTCAAGGTTGTTACTTCATGTCACGTAGGCTTAAAATTGTTATATTATTAAAATGGCATTAATTATAAGGAGATATTTCTGTAGATGGTATTGGGTGTTCCATGGAATTTCCCATGGTATGGAGCTCTAGAGGAAGATAAGAGGAGGGGCAACGCCTCATATGATCATCGTGTAATTTGGATCTAATCTCTTGTGGAGTAGCCTGGTGAACCAAGGTTTTCCTTGGGGTTTGGCAAAACCCTTCCATTGTTGGTTTGGTTTCGGTGGTGTAAAATTCCACCCTAGCTAGACATAGGGGTAATCCACCGAGGATTTCTAATTGAACTTCTTTGTGGGGAGTTATTTTCGATTTTGTGGTGGAAGAATATTTGCTTGGAGATTTTTTGAAGGAGACCGAATGGTGTTGTGAAAGTCATATTCCATTAAGCCATTGATATTCTATCTTGAAAGTTTCTGCACTTGCTTAGAGCAATCAATTGTGGAAGCCAATCTTTGGAGGGTCGATTTCGGTTTTCTAAGCGTCATCACTAGTGGTGGCTGATCATTTTGAAGACCGTTCTCATTCACTAGGGAATCAACATTAATGGAGGCCAAAATATTGTTGGGGCGTGATTCTCCTTTAAGGAAATCAAATCTACATTAGAAGGGTCGAGTTCATTGCTTAATCATGGGTATTTCTTTGAGGGGGCTGAGCATCTAGAGGGTGTGGCACTTGTTGAGGAGAGTGATCTTTCTCCTTGCTAAATCAAGTAAAGAGAAGTCGCGTAAAGGAAGGGCCAGTCCCTCTTTGTTAATCCAAAATCAAAGCGTTGAAGAAGAGGGTGAATAGAAGGTATTTACGGGGCCACAAACTTGACAGGGGGGCTAAATACCACAGGAGGGATGTGCCACTATTTGTTTTGTGGAAAAGTGTGAGGAGGAGGCCGTATAGAGAGGGGTTGACCCCTATTTCAAATTAATCCAAGTACGAATCGTTAGAGGTCGCAAGCTTGGCAGAAAGAGGTTAAATGCTTAAAATCCAACCCTGAGGGATTAGGGAAGACTATGTTGGAATTCTTAATGATACTAAGAGGGGGGGTGAATCAATATCATGTGTAGATTAAACAATTTTTCACTTTACAATTTATGCACCAATTTCAATTTCAATCACAACAATAAGAGACGAATGTACTCGGAGTAATTAGAAAGTAACTTTATAGAGAGAGAGAGAGAGAGAGAGAGAGAGAGAGAGATGGGAGACACCAATCTCCAAAGTTGTGAGCACCAACTCACTCATACATCAATCCGATTGGGACACCAATCCCACAAACAAGCACCAACTTGCAGTAACAGGAAACAACCTATGAGGACACCAATCATCTGCGCAAGCACCAACTTGTTGTATACATGCTTCAACCTATGAGGACACCAATCCTCTACGCAAGCACCCACTTGTTGTGTTCAGGAACCAACCTAAGATGAGACCGCATTCTCTTGTTTTTGCCCCATCCTGCCACCTTGGTTCTCCAGCTCCAACTACAATGAAGCTCCAACTCCATGTCCTTGCCCTTTCTTGCCTCCCTGAACTTTTGTCACACTGTATTTTGATCAGTTTTTGCGATCTATGATCTCTGATCCACTACCTCGATCTACAATTTTCGCACATACCACTCTACTACAGCTGCATATCTTTTGCGCAAATCATGCGCTTTACTATCTTCTCTACGCACAGATCCAGTTACTATACACTCTATTTCAGTATTGCGCACTGGTTCTCTTGCTTCATACTCCAGTTAAGTTCTGCACGCTATTCAGATTTAGCATATTGTTTTGATTCTACGCATGTCCTCAATTCTGTACACTCCTTTGATTCTGTGCATTATTTGTTGCTCTGCTTTTCTACTCTGAGCTGACGGTTCTCTGTTGTTTCATTCTTCAGTATCAACGATCCATTGATACCCCAATAATTTGAAACTTGCAAATTCAGAATACTACATCTTACGCACATTCAAGCTTACTTCAACATCTCCATCTCTCACCTATTTATACTATTCTTGCTAAAAAGATGTGTCCACAAGTTGGAGTTCATTTGAGTTAGTGATACCCCTTCTTCCTTACTTTTCAATCAAGCTTCTTATTCTTTCATCAGTGTGCGCTTTTGTATCATTACTGACTTTGTGGGATTTGTGCACTAGAGGACCATCTCTTGGTGGGTCTTGCGCACTAGAGTACCACCACTTGGTGGGTCTTGCGAACTTTTGAGACTTGCACACATATTTTCTATATACTCCTTCAAACTGGCTTCAAGTATTTAGAGTGCCATCACTCGGTGGGACTTGCGCACGGCTGAGACTTGTACATATATTTTCTTTATATTTCTTCAAACTGGCTTCAAGTCTTTATGCTTCTTACTTGACATTATTATTCTTCTTGTTTGACATCATCATGCTTCTTGCTTGACATCAATGACAACACCAAAGTTCAACAATCTCCCCCTTTGGCATTGATGTCAATACCAATCAAAACTGAGCTCCCCCTGAATATGAGCTATTCTTCTCTACGTGCAATGTGGTCCTCCTGTATTCATGCCATTTTATCATTTTCTTTGCTTTTGCGCAAAGTACTTTTCTGCAAATCCTTGCCTTGTATCTTTCCCAACTAGTATCTCTCCCCCTTTGACATCAATGGCAAAGGGATACTCCCCATGGTTTCATGCTTCTCAATTCTTCTTCCTGACGCTTTTACTGCACTATGCCAAGTTTCTACCATGTCGCAGACACATCAAATTAATGTGGCATGGGAAGTACTCTCAATTTCTGTCTAAGATACTCAAAAGTATCTCTTGGAAGCGTCTTTGTAAATATATCTGTGATTTGTTACTTGGTGTCTACATACTCTAGCTTGACTACATTTTCAGTGACCTGTTCTCTTACAAAATGGTATTTGATAGAAATATGCTTAGTTTTGGAATGCATTACAAGATTCTTGGAGATGTCGATTGCACTTGTGGTGTCACACAAAATTGATATAGGCTGATCAAATTCCACTTGGGCATCCTTTAGTGTTTGTTTCATCCACAGAACTTGTGCACAACAAGTTGTCGCTGCAATATATCTTGCTTCTGTTGTAGATAGTGATACTAAGGATCATTTTTTCTCAACCAAGATACTAAGCATTTTCCTAAGAAAAACGATGTTCCGCTTGTATTTCTTTTGCCATCTAGACGTCTGCATCTGTATATGCTACCAAGGTCAAATCATCACTTCATGGATACCATAAACCAAAATCCAAAGTTCCTTTCAAATATCTGAAGATCCTTTTTACAGCTTGGACGTTTGTTTCCTTAGGTGTTGCTTGAAACCTTGCCACTAGACCTCAACTTACATTATATCTGGTCTTGAGGCAGTTACATATACCAAGCTTCCAATCATTGACCTGTAAAGTTTTTAATTTGCTTCCTTTGCTTCATCTTCTTTGCTCAATTTGCAACTAGTAATCATGGGTGCACATACTGGCTTGCAATCTTCCATGTTAAATATTTCCAGCATTTGTTTTACATATTTAGTTTGAGCAATGAAAATGCCATCATTCAGTGGAGATATCTGAAAGCCCTAGAAAGAAAGATATTTCTTTGAGCATAGACATTTCAAAATCTTTTTGCATGTTCTGAGCAAACTTTTGACTTAGACTATTGTCATCACTTCCAAAGATGATATCATATACATATACTTCAACAACAATCATATTTCCATGCTCAACTTTTATGTATAGATTATTGTCTACATTACCCTTTATGAAACCTTGTTGTTGCGGACCCTTTCTGAAACCTTGTTGTTGCAAATACTTGTCTAGTCTTGAATTTCAATGTCTTGGTGCTTGCTTTAATCCATACAGAGCTTTCTTCAATTTGCAAACATAGTCCTTATTATCTAAGAGAAAGAAACCTTATGGTTGTTCTATATACACTTCTTCTTCTAATTCTTTATTTAAAAAGGCTGATTTTACATCCATTTGATATACAGTGATGTTTTTTTAGCAAGTATAGGCCATGAACATCATGATTGCTTCTATCTGTGCCACAAGGGCAAGGGTTTCTTCAAAATCTATTCCTTCAACCTGCGCATATCCCTTGCACACCAACCTTGCTTTATTTCTAACCACTTGCCCATCCTCATTTAGTTTGTTTCTGAAAACCTATTTAGTGCCAATAATAATTTCGTCTTTGAGTATTGGAACAAGTTCCTAGGTCTGATTTTTCTCGATCTGATTTAACTCTTCTTCCATAGCTTTAATCCAGTGTTCATCAGTTTTGGCTTCATCAAAACAATTTGGTTCTACTTTGGACAACAACGAGAAATGTACTTCTTCGGCAGTCTTTTTTAAGTACTTCCTTCTTGTTCCTACACCAGCATTTTTGTCATCGATAATCAAATCCTCAAAATGATTCTTTTGAACATACTAGGAAGGAGGCTTTGTATTAGGCCTTCTTTCTTCTTTTGGTTCTGTTGCCGCCTAATTCACACTTTAAGGTGTAGGAAAGTCACAACCTGCTATGTGTGTCCTTGGGGGCAAGTGAGAGCTGGGGACCACTGTCACCACAGTCCACCACTCCTCCGTTTAGGCAAGATCCCAACAGAGCCAAGGGGGGTAGTCCCTATGGAAAGACTATATTCCAGGTTTATTAATTAATTGAAGGTTAATTAAAGGGATCTTTTTATTAAGATTACAAAATTACAAGACCAGTGCCTATATC
>LPNX010013052.1:506670-586000 GCA_001517045.1 Pseudotsuga menziesii | reverse complement strand
GGGGCAATAGCCCTGCAGAAGTGAAAAATCCTCAGATTTTTCTAAGGTACAATTATGTACAACTTATGTACATGGAGTTGCCACCTAGTCGAAATAGGTGTGCAACAGGTTCTTGACACGCTTCTTCTTGTTGTTCTCTTAACTCCTCTTCCAGTGGGTCTTTTGATGATTGTTCAAATACTAGTTGATCGTCATCATCCTCTATTCTTTTGTGTGTGAATGTTTCATCTACCTTTACATCTAAATTTTTCACCATCTTCTTTAGTCTTAGGTTGTAACATTTGTATGCCTTGCTTCTTGTGGCATATCCAAGAAAGATTCCTTCATCAGATCTGGGATCAAATTTTCCCAGGTTTTTCATCATTTCTTTGATATAACACTTGCTCCCAAATATTCTAAAATGTTTAACTATTGTTGGCCTGTCTTTCTAGAGTTCATAAGGAGTCATGCTGCTATCGGGTTCTGATTTGTCCTCTGTTTAAAATATGAATAGCAATATGAATAGCCTGGGTCCAAAAAATGTCAAATAATTTAGAATCATTTAACATTGTTCTCGCCATCTCTTGCACTATCCTATTTTTTCTTTTTGCTACTCCATTTTGTTGTGGGGTCCTAGTGGCTGAGAAATGTCTTTTGATTCCATGTTTTTCACATAAATCCTCAAAATCATTTGAAGTGTACTTGCCTCCATTATCTGATCTTAGACATTTAATTTTCAAATCAGTTTCGTTTTCAACTACTTTAAATTTTTGAAACATTCAAATGTCTCTGATTATTTTTTAAGAAGACCCATGTCATTCTAGTATAATCATCAATGAAAAAAACGAAGTAGAATTCACCATTTAAACCTTTGGTTCTCATAGGCCCACAGAGGTCAATATCACTAGCTCCAATGGTTTTGGTAGAATATTATTTTGATTTAAAACTCACTCTTGTTTATTTTATGTAAGCAGTGCTTGCAAACAAAATTTAAGGACTTTGTAATTTTTGGAATGTCTCTCACAGCTTGCTTTTTTCTAGTTTTGACAAGATTGTCAAAATTTATATGTCCCATTCTTCTGTGCCAAAGCCAATTTTCATTTATTTTCCCCATGAAGCATTTTTCTCATTTTCCTTTGTCTAATATGTATACATTGTTTGGAGTTATGGATGTTGTTGCTATTAGTTTGCTTGTATCCCTATTTCTTATTTTGCATTTATTTAAATCAAAGGTGAGAGTATGTCCTTGATCACACATTTGGCTTACGCTGAGAAGAGTGTGCTTCATGTTTTCAACGAGTAATACATTCTCTATTTTTGGCTTTCTTATCCCCAGGGCTTATTATGCCCTTTCCAAGAATCTTAGCAGAACCGTTATCTCCAAAATAAACAATGCCTCCTTTTTCTTCTTTAAATTTCAAAAAATTGTTTATTCCCTATCATGTGTTTGGAGCATCCACTGTCAATATACCAATGCCCTCTTTTACTCTGCGCATGTAAATCCAAGTTGCATCCTTCTTCATTTTGTTGGTCTAAATACTTTGCATCCTCATCTTTGTTGGTTCAAATACTTTGCATATTGTTGTCTCTTATTGTTGTAATTGAAATTGAAATTAGTGCATACATTATAAAGAGAAAATGGTTGGCATACTCATAGACATTTCATCAAACATTGTGAGACCATTTCAATTGTACACAAGATTACATTGCCATTTTCTTATGAGGATAGATGGTACACAGATGGTAACACCAACACATTGGTCTAATGGCTACCATAGCAGCTATGATGTACTAAGAACACATAACAATAAGAAGGTTGGAAAATGATGCCAATGTTCCTCAACTGATGAATTCGACCCCAATAGAAAATGGACCTATTTAGAATGACAATCGTCCCCTTCAGATATGAATTCGGCCGTTCACAACAACCATGACCTGCCTAGCCTATCTTCAGTCTATTGAACTTTGGTGTTGTCATTGATGTCAAGCAAGAAGCATGATGATGTCGACCAAGAAGCATAATAATGTCAAGTAAGAAGCATAAAGGCTTGAAGCCAGTTTGAAGAAGTATATAGTAAATACATAGGTACAAGTCTCAGAAGTGTCAAGGCCCACCAAGTGATGGTACTCCAATGCACAAGACCCACCAAGTGACGGTCCTCTAGTGCGCAAATCCCACCAAGTTAGTAATGATACAGAAGCGCACACCGACGAATAATAAGAAGCTTGACTAAAAAGTAAAGATGAAGGGGTATCACCGACTAAAGGGAACCCCAACTTGTGGACACATCTTTTTAGCAAGAATAATATAAATAGGCGAGAGATGGAAATGTTGAAGTAAACTTGAATGTGTGTACGATGTAGTATTATGAATTTGCAAGCTTCGAATTATTGGGGTATCAATGGCTCTTTGATCCAGAAGAATGAAACAACAAAGAGATGATAGCGCAAAGTAGAAAAGCGAAGCAACAAACAATACGAAGAATCAGAGGAGTGTACAGAATTGAGGAAGTGCGCAGAATCAGAGCAATATGCTGAATCAAAATAGTGTGTGGAACTCAAGCACAATATGAAGCAAGAGAACCAGTGCGCAAGACCGAAACAAAGTGTAGAGTAACTGGATCAGTGCGCAGAGTAGATAGTAAAGCACATGATTATGCATAAGGTGTGTAGTTGTAGTAGAGCGGCATGTGCGGAAATGGCAGATTGAGGTAGTGGATTAGAGATCGCAGATCACAGAAATTGATCAGAAGACTGTGGCAAAAGTTAATTTACATCTATTTCAGGGAGGCATGAAGGGGCAAAGACCGGGAGTTGGAGCTTCCTTCCAATTGGAGTTGGTGAACCAAGGTGGCAGGACGGAGCAATGATAGGAAAGTGCAGCCTCATCTAAGGTTGGTGCCTGAACACATCAAGTAGGTGCTTGCGCAGGGGATTGGTTTCCTCACAAGTTGAAGCCTTTATATAACAAGTTAGTGCTTGCGCGAATGATTGGTGTCCTCATAGGTTGTTGCATGTTAGTGTGAGTTGGTGCTTGTTTCTAGGATTGGTGTCCCTATCAGATTAATGTATGAGTGAGTTAGTGCTCACATCTTTGGATATTGAGGAGGATGCAACAACTTGTCCTAGTTATGATGACTATGGGGATATTGAGGAGCCAACTTATTTCCTTATGTATGATGTTGATGATGACATGGATTCAACACCTCATCCTATTTATTACTTGTATGATGATGCAGGCATGATTGTACCCGAATATGACGTAGGTTGGGAGCTATGCATGGAGAAAGACAATGAAGGGACTGAAGTAATGGATGAGAACTTGTATGAGGATGATGGTCCACATGAGTCAATTGGACCCTTGTGTGACAGCCTATGCCAGGGTGATAAAATGACTTTGTGTGATTTGGAGAACCGACTATTAGTCACAGAGGAGCAAATTGTGCAAGTGTTGACGAGGGCAGATAGCGCTCATAAGTTTATTGAAGACCTTATGTGGAAGACCCAGTTGGAGGAGAGACATAAAGGAATTACAAGAGCCACTAATACCCAACTGTGCATCATCAAAGAAACACTAGAGCAAATGAAATCAGATTACTTGCAGTTGTTCATGGACAGGGACCTTGCTCTTAAGTTCATTGAAGACAAGGCAAGTGAAGTTGAGGAGCTTAGTTACCAGTTGAGTTTGGCACGCTCGCCATTATTGACAGCAGCAGAGACTCTGTCATCCTTAGCAGTGGAGACACATGAAGGCATAAGTAGCACTCGTGGTTTGAGGGAGGATCCTCTCATGACGATTTTGTACAAGGAGCATACAGAGTTGCAGATACTTGAGGAGAGTTTGGACACATAGTTTTGACCATGTGCTTGTTTTAAATGGTGGGGATCTTGAGTCACTTTTGTTGGAGAGACCACTAGAGGCTCAAGGCTTAGCTACAGAGGAGATGGTTGAACACATTCCTTGTGGACCAACCAACAAGGAAGTATATGCATCCATGGATTGGGTGGACAAGTATATGACAGATATGGAGACACACTGTGATATAGGCTCAGTTGACATCAATAGAGTGTTGGATACAGCAGCACATACAAGACACCCAATGGCACAAGAGTTTATAGTTGTATGCAGCAGTATACAAGAGGGTACACAGACACATGGTGGTGTACAGTGGAGCTTCGGAGTGCTTCCTCCAGTAAGACCTCCTGATATAGTCCTTCAGCATACCATTGATTTGAGGTTACCAAGGATTGGTGAGTGGATGGGTGGGCCTAAAGATGCAACATATCCCTCAATGATCGATCCTTATCTAAGATATCACCAGAGGAGGGACAGGGAGTAGGACACTCACAGTTTTGCTTCCATATTTCATTATGATTTCTTGGCCATGCCTTCGAGATTGACCAATGCATTAGTCGCTTTCCAATCCTGTAGACATTTATTTGATATCCTCATGGTATAAAGCAAGACAAGAGAGGACCGTTGGAGCCAGTCAGATGAGACAAGGGTCATGGTGGCCATGACAGAGGTCTTTCATTTTGACCATGTGATCAGTACATAGAGTGCACAGGAGGAGATCCAAACTCTGTTGGATCGGTTCACAGAGATTGCAGATGACAGAGTAGGGGATGACATTAGATGTTACAAAGATTGTACATGCTCAGTCCCTGATTCCTCACTTAGGGAAAGGATCATGAGGGCTAGGCATGATTCACATTTGGCAAGACATTCTCGGTACTTGCATGAGCATGCAGCGCCGCAAGTAGCAAAGCTATTCTCCAAGGAGGTGCTTAGACCCCATGGGTTACTTGAGCACATTGATAGTGATTGGGATAGTAGATTTCTAGAGGCAGTTGGGCAAGAGTCGAACAGACTAGCAGGCTTAGAGTCGATTCCTAGTACTTGGTTCGACCAGAAGATTGCATATCAAGGGCTTGGCTCATTGGGACTTCAATGCTTGTCAGCATGGCACAACAACAGTAAGTAGCAGTTGGGTTTGGTGGACTTCCTGTTTGGTAGTGGGACCCGAGCACAAAGTTATCAAAACCGAACCGGTGGTCGAACCGGCCGACCCTAGGAACCGGAACCGGACAAAAACCAAGAAACAAACTAGATCAAAAAACCGGTTGAGCAAAAATACATAAAACATTCATATTTTCAAAAAATGCATATATATCCATGTGCATCCATGTGAATTCAAACCATTATACACAAATATGCAAAGTTTCTTATGTATATAGCAAGTAAGTATAAAACCAAAATAGCATCGACTGGAAATAAATATCTAAAGAAAAGTAAATCAACAAAGGGGTTATAAATGGTCTCTAAAGTCAAAATATAAGCATATGACTGCAGTGTAGAATCTACAATCTAATGATTCTAATCATACATCAGAATTATCTGAGTCCTAATGCTCAGACCCAGAGTCATCATCTACATCCTCAACATGAGCATGGCTTGACTCCCCTATGCTTGAAGGCACTTGTCTAACTGTAACATCAATGTTCACATCCTCTTGTTGCGGAAGAGGGCCAAAGTCCATCCACAACTAAATGTGATTGATATGGAGGGTGGGAGCCTCCTTTTATAACATTAGAAGTGTCGTGGGTCAATTAAATAGCTCACACGTGGACCCTATTTTTTATTTTATTGAAAGAATTTGAAATTAGTTGTTTTTGTGGGTCCTTAGCGTTTTTGTACATAACCGTCCAGTTTTGTACTGAACCGGCCGGTTTGGAGAAAACTGGGCAGTTTTGTAGGGAATCGGCCGATTCAGCCTTGAAACCGGCCAAAAACAGTTTGACTACATGATTTGACTCGATGAAGCTTGTAAACCGGTCCAACCGACAGGTTTTTTCAAAACCGATCGGGTTTTGATAACATTACCCGAGCATTCATCCAAGCGATGGATTGCTTCAAATGATCGATATGATCGACAAAGTTGTGATGGTGATCAACCTGCTATATATTTGGGATGTCAGTGGAGAAGAGGCCAAGACTTCTTCTTTATGGAAGGACAGGCTTTATTTTCTGGTATTCAAGATTGAGTGTGACAGTGGAGCCCATACAGATGAGATGGTTAGTTTTGTTTTTTGAAGTTTACTCTTGAGATGCTTTGTATTGGATGCATGGAAGAGTGGTCTTCCGAGGAGTTGTCCAAGTTTGTGCAGCTTAAGATTGCCCAACATATCAAAGGAAGTCGGGGGGATTCTTGGGTCAGTACCTTGCAAATCATTGCTAGGAGCAGAGAGTGTTTCATATCTGATAGACTAGTTGGGAATACTGGTGACTTTGCCACTTACAGGAAGATCCGAGAGAGGTTCGCATGGAGGGACTTTGTGGACATTGTGTTGGGTGATATAGGGGAGTGTATGACTTGTCAATAGAGCAAGTCGGGGCACACTCATCCAACAGGGTTGATGTAGTCCTCGACCATTTTCGGGAAGGAATGGGAGAGCATGATGTTAGATTGCATCACAGATTTACCAAGGGTGCAAAGCACAGAGATTGACCATTTATCAGGATTCATGTACCTTTCGGTGATTTCTTCTAAGTATAGGGCAGCACAGGTGATAGAGCTATCTCTTAAGGAGGTGTTTAGAGTTCATGCGCAGCCCAGAGTCATTACCAGTTTTTGAGACAAACTTCCTTGTCGATATTTGAGATCGAGTATGACAATGGGTTTGTAGACTTCACCTGGATACTTATGCATGCCACTATTCATGGTGGTAGGTTCAGCTCTTACAGGTATTTCAACTTCCAGGAGAGGAGGATGTAATAGGGGGACAATAGTCGGATGGTTATGATCAAAGTGGCGCAATGCCAGCATGGTGGTTCCTTTTTGAGATTAGCTTGGGACCTTGGGATTTCAGTACTAGACAATTCAATAGCTGACACATAGACAAGAGTCAATTTTTGCTTTCATGAAATTGGTTCCCTAGTCAAGCATTTCTTTCAAGGGTTGATCAAGTTGCTACAACATCGGGATGCTTTACTTATCAGCAGTGTTCAAGAGAGTTCTTCTGTCGGTACCTGGTCGGATCATGTATCGAGTGGGGAATGCTTCACCTCTTTCTGATTGGTTTGGGACCCTAGTATTATTTCCAGTCTTAGCCTAGTTCATTTGGTGGAGCGTCGAGTTGTGGTTGCATTGCTTGAGGACAAGCAATCTTGGGAAAGGACTATGATGTCCCTTTTCAAGTGATCATTCCAGGTGGTTATATGATGTCACGGAGGCCTAAAATTGTTATATAATTAAAGTAACATTTATTTATAAGGGGATATTTCAGTAGATAGTATTAGGTGTTCCATGGTATTGCCCATGGTGTGGAGCTCCAAAGGAAGATAAGAGGGGAAACGCCTCATTTTGTCATCATGTAATTTGGATCTAATCTCTTGTGGACTAGCCTGGTGAGTCGAGGTTCTCATTAGGGTTTGGAAAAACCCTTCCATTGTTGGTTTGGTTTTGGTGGTGTATGATTCCAACCTAGTTAGACATAGGGAAAATCCACCCAGTATTTCTTATTGAGCTTCGATGTGGGGAATTATCTTCAATTTTGTGGTGGAAGAAGATTTGCTTGGAGATCTCTTGAAGGAGACCAAATGGTGTTGTGAAAGTCAAATTCCATTGAACCATTGATCTTTATCTTGAAAGTTTATGCACTTGCTTAGAGCAATCAATTGTGGAGGCTGATCTTTGGAGGGTCAATTTCAGTTGTGTAAGCGTCGTCATTAGTGGTGGTCGATCTCTTTGAAGACCGTTCTCATTCACTAGGGCGTCAACATTGGTGGAGGTTGAATTATTGTTGAGGCGCAATTCTCCTTGAAGGAAAGTCGGATCTGTTAACCTCACGATTGTCGTTAGACCAAACCCCGTAGGTGTTAATCTCCACCACAATCGCCAGAGTTAGGATCTCGGGAGGCAATTAGTCTATGTCGCGAAACTCATGGTGAGCGTTGAACCCAATGTCCAACAATCTCCCCCGCAACCCGAGCCGGGTGAGTTTCAAACCCTTGACCTGTTGCTTTGATACCATTTGTTTCATCCATATTACCTGTGTACAACAATTTGCAACAGCAATGCATTCTGCTTCAACAGTAGAAAGAGATACTGTTAATTGTTTCTTGCTAGACCAACTTACCAAGCATCCTCCCAGATAAAATGTTGCCCAACTTGTACTTTTCCGATCATCTACACAACCTGCCCAATTTGCATCAATAAAAGTATATAAATCAAGATTGTTACCTTTGGGATACCATAAGCAATAATCTGTTGTTCCTTTTAGATATCTAAGAATCCTCTTAACTCCAAGCAAATGAGAAGCTTTGCGAGAGGATTGAAACCGAGCAACCTGATTCATAGCATCCAGCCTTGTAGTTGTTACATATAAAAGACTATCAATCATAAATCTATATATTTTCTGCTCAACATTCTCAAAGTCATCTGTGTCTGTGTTTTAAAAATCAACCGAGTCCAAGTCAGAGTTGGCCAAGTTGGCCAAGTTGACCCCCAGTCGAGCTGACTCGTCCTACAACTTGACTCGGGTGGCCGATTTGATACTGAGTCGGCCGAGTTGGGGTCTGAGTCGGCCGAGTTAGGGTTCGAGTTAGCTGAGTCGACCGAGTTTACCGAGTTGCAACCCGAGTGAGCCGAGTCAGTTGTGGCAGACACCCACACACATGTGGACTCCAAAAAATCATGTTTATTTTTTATTTTTAAGATTTTTCTTATTCTAACCCTAACTGAAGGCCATAAGATGCCCCCGCCCCTCTATTTGCCCCACATTTCTGCTGTAAGATGTTTGTGAGCATTTGGAATTATTGTTGTTTGGATTCATGGAGGCTTGGAGGAGCGTCCAGTAGTGAAGAACAATAAACAAGATTGGAGGAGTTGGACTGTTGGAGACTGGTTTTCTATTACCTAGATGTATGTTAGCTTCCAACTAGCCACTATTTCTTTTCTCTCATTAAATTGACAAATATCAGTCCTGTTTTCTATTGTTTGCTACTAAAATAATAAGTTTTTTTTTTTTTTCTTTGCATGTTTAGATTTGCTTTGCATTTAGCTTCTAGATTGGCCCTAAAAGGAAAAGATCAAAAATGGATTCATGTTGATGTCATTGAAGGGAAATTGTATTGCAAGTATTGCAAGAAATGGATTAAAGGAGGGGGAGCATTAATAGACTTAACAATAGTTGGTTGTTGTTAGAGGAAATATTACCCCATGGGAAGTTGATTTAGAATTGATTGGAGAGATTAGGTTGGAGTTGCAACAACAGTTTGATAAATTTGAGAGAAGGAAAAACAAAAAGAGATGTATGATCATTGACATATGATGTAGTGGCATCATAGCATGTTTTTTTGGACTCTACAGGCCATTTAGGCCACACTGATTATGTTTTTTTGTTCTAGATACATATTGCATAGTACACTGGGTGCCATTTTGGCGTATTCACCTTTATATGGTATATACATGAGTAGACATTGGATATTTTTTCTCTAAGGCTTTGCAAGCATGGACTAAAATCTTTAAAATGTTGTTTTTCTTTAAATTTTAATGTTTAATGTATTTTTTGAGTAGTCTGAGTCATCAAATTCAAATCGTCCGAGTCATTACCAATTCATTGTCAATTCCAAGTCTGAGTCCGAGTTGACCCTTGACCGATTCCGAGTCCGAGTCCGAGTTTTAAAACATTGATCTGTGTTACTTAACTTGCATCTAGTAACCATGGGAGTTCCTACTGGTTTACAATCTTGCATTAATTTCTTTAGCATTTCATTTATGTATATTTGGTTTGAGAGATAAAAATGCCTTTATCAGATTGTGAAATTTGGAGGCCTAAGAAAAACTTTAATTCACCAAGCATAGACATTTCAAACTCATTATGCATACTTTGTGCAAACTGTTTGCTAAGTTGATCATTATCACTCCCAAATATAATATCATCTACATATATTTCAACAATAATCAAGCTATCATGTTCTTCTTTAATGTAGAGATTACTATCAGTATTTCATTTTCTGTATCCTTGCTGCCTTAGATTGGTATCAGAGCTAGTTGCATCAGGATCAGTTTAACCACTGGAAGTCTTTGATTGTTTATGATGGATAAGAAATATGAGTTTGCTAAACATGGATTACCTTTATTTGATGGGCATAACTATGCTTTTTGAAGTGTTAGAATGAAGTTGTTTTGCAGTCTCAAGGAGTTGATGTTTGGCAAGTTGTGTTGAATGAATACAAAAATCCAACAACTATTCCAACAGATGCCATAGGAAAAAAACTCTATGAAAGTAATTCCAAAGCAATATATACAATTCTTGGAGGCTTGGCAGGTTCTGAATTTGTTAAGGTAATGCACTATGAGTCGGAAAAAGAGTTATGGGACAAACTTAAAAATCTTTATGAAGGAGATGCTAAGGTAAAGAATGCTAAACTGCAATCTTATAGGAGTCAATTTGAAAGCTTAAAGATGGAGGAAAATGAAAATATAGCAACCTATTTCTTGCACATTGATGAAGTAGTTAATACCATGACAAGTTTAGGAATAAAGATTAAAAATATCAATATTGTGCAAAAGGTACTTAGATCTTTACCTGTAAGATTTAATTCAAAAGTATATGCTTTAAAAGAAAGAACTGATCTTGATACCTTAGAAATGGATGAATTACATGGAATTCTAACAGCGTATGAGATGAGGACTTCTAGTGAGAATCCTTCCAGGAAAGAAGCAGCTTTCAAGGCAGCAAAGAGAGATAAGAAAACGGTTGAAACTGAAATCAGCAATCATGAAGACTCGAAAGAAGATGTGGAAGAAGCTAACTTTGTCAAAAATCTAAGAAGAGGTATTGGCAAGTACAAAAGTAAACTTCCCCTCAAATGCTTTGATTGTGGTAGAATAGGACATTTTACTTCCAAGTGTTCTTTCAATAAACATTCTAATGGTGAAGAAGAAAGTAATAGAAAGACTAAAGAATACAAGAAACCATTTCAAAGAAATTCTTATAAAAAGAATAGTCTATACATCAAAAATGATAGTGATTCGTCAAATATAGATGGAAGTGATGAAAGCTCAGACATTAGACTGTTTATGGCCTTAGATAATCAGAATGATAAATTTCAGTGTTGCAGACATCGACGCGGCGAAAAAATCGGCAGGGTCCAGAAAACATCGTTTCGAGATATCTTGGCAACACATCGGCAATCATCAACAATAAATCGACAAACTTAAAAAATACAAAAATATTCAATTTCAGCTTTAGAAAATTTCGGGAAAAATCGGCAATATCTCGAGACAAATCGGGAAAAAAAAGGGAAAAATCAGAAATATATCGAGAAAAGATCACCTCGAAAAAATCGGCAATATCTCGAGATAAATCGGGAAGAAATCGGCAATATCTCAGGAAAAAATCGTCTCGATTTTTTGGGCGATTTTTTGAGAAAAAATCTCCGAGCTGAAAAACTCGCGATTTCTCAGACATCGGCGATTTCTCGACGGATGTTGGTAACACTGATAAATTTATTGAAGAAGAAGAAGAAGTTGAAGTTGATTTAGAAGCAAAACTTGTAAGTGCACTGACTGAACTTAGAAAGACAAGAAGAGAATATAAGTCTCTTAAGGAAGAAATAAAGAAACTTGAAGATGACTTACAAGAATCTAGCGAATTGATAGAAAGCACTGAGACAATGATAATTGATTTAAAAGTTAAAATAGATGAGGCTAGATTAACTGAAGAAGCATTAAACAAGTTGCTTATAGAGAAAGATAAAGACAATGACTGTCTGAAAATTGAAGTTGTTTCATTAAGAAAGAAGTTGCAAGAAAGTAACATGAATAGTAGTTCAAAGATTCTAAATCAGATTATTAGTTGTCAAAGACCTACTAATAACAAGACTGGAATAGGGTATAAAAGAAACTATTAATGCAAGTACAAGCACTAACAATACTGAAATAGGGTATAAATCAGAGACTACTAATGCAAGTACAAGCACAACTTTTGAGAAAACAGGAACAAGGCAAAAGAATGCCGGTATGCAGATTGGATCAGCAAAGCAAGAAAAAAAAACAGATTTTGACAGTTCAAAGAAGGATTTATGACAGGTATCAAAATAGATTTGATGGTTATTATTTTTTCTGCTATAAGTATGGGCATAAAGCAGTTTTCTGTAATAGTTTGTTAAGAAACAGAATTGCATGATACAACTATGATATCTCTAGATCTAAGTATGGAAGAAAAACTCAAAACATTGTGAACAATTCATACAATAGTTTTGATGTCCTAAACCTTGAACTTGAATGTTACACCGTACACGTGCAATCATTTTGGCAATATAGCAAGAAACTGCCCTATAAACTTCTCAAAATCTGCTATAAGTAAATACACAGATCTAAAAACTAAATTTTGGAAAAAGAAAAGTCAACACCTAAGCATGGAAGATTGCAAGCTTGCTTTACAAGCAAACCATAAAATTAAGTGGTGCGTTAATAGAGGGAGTTCAAAACACATGACAGGTAGAAAATAGAATTTTATTACTTTAGAAGAAGGCAAAGAGGGCACTGTCACATTTGGTAATGAACAGTCAACTCAAATAATTGGAAAAGACAATTTGTGTTTGAATAATAAAAACATAATGGCTGAAATGTCTTATTGATTGAAGACATAAAACATAACCTGTTAAGTGCAAGTCAAACATGTGATAAAGGGCACTTTATGATATTTGATTCCAAGCAGTGTCAAATTAGAGATGTCGAAACAAATCAGTTAGTTGGAACAGCTACAAGGACACCAAATAATATTTACATATTAAATGAGAAGGATGAAAACTGTTATCTTGGGAATGAAGATGAAAATTGGTTATGGCACAAAAGACTTGGGCATATTAATTTTGATAATTTGATTCAGTTAAATAAAAAAGAAGCAATAAGAGACTTATCTGCTATAAAGAACCTTTCTAGCTCTATCTGCAAGCAGTGTCAACATGGTAAACAAACTAGAGTCAAGTTTAAAACAAAGGAATATTCTACAACAAAGCCCTTGGAAATAATACATACTAATATTTGTGGACCCATGAAGGCAACAGGATTAAATGGTGAAAGGTAATTTTTGTTATTTGTGGATGATTTCACTCGAATGACTTGGTTATTTTTACTGAAAAAAAAATCTAAAGCATTTAATTGTTTTCAAGTTTTCAAAGAAATGACTGAAAATGAAACTGATATGAAGATTAAGTGTTTAAGGTCAGACAATGGGGGAGAGTTTGTGTCAAATGAGTTCAACAATAACTGTGATGAAAATGGCATTAAAAGACATTTCTCTGTTACAAAACACCCCAACAAAATGGTGTTGTTGAGAGGAAAAACATAATTGTTATGGAGATGGCAAGAACAATGTTAAATGAGTCTAGGTTGAGTAATATGTTTTGGCCTCAAGCAATTCATACTGATGTACACGTCTTGAATAGAAGCTTGCTAAGAAATAATAATGACAAAACACCTTATCAGTTATGGAAAGGTAGACCAGCTAGTATAAAGCACTTTAGAATTTTTGGGAGTAAGTGTTATATTAAAAGAATTGATAAAAATCTGGGTAAATTGGATTCTAGAACTGATGAAGGCGTATTGGCCGGATATTCATGTTCAAGAAAGGCTTATAAATGTTATAATTTCAAACTGAGGAAAATTGTTGAATCTATAGATGTCAAGGTTGATGAGTCTTCATTCTTGAAATCAAAAACTGAAAAGAAAGATTATCAAATATATGACAAACTTAAGGAGGAAGAAGAAGCAAATGATAAAGAGGAAACTAAATCAGTAAAAAATGAAAATATGACTCCTACTTTGTTACAAGGTTCAACTCCATCTAAAACTCCAAGTAAAAGGATACAAAGAAATCATCCTGAAGATCAAATAATTGGTGATATAAATGCAAGTGTTGAGACAAGAAGAAAAATGCAAGAATCAATTACAAATCAAGAACATGTATCATTAATTTCTTTATTTGAACCTGTTGTCCGCCGAATGCACACCGTCAGCAGAAATATTTTGGACTGTTGTTTTTCTGAGTGGGAAAGGTGTGGCCTTTGGGGCAAGCAAAGAGCCAAGTGCTGTCACCTGATCCCAGCTCCTTCGTTTAGGCTAACTCCTAACGAAGCCAAGTGGGGTGGTCCCTATTAGAAGAAAATCTATGGTGTTTAGTCTATGAAAGAAAAAGATTAAAACTAGGAGTTAATGTGAAATGGATGAAATTAAAGATTACCAATTACTGCAAACAAGATTTAATCTTAGCAATACTTTAACCCAAATTAGATACACAATATTCAATGACACATTGCGTGATTCACTTATGCAAAAAGAACAGAATAGACCAGTGCCAAAATGAAAAGAGTGCTTGCAAATGTGGGTTGCTAGTGTAGTCTCAATGAAAGTATTGCAATGTCTCGGCTGGTAAATTTTAGATTACTAAATGAATAATTAAGGGCGTGGGTTAATTGTGGATTTGGCCCAACAAGTCAAATCCCTTCGAACTGAGTGCAAAAGCGGTAATACCAAGTGTCCAACGAGGCGAGGATGAACCTGCTTGGAGTAGCCCCCTGACTCTGTAGTGCTTACCCTTTGCAACCTCTCGAGTTCTCGAGAAAATGACTTGTGTGGATTTCCCTATTAATCTAGTAGCTCATATCCCTTTCTAATACAGCCAACTAATCAGACAAGCTGCAGCAGTGTAGAGCATACGGGAAAGGAGTCTTGGTTTATTTTATTAGAGACGTAACAATGAATTGTTTAGATGACGATCGAAGAGTCTTTTCACCTTTCGGGTACTCGAGAAAGCAACGGTCGGATTGATTTAAAAAATTAAGAACAAATAAATAAATAAAATATTTTCTAATTAATCCTACCACAAATATCTTTCACCCTTTCGGGGTACTCGGGAGAGCATGGGGTAAGTATTTCTTTTACTTCTAGCAATTAAATAAAAGCAGCAAGACTGAAATAAAACTACACTAACATAGTTTTATTTTATGAAAGTAAAGAGACTAATCTACTCTAAACAATTATTATGCATGTGAAAAGTAAAAACAGAAAACAAGGGACGATACAGGCTTCCTCCAAATGGGGGAAGTGGGGTGTGGGAGCCTTTATCCCACTCGCTTTTTATTAATTTCTTTTACAATGCTTTGGTGTTTTTTGCCTCTTCTTGAATGGAATACTTTCTGTCCTTTGGAGTTAGGATCAAAAAAGTTTACAAAAATTTGAAGAATGGGTAGAGAAGAAGTGGGAGATTGGGAGAGGGTGTTGGAATGAGTCCTTTTTATGGTTCAAGTCTTTGCATGCGCCTCCAAAACTCTTCTTTCTTGAAAGATGAGTACAAAAACCAGCCAACACAAAACTCAAGAAAAAGATTGCATATTAGCCAAAAATGCATGAAAACTTAAGCTCTAGTACTTGCAATTGATAGGAATAATATGTTGCTTCAAGTACTAAGATTAAACAAAGCTAGATCTAAGCTTTTGGTAAGATAAAGTTGAAAAAACCCTTAGATCTATATCACAAGAGATAGAAAAGATAAGATTTAACACTGAGATCTACTTGTTATGAAACAAAACAAAAGTAACCGGAAAACAATATTTTTTGAAGTTTGAGGATGGATAAGGAAAACTTCACACCCAAGCTTGAATAAATTTGAGCATAGAGGGAACCTATGGGACAAGAAACATTAGAAAAATAGAGTGAAGAGAGATAAGATGCAACTAAGTTCCGATCTCTACTTCACGTTTGGTGATCTGCAAAACTACAATACCCTTCAAGCAAGTGATTAGATCTAGTATGCATAAATCAAACAAGAACCGAAAAGAATAAGTATAACTGAATACAACATGCAATTCTTAGATCGCGTATAACTACACATAAGCAAGCAAGTTAAAACTTCAAATGCCTACTCTATGGATTAGAATACAACCTTCAAAGCTAGATAACACAGCATGCATAAATAATAAAATAGCTACACAAATATCACCTCGGTTATAAGCCGAATATTCACCATCAAATTTCTTTCACCATCAAATTGTCCTCCAAAGACTCAATTTTATTCATAAGAAAGATAGGAAATTACAATCATACGGGAAGAGGTCCTCTGCAAAATCATCCACCCTGAAAAGGGAGAAGTGACCTCTTATTTATAGAGTTTCTAGGCCCAGGGGTATGCACCAAACAACCAAATTTCAAGTCGAGTTCATGGAGAAAAATGTGGATCTTGATTGACTGGATCTCATGGAGGAAGGCGCCACCTCTCCAAGAGAGGTGCGCACTCACCAAACTCCCCCATCAACCCACTCGAAAGGAGCCACATTAACCATGACGTGAGGATGGCGCACAAGTTTGAATTGATGAATCTTGGTGATTTGATCCCCATTGTGGAGGCGCCACATCTCCATAAGGAGATGCGCCCCCACTATATTCCAACCACCCACTGCTTTATTGCCATATCAATCACTAGCAAAAGGTGGTAGCGTAAGCCTCTGCCTCCTTTCGTGAGCATTCCTTTTAAATAAAACGTGACATTCTCTTGTATTTGAAAGTTATGATACACCATGGTTTTAGTAACTCATCACATTAACGATGGGTCCACGGTCCACCTACATCCCAATCGCATGCATGCAAGGGTTAGCGTGAATGAGTCCATGTTGATGTCACCCATATTCCACCATTCGCTAGCTTTCCTCACGTCACCTTCTCTTTTAACTTAATTCAAACTTCAAAATTTAAACCAAAGTCTAACCTCCACTTCATGCTAAAGAGAGTCGTAAAACAATGGGGGACCCATGCCAAGTCATCCCACAATTAAAAAATTAATTTTGACTTTGAATTTGACTTTTTTAATATTTGAACTTTAGTACATTTTGTCCAAATTTAGCATTAAAATGCCACTCTGGTGCTCAGTTAGCCGAACGATGTCTTTCGGGATGCTTCAGCTGGCCGAAACATAGTGAAAGTGGCCCCCGAGGTAAAGATGTTGCTCCGGGCTTGAAAATGAGCCCAACCACGCCAAAAATGAGCCCAACCACGCCAAAAACAGACTCTGTATCATATTTTTTTTACAATTTGAATTTTTCCATTTAAACCATTAAAAATGGCTTTAAAAATGGAAAAAAAATATATATATATATATATATTGTCTTGGAATCAAACGAAACTCTAGGGGGACCTAGTACATGTTCATACAACTCAATCAGAATGCTTAGCATGTTGAAAAACATTGGCACGAAGGCTCTAATAACCTCTCAAGGCCGAAACACCAATACAACTACCCCAGCTTTGGAGGTGTGAGTGAAAAACTCAAAAATTATTAATCTTTTGTTCAACAACCAATAATAACCAAGAGAAAATACACTCTGGGCTAGTCGGCTTGATGCTCAAGTCCGGGAAGCCGAGACTTTTATAAAATTAAATGCTAGGACATTTTTTACAATTTCCCCAAGGGGGTATAAACATGTGTTACAAAAAATTTTGAACAGACTCTCAGAAAAAGGCTGGCGAACTTCTGAACTCTGATCATGAACAAGTGTACTTGTTCAATACTCTGGCGGCTCACCAAAAATCCACTAAGTGCACAATTAGTGGATAATAGAACCCAAGAATGTTGAAGAAGCAATTAATGATAAACATTGGGTAAAAGCCATGAAAGAAGAGTTAAGTCAAATAGAAAAGAATGAAACACGGGAACTTGTTCCTCGACCTATAAACAAAAATGTTATTGGGGCTAAGTGGGTATTCAGAAACAAGTTAGATGAAGCAGGTAAGGTGACTTGAAACAAAGCTAGATTGGTTTGTAAGGGTTATGCTCAGGTAGACGGCATAGATTATGGTTCAACTTATGCTCCTATTCCAAGGATGGAAGCAATTAGATTAATTCTAGCTTATGCCTGTTCTAAACGAGTTAAAGTTTATCAAATGTATGTCAAGTCTGCTTTCTTAAATGGTGAATTAGAAGAAGAGGTTTACATGGAACAACCAGAAGGATTTTAGCTGTCTGAAGCAAAAAATTATGTTTACAGGTTAAAGAAAGCTATGTATGGGCTAAAGCAAGCTCCACGAGTTTGGTATTCCCGGCTTGATAAATATCTAAGGCAACAAGGATACAGAAAAGGAAATACTAACAGTGATCTCTACATTAAAGAAGAACGAGATAGCTTGATTATTGTTGAAATATATGTAGATGATATTATATTTGGGAGTGATAATGATCACCTTAGAAAACCGCTTGCACAAAGTATGCAGAATGAGTTTGAAATGTCTAAGCTTGGTGAATTAAACAAATGCTAGCAGCTATACATGTCACCTATGATGATCCTATTCCTATTTTTTGTGACAATACCAGTGCTATTATCATTTCCAAGAACCCAGTTATGCACTCAAAAACAAAACATATTCCAATGAAGTTTCATTTTCTCAGAGAGAAGGTTTTAAACAATCTTATCAAGCTAGAGTATGTTGGCACACAAAGTCAAATTGCTAACATATTCACTATGCCTTTACCTCAGCTGCAATTTGAAAATCTCAGGGAAAAATTAGGTGTTTGTTCTATGTAATCTCTTTCATTTTGTTATCAAAGTGATGAACAACTGGTTATAATTATATATCAGACTTGCAGATTTCCGATGACAGAATTCTATTAGGGGCTTCTCTGCTATGCTACTTTTTGGTTCAACTTTCAAGTGTTTCTTTTCAGTCTTGATAATTATCAGTTTCTACACATATTGGTTACAACTTGCACAGGTATATTCAGGCAGATTGGTTACATCCTGCACAGGTATGTTCAGGCACAGGGATTTGTGTTAGGGGGAGCATTATTGATTCCTACACTTAATCACAGGAGGAGTTGATTTGCCATCGATGTCAAAGGGGGAGAACATGTAAATGTTTTCCATCAATGACAAAGGGGGAGTTTGTTGGTCAGTTGAATGAGTTTCATTGATGTAAACATGGAGTTTGTTGGTCGGTTGAATGATGTTTGTCATTGATGTAAACATATTGCTTAAAGAATTCCTAAGATATCAATCTTATGTTTCCAACATTCTTATGATCAAACTTATGATTCCAGCATTTTAAGCTATCAAAATGTTTCCAACGTTCTTATGATCAGTCTTATGATTCCAACGTTTTAAGCTATCAAACTTATGACCAAAGTTCCTCTGTAGTCTTATGATTCCAACGTTCTAAGCTATCAAACTTATGACCAAAGTTCCTCTGCTAAATATTGGCGCCTCATCTCATATTCTTTGCAAGAACCGAGAAATGATTAGTGTTGACAAATTGTTAGGGTGAACCTAGAAATGATTAGCATTGACAAATAGTTAGGGTTTTCGCTTTTGGCCAAAATGTTTTGTAATCTCTGTTGAGAATTGATTTACACAGTTTTGATAATCATATCTAACTGTTTAGAGGTTGAAGTGTAAGTAAAAATTAATGTATGTGTTAAACTAGTAGCAACAAGGAAGGTCTTCCTGCATGCATGTGTTCTTGCATGCAGAAGACTTAAAATAGGAAACTAGTTGTATTTAATTATTTTTCCTAAGTTTACTTTGGAAAATAACTAAAGTGATCTAAATTAACTTTAGTGAACCACTAGTTAAAGTGAAAGTGAAATTAGGGTTTTTGCTTTACCACTAGTTAAAGTGAAAGTGAAATTAGGGTTTTCGCTTTACCTAAAGTTATAAAAGAGAGATCAATTGGTGGAGAGAACACACACACTTGTATTCCGACAGAGACAGGATACAGACAAGGAGAGAAAGTCAGACAGAATTTAGTCAAGAAGACGGAGGAGCGAGCAGCAAGATAATCGAACTTCATACAGTTGGGCCATACACTCACACAGGAGGGTGTTGAGGTTTAGCTAGGATTTGCCCAGTGATTCTGCCGGATACTGCATTCGCCAGGTTTGGGTGAATTTGCAGTGATTGTAAAAGTTCCATATTTCCTCATAATAAAATCTATATCTGACTGTTGCACCGGTTTCCCATCTTGGGTTTTTCCGGGGGTTTCCATACCCAAAATAATAGTGTCATTATTGTGATGTGATGTGATTTATTTCTCAGCTATATAGCCGAGGATATAAAATAGGTAGGTCTATCTCCTATATTTTTGGAGCCGATAATCAGCATAATCTTTTGGACCAAAACTTATGGATTGACTCAGATCGGATAACACCTGCAAAGCTTTGGTAGGTAGCAATAACTTTATGTAAAAAGGTGTGAAGCCGCTCTCCCTTAGTAGGAGGGGGAGGACATTGATACGCTTTTCAAGATTGGTGATATCTTTTCCCTCAAACCCAACTCGTTTATATTCCGCTGCATACTGTAAAAGATATTCATGTGTGGTTATCAGTTAATATTTTGCATGCACTGTTTAGCCCTAGTTGAATATTAAAGGAAAATTTACATGGTATCAGAGCTCTGGTGAGCTAAAGCTGAGAAATTTGCAGCAGCAGTGATAGATCAAGGGCAAATCTATAAGAAGACACAAACCAAGACTTCCAGATCTAGGGTTTGACAGGTACACTTCACTATGGCCGTGCAGTTGAGAGTTGAGGATAGACTCCAAGGTGCTTAGAACTTTCCTACATGGAAAGAAAGGATCACAAGGATCCTAGACATCAGTGATGCAGAGGAGCACATTGACTCCACGAAGGTTGCACCCACAGATCCGACAGATTTAGCAGCTTGGAAGAAGATTGATTCCAGAGCCATGCTGATTATCATGGATGGAGTGAAGGACCATATAGTCCCTCACCTTTCTAGTAAGAAGACCGCAGTAGAGATGTGGACGGCTTTGTAGAGTCTATACCAAAGCAAGAACGAGAACCGGAAGATGGTGTTGCAAGAGAGGATGCGCAGCACCAAGATGGCCAAGGGAGAAGGAGTGGTGCCTTATTTCACGAGGCTCGCACAGATCAGGGACGAGCTTGGACCTGTTGGCTCTAAGACAGTGGATGAGGAGCTAGTTCGAATAGCCCTCAATGGCTTCTCTAAGCCATGGGACACCTTTGTCAAAGGTGTTGTGGCTAGGGAGAAGCTTCCTGATTGGCAGAGACTATGGGATGACTTTCTGCAGGAGGATACCCGCATGGGTCAAGGATCAGGCTCATCCAACAGTGCTCCACAGATTGTGGATGAGGAGGCTCTAGCTCTTACAAGGAAGAGCAAGGGGAAGGCAAAGAGGAAGAAGGATGGTAAGAAGAACCTTGACGTGTCAAAGGTCAAGTGTTTTATCTGCCACAAGTAGAGACACTTTGCCTCCCAGTGCCCAGACAGGAAGAAGAAGAGTAACACTCAGATGGCTAAATCTGCAGACGTGGATGAGTTCAGTAGGAACTTCAATGAGGAGTTTTGCTTGATAGCTTGCATGGAAAGCACCACAGGGAGCAACATATAATACATTGACAGTGGAGCATCTAGTCACATGACTGGACAGAAGAGATTCTTCAGAGACTTGCAGGAGGGTGGAACAGGGATCCACGTTGAGCTGGGTGATGATGCGCGGTATCAGGCGCAGGGAGTTGGCACCATTTCATTTGAGAGGGAGTCTGGCAAACCCCTCAGTTTTGTTGATGTGTTATATGTTCCAGGACTAACCAAGAACCTTATATCAGTCTCCACCCTGGAGGGCAAGGGATATTAGGTGAAGTTCTGTGACCATAGAGTGTATATCAGGCCCAAGGGGTCAGATAGGAGCTTGGATCGGGTGATTGGCAAAAGGAGCGGAAAAGTGTACAGATTACACTTTGAGCCTGCAAAGGCTCTAGTCAGCAGCAGCAGCAGCAGTCAGGGTGAGTTGTGGCATAGGAGGATGCCACACTTGCACCATGGTGCACTGAAGCATTTGAGACAGGCAGTCATTGGAGTTCCTCAAGTACAGGAGGAAAAGCATAACCACTGCAAGGGTTGTGCTTTGGGGAAGAACATCAGGAAGCCTTTCCCACAGAGTGAGCACAAGTCTAAGGAGCCCTTGGACTTGGTGCATTTGGATGTATGCAGACCTATGAGTGTCCATTCGTTCAGTGGTTACAGTTACTGCGTAACCTTCATTGATGACTATTCCAGGAAAACCTGGATCTATTTCCTGAAGGCCAAGTCAGAGGTCTTTGAGAGGTTCCGAGAGTTCAAGACTCTTGTGGAGAACCAAACAGGAAAAAAGATTCGAGTGTTGAGGACAGATAACGGGGGTGAGTACACTTCCAATGAGTTCATGGAGTATTGTTCGGCTAAGGGGATCAAGAAGGAGCACACTGTGCCCCATACCCCACAGCAGAATGGAGTTGCAGAGCGAAAGAACAAGAATATGGTTGGAGCAGCCAAGGCCATGCTATTTGATCAGGGATTACCACTATTCCTCTGGGCCGAGGCATACAGGACTACAGTATACATTCAGAACAGGTGTCCCCACACAGCCTTAGGGAGGAAGACACCGGAGGAGGTCTTCACAGGCACTAGGCTAGATGTGAGTCACATTCGCATATTTGGAAGTGTCTGCTATTGTCATGTTCATGCTGACAATAGGAAGAAGTTGGACCCTTCTGGAGAGAAGGGGTTACTTGTTGGTTACAGCGAGATTTCGAAGGCATATAGAGTTTACATTCCTGCTCGCAGGAGGATCATTGTGAGCAGGGATGTCCATTTTGATGAGGACAGGGCCTTGCGGAGATCTCTAGACTTACCAGCAGAGCAGCAGCCAGCACAAGAGTCGGGAGCCAAGTTGGAGGAGCCAGATGTACAGTTTCAAGTACAGACACAAAGCACATGTTCTAATGGTCAGAGGGGGTCAGGTGGAAAGGATCCTTCAGTCATTGACTTAAAAGATGAGCTGCAGCAGGAGACGAATATCCAGCAGCCGCAGCAGGTTGACACTAGGCCAAGGCCTAAGTGGTTTAGATCCACAGTGCAGGATTCTAAGCAGGTAGATCCTCTACAGACATCTTTTAGACGAAGTGTACCACCAGAGAGGCTTAGTTATATGGCACTGATGACAGAGTTGATTAACTTTGAACCTTCCAACTTCGGGGAGGCTGCACAACATGATGTGTGGCAGGAAGCTATGGTTGAGGAGTATGACTCCATTATGAAAAACCAAGTATGGGAGGTTGTGCCGAGGCCACAAGGGAAAAAGGTGGTGGAGCCAAATGGATCTACAAGGTGAAGCATGCAGCAGACGGAAGAGTGGAGAAGTACAAGGCGCGCTTCGTGGCAAAGGGGTTTTCACAGAAGGAGGGTATTGATTATGAGGAGACCTTCGCCCCTGTTGCCAGGTATTCTTCCATTCGGACCATTATCTCACTTGCAGTTGAGATGGGTTGGCGTGTCCATCAGATGGACGCCAAGACTGCCTTCCTCAACGGAGTTATAGGGGAGGAGGTGTATATTGAGCAGCCAGAGGGGTTTGATGTGGAGTACAAGGAGACGCATGTATGCAGACTGCATCGAGGTCTTTACGGGCTCAAGCAGGCACCTCGAGCATGGTACTCGAGGATTGACAGCTATCTACAAGAGATGGGATTTCAACGGAGTGAGGCTGACCACAACCTATACTTCTTGACAAGTGAGGTGCCTCTCATACTGGTCTTATATGTGGATGATCTCTTTTTGACAGGAGATGAGAGGCTGATTGGAAACTGTAAGTCCAACCTTGCAGTAGAGTTTGAGATGAAAGACCTTGGGCTGATGCATTACTTTTTGGGCTTGGAGGTTTGGCAAAGAGATGGATGCTTCTTCATCGGACAGGGGAAGTATGCAGTAGAGATCCTGAAGAGATTCGGGATGGAGGACTGCAAGCCTATGGCCATACCTCTAGTTTCCAACTGGAGGAAGATTGATGCATCAGGATCAGACGGATTTGATCATACCTTGTATCGTCAGCTTATCGGATCGCTTATGTATCTGGTCAACACTCAACCAGACATCAGCTTTGCAGTCAACTCTTTGAGTCAGTTCATGGTGGACCCTCGGAGAGTGCATTGGACGGTTGCGAAGCACATACTTCACTACATTAGAGGTACAGTGGAGTATGGATTGGTTTATGAGCGCAGGGGGAGTGTACAGTTAGCAGGTTTCACAGATGCTGACTGGGCAGGATGTGTAGAGGACCGGAAGAGTACTTCAAGTTGTTGTTTCAGCATTGGATCAGGGGTTGTCTCTTGGTTCAGTAGGAAGCAGAAGTTAGTTGCATTGAGCTCGGCAAAGGCTAAGTAGATGGCAGCCAGCATGGCTGCTTGTGAGGGTATGTGGCTGAAGAAGTTACTTGCAGGATTGTTCAAGTGTGAGCTAAAGGCTACAGTAGTTCACTGTGACAATTAGAGTGGCATCAGGCTATCTGAGAATCCAATGTTCCATGACCAGAGCAAACACATAGACATCAAATTCCACTTCTTGAGAGATTGGGTTCAGAGGGGAACCATTCGGTTGGAGTACATACAGACAGATGAGCAGGTGGCGGACATTTTCACCAAGGCACTTTGCAGACAAAGTTTTGTGAAGTTCAGGGATAAGTTGGGGTTGTTACCAAATCCCTTCCTCATTGAGAGGGAGTGTTAAACTAGTAGCAACAAGGAAGGTCTTCCTGCATGCATGTGTTCGTGCATGCAGAAGACTTAAAATAGGAAACCAGTTGTATTTAATTATTTTTCCTAAGTTTACTTTGGAAAATAACTAAAGTGATCTAAATTAACTTTAGTGAACCACTAGTTAAAGTGAAAGTGAAATTAGGGTTTTTTCTTTACCATTAGTTAAAGTGAAAGTGAAATTAGGGTTTTCGCTTTACCTAAAGTTATAAAAGAGAGATCAATTGGTGGAGAGAACACACACACTTGTATTCCGACAGAGACAGGATACAGACAAGGAGAGAAAGTCAGACAGAGAATTTAGCCGAGAAGACGGAGGAGCAAGCAGCAGGATCATTGAGCTTCGTACAGTTGGGCCGTACACTCACACAAGAGGGTGTTGAGGTTTAGCTGGGATTTGCCCAGTGATTCTGCCAGGTACTGCATTTGCCAAGTTTGGATAAATTTGCAGTGATTGTAAAAGTTCCATATTTCCTCACAATAAAATCTATATCTGACTGCTGCACCGGTTTTCCCATCTTGGGTTTTTCCGGGGGTTTCCATACCCAAAATAATAGTGTCGTTATTGCGATGTGATGTTGTGATTTATTTCTCAGTTTTATATTCCGCTGCATACTGTAAAGATATTCATGTGTGGTTATCAGTTGATATTTTGCATGCATTGTTTAGCCCTAGTTGAATATTAAAGGAAAATTTACAGTATGTATGTGCTGTAAGATGAGAGCGTTGGGTGTGTGCGCAAAAGAAAAGAAAAACTGATGTACTCTGTCTTAAATAAAAAATTGGAATCGTTGTACACCGAAAATGCAGAAGTTTAACTTGGTGAATCTGTTGTAGAAGAGATCAATGTTTGAGTTGATTGCGTTTAGCACAGAAACAAACATATGCGTTGAATTTCAGGTATAAATCAACACACGTTGAAGTATATGAATGCGTTAGCTGCTGGATTGTAAATTACTCTTTGATAGAGTTAGTATTGTCTAAGTTGAGTACATTTCTTGTACGTTGAGATAGAGGAAGTATTGTGTGGTTCTTTGGATTGAATACACTTCTTGTGGTGCTCATATAACTGTGGATTGGTTAATAAAATAAGAAAGTAGTCTACAGAAATAAGAAAGTAAAATGAATTAAATGATATGCAGAGATTTGAAAAGTTAATGAGTTTACTGTAGACTGAAGAAACAGAGAAGTCATCTTGATCATTGAAATGAAGTAGATCTTATGCATTGAAAGTATGTATGATTTGTATTATGCTGAGAGTAATTAGATATTGAATGCAAACGAATTGACAAAGAATTTATATCACTGACATTGAAGTTCTGAGTTTTAAACTTGCTGCATAAATGAAGATATTTTGAGATAGAATTACAGAGTTCTTTTAAGTTTTGACAGAGACAAGTTGGTTTTTGACAGAGAGGTTTTGATAGATATAGTTTTGACAGGATGGTTGTGACGGAGAGGTTTTGACAGAGATGTTTTTGACAGGATGGTTTTGACAGAGAAGATTTGACAAAATAGCATTTGACAGTATTGTTCTTGATAATGTTTATATTTGATACAGGCTGGGTTTGAAAAAGGTAACAGATTTTAGCTTGAAAATGTGTGAAACAAGTTGGTGCTTGTGCTACAGGGAGGAAGGGAGGAGCTAGAGAAGACTATAAGTCTTCAATACAAGTTGATGCTTGTACAAAGAAGGAGTAGAACCTTCTTTTTAGTAGATGTTGAAGAAACAGAGGTAGCTGCCTCATTTGAGTTATTGACTCAAATAAAATCAGTGTTACACGGGGACGCGTTTCGACGTTTCTCGCGTCCTAGGGACTTTGAAACTCCATGCGAAACGTTTCGAGACGTCTCACTTTTGGCGAAACGTTTCGGTGGGCAGCGAGACACAAAGCAAAACGTTTCGGTGGGCGACGAAACTTGGCAAAACTTAGGAGGACTTCTTGGCGTCCCACCCGAAACTCCGAAACTTCGCCGAGACTTGTGGGCATCCCGCCTGAAACTCCGAAGCTTCCCTAGGATATTTAAATATTTTCGAATTTTATTTTTTCTTAATTTAAAAAATAAAAATAAAAAATTAAATAAATCATTAAAAAAAATTAAAATCATTTAATAAAACTTGAAATTTTATAAAGTTATAAACTTATATTAATATATTAAAATTTTAAATTTAAAACATTAAAAAAATATTAAAAATTAAATAATAAAAACAAAATCTAATTTACTTTCTAACCTAAAATATAATTCTAAACTATCAATGCCCATGAAACAAATACACAGCCGTAACTTCCAGCAGAAGCATGACTCGTGAGTGTTGCTGCGAAGGAGAGGGGAGAGTGTGTTGTTGCCGCCGTGAGTTGCTGCGCGCGAGAGGAGAGAGCTCGTGAGTGTTGCTGTTTACTGTTCAAAGTTTACTAGTTTAGTAATTTTAAATTTATTGCAATTTGCAATGTCTGTTTAAAAATTAAAACTTAAATTATCTGGTTGATGTGCAGTATCATACTATCTAGTATCATTGATTCATTTTTTCAATCACTTAAAAGTCAAATCTGAAGATTATCAAATATGATTTTCATGTTAATCATAGATTCATATAGTTATAAATTATTATTAATATAATGATAATCTTGATGAATCCTGTAATGTGTTTGAACTTTGAATTTTGCATTTACATTGTATGGTTGCAGATTCCAGAATGATGAATGTTTGTTATTGTTGGGATTTGTATTTTTCATATTTTTCATATTTTTAAAATTTTATGACTATCGCGTCCCGCTGTCCCCACTGAATTTCTTTAAAATTGGAGGGTGGTCTCCACAAGTCCCGAATGTGCGTCTCCCCGCACCCGCGTCCTGTCGTCCCGGAACCTTGGGGGAACATTGAATAAAATTGATGTACTAGGAAGTTGATGCTTGCCCTACATCTAAAGAAACAGGTTTTTTCCCTTTATGGGTTTCCTCATAAAAAATCATGTGTCCCAGTGTTTAAGGATTGATTAATTGTTGTGTCTTATTACAAAAGGAGTTAAAAAGTAAATTCTGGTAACTAACTAATTCACCCCCCCCTCTCAATTAGTTTGTTTTGTCCAACAGGATCTACTTTAGGAGGGATGACTTCATTGCTTAATTGTGGGCATTTCCCTGAGGGGGCAAGCATCTAGAGGGGCGTGATACTTGTTGAGGAGAGTGATCTCTCTCCTTGCCAAATCACGCGAAGAGAAGTCGCATAAAGGAGGAGCCAGTCCCTCTTCGTCAATCCAAAACCAAATTGTTGAAGGAGAGGTTGAATAGAAGGTATTCAAGGGGTGATAAGCTTGGCAAGGGGTCGAACTGCCACAGGAAGAACGCTGCACTGTTGGTTTGTGGAGAAGTGTGAGGAGGAGGCCGAATAGAGAGGGGTTGACCCCTATTTCAAATGAATCCAAGTACGAATTGCTGGAGGTCACAATCTTGGAAGGAGGCCGAATGCTTAAGAGCCAGCCATGAGGGCTTGGGGAAGACTGAAGATAGGCTAGGCATGCCATGGTTGTTGTGAGAGGTCGAATTCATTTCTAAAGGTGCTGACTGTCATTCTGAACAAGACCATTTGCTATTGGGGCCGAATTCATCAATTAGAGAACATTGGCACTATTTTCCAGGTTTCTTATTGTTGTGTTCTTAGTACATCATAACAGCTATGGAAGCCATTAGATCATTGTGTTGTTGTTACCAGTTATCCTCATAATATGCCAATGTAATTTTGTGTGCAATTGGAACAGACTCACAAAGTTTGACAAAATGTCTGTAAGTATGCAAATTGCTTAAGAAGTTATAAATCAATGTAAAGTAAACTATTTGACAAAATCACACAACCAAAATAGAAATTTTGCCTATAATTGCATTGGGGATATTGCACAACAGTAGAAGCTGACTGCTCTTACAGATCAAGATGGAAGAGATAACCATGTCACACCATGTCACATGTATAACACTAATAAAATAAAGCAAAAATAAAAATGAGTTCTGACCTGTGTGAATAAAAGTTTCAAAACATAAAAGAAAAATATCTGACCCTTTATTTCTTTTCAACTAGCATAGAACCATCTCAACCCCTGATCTTTTAAGCTGCAAAATTTTGCACCAAGATTTTTTTCTTATTGCTCTCAGTACTTAATAGATCCAGGATTAAGATGGATTCATGGCTATACTAAGTCATAAGCCCAAGGCCAAACATAGTTTAACGCAAAGGCATCTCCATCAAGGCCTTACTCTCGGGATATTTATCCAACCTAATAAGTTGGAAGAATCTGCATCCTTGAAGAAATGTTAAAGTTAACCTATGAGTATTTTTCCCAAGATAACTGTTTTACATAACAAACAAATGCAGAATAACAATAAACTAGAGTCTAGACTAAATAACATCAAGGTGTGAACTAAAAGTTCAATCCAATCAATACAGCTGAGAAGTTGTAGAACACATGTTATTGAACAAATAAACTTGCAGGTATTTGTATTTAAACTCTCCTATGCTAATACTGGACGATGTTAAACAAAGAATGTGTTTCTTGGACAACCATGCTTTACCAAAAACACTGTGTCTACAAGAAATATAGTTGACATTTTGTGACATACTGCTATGAATTCTATTAAAAGGAAGGAAACAACCTAGTTCACTGATTCAAACAGAAATAAAGCAGAAAATACAAGAATCGACATCATTGAAAATGTATGACCCACCGATGACAGAGGTAACAACACACACAAGGGGAGGAGTGAGTCAAAACAGTAAGCCTAAGCATCTTATGGATGTACACATTCTCACGTGCATCTGAATGGAAAATAGCTATGGCTTCCAATACAACTTTAGATTCTATTTGTGATATATTTTTGGGTCTTCATTTATAGCTCAAAAATCACTCCCTAAGATCCTTGAAGATCTGTCTCTCAAGCATGATTGGACAGCAGCAATACATGATGAAGCTAAGTATAACTACATACATTAATTGAAGATTCATGTCTATGGCCTCAAAATACATTACTAGAAATGGACCTGAACAACAACAGCTTCAATATAACCCCACCCATCATCAAAATCTGGTCCGACCCAAAATCCAACCAGTTTATGCACCCCTGACACTACCACTGGATTATTCCTAGAAATTTCAGAAATAACTCTGTACGCAGATACACAAGCAGTAGTAGCCAAAGTAAACTCACAGAACCGCATTAAGGCATTCAGCTTGATTAAAGACTGAGATAGTTTGTCAGGTTCATTGCCTGATGTAAGTGCTTTGTTTAATGAGTGGCTTCGTGCAGTCTTCAAAATCTTTTTATAGTGTTCACTTTCTTTGCCTCTCTGCACCAAGAAGTTACATTCCAATCTCTTGTGGGATAAATTAACCAATGCTGCAAGAGCGAGTATTTTTTTTGTAAGTCAAATATAAATAGCTGCTGCTAAAATCATATTGCATTTTCATGCCAAAGCAATTGAATTTATTAAATTAACATTGATGTCCACGGATGACCAAAATAGGTCAATAACCATGGAAAGATCCAAGTCCATTATAAGCCAATGGAATGCTTAATGCAACTCCAATACAAATAGATACTATGAGTAATACAAAAGAAAAATACAAATATGAAAGGAAGAGCAAAATTTGATAGAGTGCTAGCCAGCAATAAAAGCTAACCAATTATCTTCATAGCCAGTTATCAACTTTGTTTTAAAAACAAGCAGTTATCTTCATATTCTTTAATTCTTGAGAACGTAAGCTGAGATAAAGAAGAGAGACACACAACACAGAAAAGTTTAAACTCAGAAGAAATCAACTGAGACCTCTGCTTGCCATTATATATGCATCTCTGAATGAAATATTTGATCGCTTTCTCAGCTCATGGCGACCTTCTAACTGCAGAACTTCACAGGCAAGCAAAGAAACAATTACTTCCATTTCATCTTAACAGTTCATCCACAATACTATTCAAAGCTGTAAAATTTGAAATAAATGCCGACTCTTTATCTGGAAAGTATCTTTAAGATTATCCAAATAATTTTGAAAACAGATCTTCTGGGCCCCAACATTTAGGTGTCAACTAAGTGACAAGAACTTACACAAACTACTTAGAAAAACAGCGAATGAAAATAAAAAGCATTCTTGAAAGTTGAGACTGATCTTCTTGAATCAATCATATTGTAAATTTGTTTTCCTTGCCACTCAATTTTCCACGGTAATTTCCCATTTTGTTTGCCATTGTAGGTCAGAACATGAAGGATGCAATCATAGGACAGAGATAATGTTCCTTGACTGAAATGGCCTTGTAAGGTATAACTTTAACCTCAATTCATTTAGTGACTTTTGGGCACTGTCCTCTTGGCATAAATAATTTATGCAACATTTATGATTGGATATTATAATTTCACATTTTATCTTTCGCTCTTGGATTCTAAATGTTTTGTAATTAATTTCAATTCTCTGTACAGATCAGCCACGCAGCCTGTCAATTCAACCAGGCATTGTACTCAAAGGCAGCCTTGCGTGAATTACGAGCATTGCACAACTTAAGTTCAAAAGATTAGGGCTTGACATATGTAAATTTTGGCACGGCATACTTATTTAAAAATTACTTGATAAAGATATTTACCGATTCAACATAAATTAATTAATAAAATAGATTTCACCGTTCAAAATTTATATGTTAGGCACTGACCTATGTAAATTTGATAGCATAACTTTGCTGTGCTGATGGCTTTGAAGGTCGCTCTCAAGCTTGCATGGGATCATGGTGCTCAGAAATTTCAGAGTTTCAGTGACTCACAGGTGGTTATCAAATGGATGATGGGAAAATACTTATGTGAAAAATTCATAATGTTATGACTCTAAAAATTGTTTTTCATAGCATTTCATTCCAGCATATTTATAGGGAAAGGAATACACCAGTTGACGGGCTGTCCAAGGAAGGTTCAGTGATAACACCAGGTTATTGGCAGATATGGGAAAAAGAAAAGGCCATATAACAGACTTTCCCCATCTTTCATCTTATTAACAGTTTACTGTTATGTGCTTTTTTAGTTTTACATTACTGTCTAGGAGAGAATTTTGTCTGTCACGGACTATCTTTTTAATATAAGTTATTGTAAATATCAAGGAGTTATTTTAAATATCAAGGAATTAGGACTATCATATCCTCACCAGACACCAGGGAAATGTTTAAAAAGCATCTGCTAACTTTTGATGCCATGGAAGAATAATTTAGCAATCCATGTCATTAATGATATTTATTACAGCAAAACTTATAAGCAAGGAGTTGAGACAGGTCAATTTGATGCCATGGAAGATTTATTTAATAATTTACTTTATAAAAGATATTTTGTGGTGCAAAATTTTCAAGTTAAGACTCGAAATATGTAAATTTGACTGCATGAAAGACTTGTTAACAATTTACTTCATAAAAGATATTTATTGCAAAATTTAAAGGTTAGGACTTGATATAGTTAAATTTGATGTTATGGGAAACTCCTTTTACAATTTACTTGATAAAAGGTATTTATTGGTGCAAAATTTATTTAAATAGGTACATTTTTTGGGAGGGTAAGCAAGGGGAAGATGGATGGTAGAAAAGATGAAAATTTCTAGAGATTGAGCAGTGGACAAGGCACTAAAAAGTCAGATGTTGAACTGTGACAATACTCTAACTCATTGTGAATAGTGTTGCAACTGAAGATGAGACTGCAAAAATTGAAAGAGTTTGATGTTGCTAGAGAGAGTTTCCAAAACATTCCTATAGCACTGAGTATGATGCCCAAATGGATCCATGTGTTAATCATTCTATGAATCTATTTTGTTTCTTTATAAACATCTATGATTCTATTTTATTTCGTTATAAACATATTCGATGTTTGGCTTATTGGTTGTAAATTTTAAATATAGCTGATGAATCTAGTGGAATTATGGGTCAATATATTTGTGCCTAAATACATGGATTGTTAACATAATAAGAGTTATTAAAATAGATCATAATCAAATTTACAATGACAAAGGAACTGAATATCATAACTAACACAACCTCCAAGTAAAGTAGGGTCCTTGATTTGTCATCCATTGGACTGATTTGTAAGTTGTGGTAATGATCACCAAAGTTTGCTCCCCCTATGAACATTGTCCCCTAAGTGGATGAGGCCAGATGCAAGGCCCGGATTACTTTGATTAATAGAATAAATACCCCTCTGTTGGAAATTTGAAATGGCATTGATGTCAAAAGGAAAAACTATACCAAATTGAAGGAGAGATTAACCTACAGAAAGCCAATCATCTACAGTTAGCCCAGCCATCCCCAGTCAAGGTTACACAACTGTAGGTAGATAACCACAACTGTTTGTACAGTCCAAGCGTAACCATGATGTCCCATCTAGCATCTTCATGGACTGTTCAAGATCCGAATTCAGAAATTAAAGAACAATGATTTCTAGTGGTATTCCGAATCAGTCGAGCTGGAGATGTTTATCAGTCCCAAATTCACAGCAATTTAGTGATGCCCTAATTCGAATCTGCTGTTCTGGAGCTGTCAAAGTTGGTTGACAATAATGAATTCTTCACCTCAGTTATCAATCTGAGTTGTGGTAATGATCACCAAAGTTTGCTCCCCCTATGAACATTGTCCCCTAAGTGGATGAGGCCAGATGCAATGCCCAGATAACTTTGATTAATAGAATAAATACCCCTCTGTTGGAAATTTGAAATGGCATTGATGTCAAAAGGAAAAACTATACCAAACTGAAGGAGAGATTAACCTACAGAAAGCCAATCATCTACAGTTAGCCCAGCCATCCCCAGTCATGGTTACACAACTGAAGGTAGATAACCACAACTGTTTGTACAGTCCAAGCGTAACCATGATGTCCCATCTAGCATCTTCATGGACTGTTCAAGATCCGAATTCAGAAATTAAAGAACAATGATTTCTAGTGGTATTCCGAATCAGTCGAGCTGGAGATGTTTATCAGTCTCAAATTCACAGCAATTTAGTTATGCCCTAATTCGAATCTGCTGTTCTGGAGCTGTCAAAGTTGGTTGACAATAATGAATTCTTCACCTCAGTTATCAATCTGAGTCATGGTGAAACCCTAAGGATATTGGAGAAGCTTGAAGCCATTAAAATATGGAAATGATCATTCAAACAAATAAGCTACCCTTAAATTGAAGGATAGGGTCTTAAGCCCTTGAAGTATAGAGATAAATTAACGTCAACACTCTCGACATGCATACAAGGCGTGAAGATCATACCCTCAGAAATTATAATTACATTATAATTGATGAGTCGGCTCAGCTAGTTAATCAATAAACAATTGATTGATGTCAGCTCAGAAATTGGATGAAAGCCATATAAATAAGGTGTGTTAGAGAACATTTTGTATAGATGCATTTTGACGTTGTGTTCTGAGGAATACATAAGTCGAAGGTCACTGAAAAAGAGGCAAGGATAAATGTACGCTGAGGTAGAAAGTCCAAGACAGGTGTTCAAAAATCTATCATATCTTAAGTTCTGCTCAGAAGTAAATTGAGGCAAATCTGTTGAGACTGAGGAGCAGCAAACTAGGATCAGAAGTGAATTGCACAGTAAAGATCCTTTCATTTTTACTGCTCAGTATTCAAAATCAGTGATAAGAACAGCATTGCTCAAGTGGAGAGTTATCTGGGCCAGCATTATCTTATCAGGTTGCAGCCTGAACTAAATAACTCAGTTGGAGCTGAGACTTTACAGAGATTGAACCTTCACACATACCAGTTGCAGCTGGCGTATGTTCTGTGTTGAAGCATAGACCTTGAATGTTATTTGTTATATATTTATATATACGTAAACAGTTTTGACGTTCTTATAATTTGTGCAATCCTTGTAACAGTTGTTATACAGTTTGTTAATTGCCGAAGATAAAATCTGTGTTCAAAATTGAAAATTATAATAAGTCTACAACACTGATTCAGCCCCCCCTCTCAGTGTCGTTGTTAGAAAGTGGCAATAAGGAAGGTCTTCTTGCATGCATGTGTCCTTGCATGCAGAAGACTTAAATTAGGAAGCCAATTGTATTTAATTTATTTTCCTAAGTTTATTTGGAGAATAAATTAAAGTGGCCTAATTATTAATTGACTTTATGAAACACATTTTATAAAGTGAAAGTGAGATTAGGGTTTTTGCTTACAATAGAATTATAAAAGAAAGGTCAATTGGTGGAGAGGACACACACACTCGTATTCCGACATAGACAGGATATAGACAGAGAGAAAATCAGACGGAGGATTTTGCACAGAAGACGAAGGAGCTAACCAATAGGGTCACTGAGCTTCCAGGCGGGACAAGGGCCGTACTGGACGCACAAGGAACAGCTGCAGAGGAGGCTGTACATACCGTACGGATTTCCGTACAGCTGTCGTACAGACTATACAGCCACATGTGGGAGGGCGTACTGTTGGACGTACAGTCACGCAGAAGGTGTGATGGGTTTGTTGGGATTGTCCAGTGATTCTGCTAGGTGCTATTTCGCCAAGTTTGGGTGATTAGCAGTTGATTGTAAAAGTTCCATATTTTCTCAATAATAAAATCCATATCTGATTGTTGCACCGGTTTTCCCATCTTGGGTTTTTCTGGGAGTTTCCATACCCAAAATAATAGTGTCTATATTGTGATGTGATGTTGTGAAATATTTCTCAGTACTTTATATTCCGTTGCATACTTGTAAAAGATATTCATGTGTGCTTATCAGTAGAAATTTTTAATATATTGTTTAGCCCTAGTTTGAATGTTAAAGGAAAATTTACAGTTGTGAGTGTGTCTTTCAATTGGTATCAGAGCCAGCTTCTTAGCTCAGGGTTAGCCAACTTGAAGGAGGCTTTTGGTGAACACACTCTACGATGGGTGGAGTCAAATTCAGAGATGTTCCTAAGTTTGATGGAACAAATTATCTCTTTGGAGCAAACGGATGTCTGCCTACTTAATATCTCTTGGATTTGATATCTGGACAAGCGTACTTGATGGATATACTACTCCTAAAGATGATCAACCACCAACCACTTCAGATGAAATTGAAGCTTGTGAAAAGAATGCCACAGCAATGAATGCAATTCTTGCGGGTCTAAATGAATCAGAATTTTACAAGGTAATGAATTATATGACTTCCAAGGAAATATGGGATAAAATGGCAATCATGCATCATGGTGACTCCAAGGTTCAAAAAGCAAAGCTGCAAAGTTTCAGAGGTCAATTTGAAAGTCTTAGGATGTTGGAAGAAGAGAACATTGCTGCTTATTTTCAGATGGTGGAAGAAGTTAACACCATGCGAGGTCTTGGGGAATCCATTGAAGAAACCTTAGTTGCGCAAAAGATTTTGAGATCTATTCCAGCTAGATTCAATCCCAAGGTATCCGCCATTAAGGAAAAGGATAGCTGGGACGATCTCAAGTTGAGCCAATTGCATGGAATTCTGATTGCCTATGAAATGAGGATTGATGACCCCAAGCAAAAAGAAGCAGCCTTTAAGGCAACCAAAGAAAAGAATCAGAACAACGATGAGCAAGCAGCTTGCTCATCAGATCTGGATGTTTCAGATGAAGAATTGGAAAATTTTGTCAACAAGCTACCAAGATGAACAGGAAAATACAAAGGAAAGCTCCCATTGAAATGTTTCAACTGCGGAAAAATAGGACACTTTGCAGCAAAGTGTCCCCTAAGGAAAAATAAACCAAACCCGAGAAGAAATTTCTCTAAAAGGAAGTTTGTCAATAAACAAACATTTTTCTCTCAAGTTGAAGATGGAGTTTCAGACTATGAAGAGGATGATGAATCTGTTGTTGAAGGCAGAAATGAAATTTTGTTTTTGGCCAAGGAAGATTCTCAAAATAACAAAGAGAATGAAGAAGGGGTTGTAGATCTCTCAATATCTTCCCCTCTAAATAAGATATTATGGTCTGAGAGGACCTTCTTCGATCGTGGAAGATCGTAACCTTGGTTTTATCCAGATTAACCGTCAATTGTCGAAGGGCACAGAAAAGGACCAATGCATCTCATTGTCTCTGCAAGCCCTCGGGGGATGAAGCCAAGAGGATCACATCATTAGCCAAAAGTATAATAGAAATTAAAACCTGATGAAGAAGGCAACCATCGTCATCCTGGATATCTTAACAGAACTACTAGCTGCCCTAGATGAGATAGAGAACTTGAGGAACATTAATGAAAAACTAGAGAAAGACCACCTTGAAGCCAGAAATCAACTAGTGAGGAAAATAAGAGCAAATCTTCGCAAAAAGGATGATGAAATCAGCTCTCTACAGGAAGAGCTAAAGAAGACAAGCTTTCTAAATAAAAAATTTGAGAAAAGCTCTATGGACTTGAACAACATGCTTTTCCAACAAAGAGGTGTTAAAGGATAAAACTGGAATTGGATTCACAAACAAAACAGAGAACCGACAAGCTAAATGCTCTCTGAATCAAGAAATCAATCTGATAAAGGACATATTTATTATTTACGGCATTGATCAAATCTCAGCAAAATACATGAGCCACTGAATGAAGCTCACAAACTATTATCCTTAAGAAAGAAAGAATGTGAGAGGTTAGAAAAGGAAGTCTCAAATGTAAGAAAGGGAGAAGGTTCCTCCAAACTTGATGGAAAAGTTGATTTTGGGACAAGACTGAAAGAGTCAATGTGAACTTCAAATCCAGAAAATGGTGTAAGGACAAATCTGACAAGTACTTCCTTTATCAACTCTGCTACACCAAGAAGATCATCCTTTGTCAGGTACTCAACTACATTTTTTGGATATTGATATGTTTGTCATTACTTTGGTCATAAAGCAATCCATTGCAGGGCTCCCATAAGAAGAAATTTTGTTAGAAATGAAAGAAAAGATTACTCTTCTAACAAATTTGTAAATCAAACCAAGAACTCCTTCTCCTTGTTGTTTGATGAAGAAGAGTGCTCTAAGTGCAAAAATCTCGATCACACTACTACAACTAGTAGACTAAGAGAAGTCATTCAAGAGGAAGAAAAGACAGAAGATATATGTGGGATAGCTCTTTATGCTCAAAAGGAAAAAAGCAAATGGTACATTGATAGCGGGTGTACCAAGGATATGACAAGTGACAAAAATAAATTCCTCACTCTGAAAAAATAAAAAAGGAGGTGATGTGGCCTTTGGTGATAATGGTACAGCAAAAATCCTTGGCAAAGGAACTGTAGCTCTCAAAGGAAATGCCAAAGCTCAAGAGGTATTGTATGTTGATGGCCTAAAGCATGATCTTCTGGGTGTAGGACAAATTTGTGATGCTAACAACAATATTACCTTCTTTTCTCACCATTGTGAAATCAGAAGAAATGGTTCCCAAAGAATAATTGGAAAAGAAACTCGATCTCATGGTAATGTGTATGTCCTAGATGAAATCGATGGGGAGACATGCTATATTAGTCAAAATGACAACAGTTGGCTATGGCACAAAAGGCTAGCTCATCTGAACTTTGGTAACTTGGTAAAAATCAGTCGAACAGAAGCAGTAAGAGAAATGACAAAAATCTCCAAGCTTGCAAACAGATTGTGTGGATCATGTCTTCATGGGAAGCAAGCAAGAGCCAGTTATAAGCCAAAGATTCATCAGTCTACTTCACAACCTCTGGAATTGGTACACACTGATCTATGTGGACCAGCAAGAGTTCAGACACTTCAAGGTGAGAGGTATTTCATATTGTTTATTGATGATTATACTAGAATGATCTAGGTAACGTTTCTCAAAACCAAGTCCGAAGCCTTTGATAAATTCAAACTATTCAAGGCTAAAGTGGAAAATGAGTGTGGCCACAAGATCAAGTGCCTTAGATCAAATAATGGTGGGGAATTCACCCCAACTGAATTCAAAAAAAATTGTGAAGAAAATGGGATCAATAGGCAATACTGTAAAGCCAATACTCCTCAACAAAATGGCGTTACAGAAAGAAAAAATAGGACAATTCAAGAGGTTGCAAGAACTATGCTACTAGAAGCAAAATTGGCTGAAACCGTTTGGAGAGAAACAGTAGCTACAGCTGTATATATTATCAATAGAGCCCAACTAAGAGTCAATAGTGACAAGACTCCATATGAATTATGGACTGGCAGATCGGCTGCCTTAGGTTATTTCAAAATCTCTGGAAGTAGGTGCTACATTAAGATAAATGATGAATATTTGTGGAAGTTTCAAACCAAAACTGATGAAGGAATATTTTTGGGATACTCTACAGAAAGAAGAGCCTACAAATGTTATAACAAAAGCCTAAAAAGAATCGTTGAAAGTATGTGTTACCGGTTGAAATGGCAGTCTAAGCCATCGATAAGCATATAAGGGAAAAGTGACCACTGTCACCTTAGTCACTTGTCCCCAACTTCTTCGGAAGCCGAAGCCTCCTAGGGGAGAGCCCTAATCCAACTCTGGAAAAGACACTAAACACCAAAGAGCACCGCTTTCGAGTTCACTAGAGACCAGTGCCTTATTGGAGTCAAATCATAAAAGTGGGGTGTGATTGCAATTCTGAACTGTAAATTCACCGCTGAAAACAATATTAACTGAGTAAAGATAAATATATATTAATAAAATTCCCGATAATAATTTATTACAATAGAAATCCCGCATATATATGTTTTACAGGTATGAATATGACTTTTCAAAAAGTCATGCTTTTTCATGACTAATTACAATTTATTGTACACTTCTTAATTTTAAACATTTTATATTTTTATTTATTATTTACTTTTCTTTATACATAGCTAACTATATATATATATATATAGCATTGCCCTCTTCTTTTAAGATGTTTTGTCCTCAAAGCAAGGTAATAACGGGTATTGCTGAATGAACTTCTCTATGTGTCTTCTTCTGGACAATTATTCCACTTAATAAGGTATTCTTTCATGATGCAAGAATGTAGTCTTCTTTCTCTGGTGTTGATGATGGCTTCTGGTTCTAATACAAATTTCCCTTCTTCATCCAAGGTAAAAAGTGTCGTCTGAGCAGTTTGATGTTGACCCAATAATTTTTCAAGATCCGAGACATGAAAAACGTTGTGAATTCAACTCTTATCTGGTAACTTCAATTCGTATGCTATTGGGCTAATCTTTCGGATAATTTGGTATGGCCCAAAAAACTTGGGAGATAATTTATTCTTTCCTTGTTTCCTAAGTGACAATTGCTTGTATGGTTGAAGTCTTACAAATACCCAATCTGTTATTTCAAACTCTCCTTTTGTTCTATGTTGATTTGCTTGTTGTTTCATACGATTTTGTGCCATAGTTAAACTATCCTTGAGTACCTACATTATTTTCTGATTTTCTTCAAATTGACTTTTAAGTTTTTACTGCAGATACTTTTGCATCACTTTGAACAAGTTCATTCCATCTGGGAGGCACATAACCATACAGTGCTTGAAAAGGTGTCATAATGGCTAACGTATGATAGGTGGAGTTATACCACCATTCTACAAGATGTAACCAATGTAGCCATTTGTTCTGCTTGTCAATGACGAAACTACGAAGATAGGCTTCCACACATTTGTTAACAACTTCTGTTTGACCATCTGTTTGGGGATGATAGGCTGATCTCATGTTAAGAGTAAGCCCAATTTGTTTGCAGAATTCCTTCCAAAAGTTGCTTGTGAATTTGGCATCTCTGTCACTAACGATGATTTTCGAAAACCCATGTAATTTGTAAATATTTTTACAAAATACTTAGCGATTTGTTTGGCAGAGTCGATTTTCTTAATACCCATAAAATGTGCATGTTTTGTTAAGCGGTCCACTAAAACGAATATTTTGTCCTTACCTTCAGATACGGGTAACCCTTCAATAAAATCCATGAAGATTTCCTCCCACTTATGGTTTGGAATGTGAAGCGGTTCGAGTAGTCCTAGGGTCACGACATTTTGGCTTTTGTTTCTTTGACAGGTGTCACACTCAGCCAAGTACTTTTGAATATCTTTATACATCCCCTTCCAGTAGAAGAATTGTCCCAACGGCTGGGGGATCATGAGATTCTTCAACACCTTGGTTTTAAATCTAAATGTAGGGCTTAAGTAGATTCTTCCTTTATACCATAGGATGTCATTTCTCCATTCGAATTTTGGACCTTGATTGGGATCATTAATTAGGGCGCAGGCATATGGATCCTTGGCATATTCTCCTCGGATTTCATCCAACCAATCTAGAACCAGCGACTGAGATTGCATAAGCCTTGAATTCTTCATCTTTTCGGAAAAGGGCATCAGCAACTACATTGTCCTTCCCTCGTTTATGTAGTATCTCCATGTCAAATGTAGCAATTTTTTCTATCCATTTCTGTTGTTCCGTAGACAATGTTTGTTGTTGTAGGAGGTGTTATCACCCAATAATTTTCCTATGGTTGTGGTAGGAAATCACCGAGGTAACCATTTCAAACCAATCTTTAGACTGTATTCTAGCCTATAAAGCCAAAGAGGAATCTCTCTTTGTCACAAGGTCATTCACATATACATTTGGCTTTAAACAAGCATTCAGAAGACTAGATTTCTGAGGGAAAGGGTTATTTGGAATTTAAAGAGTGTAAGACAGACAAACAGACAGTACCATTGGGCAATGGAATCAAAGCCTAAAACATTCAAGGGATTATAGCATAATGATTATTGATAACATTCGTAATCTAAGGCAAAGTAAGTGTTAGTATTCAGCAAAATATCTTTAAAAGATGAAAGGAGGAAATGAGAAGAAGCCCAATGAGACAGGAGGAACCCATCTGTGGATGAATCTCCCAAACCACCTTTAGCAGAAGCAACAGTAAAGGCTGATAACTGAAATGGAGCATCTAACAGAGGATGAATTCCAAGACATTTACCATAAACACATAACAAACACGCTGTTTGATGCAAGGAGCGCTTAACAAAGAACAAATTCCTTGCATACAACTAGAAACGCATTAGCAAAAATTACACAAACATGGAAATGAAGCATACAAGGGAAAACAGACTAAACAGTGAACACCGTGATGAATCTCAGACATTCAAGGCATACTTTGCATTAATGCTCCCAAGAAAAGTTGCAAAGCTACAAAACCAAGCACAGGGGCTTCAAAATGAATGTCGAACCCTTTCTTCCTCCGTAGAGGTTACATTTATAGTGTAATGGGCTCCCGAGACCAACCACGAAACAGAGCCAAATTCAGTTAAAAAAATCGGGAATCAATCCTGCACACAAAATCCTAACAAACTCTGATCTGGCAGATTCACCATGGTCACAAAACAGATCAGGAAAGCGCACTGGGATGCGCATGATGGACAAAAATGGAAAATTTGACACCTAGGACTCAAGCCTGCTTGATGAAAACAACTGTTCAGAGGATCTTTGAGCGGCCTACAACAGTCTCATCCCTCCTTGCATCTTCAATCAGCGAAATAAACCTCAACCATAGATCTTGATCTACGAGAAATCTTAACTGTCTAATGATGCGGCCTTATAAACCATCGCGCTCTGTAAACGTGACTTTTGTACCTCCAACCTCCGAGCGTGATATCCAATGGGGAGGGGACACTTCATTTACGCACGTTCCCCATCGCGCAGGCCCTCTCCGACTTTGAGTGTGCAAGTTGTCTCAGTGATGTGCATGTACACCGTCGAATCTCATCGGAGATGCGTGAATGGACGAGATTCGTTGATCTTCCCCTATGTTGACCGTGGCAACGCTTTCGGGCCCACCAGATCATGCAAATTGGGAAATCTATTTATCCCGTGCACATGTTGCCATTTTCCGCACTGTCGATCTTATGCGGACACTCTCCGAGCCGTTGATCTGAGGTCAAGTTGCGGAAAGTAGGATCTCTGCTTTCACGATGCTAAATTTTACATTTCTGATTTCTGCCTTTCTGCTCCCTTCCGGGTCATTGATCTGTGCGGGAGCTCTCTGAACCGTCGATCTAGCGAAAAGCGGAAAGTGGGATTCCAATCCTTACATCACCAAATTTCTATATCTCCGCTTTTTGATTTCCTCCTTTCTGCTTCTTTCCCAGCCGTTGATCTTTGGCGGAAGTTTTCCGGACAGTCAATCCTGCGAATCGCGGAAGGCGGAAGTTCTTACTTTTTACAACCAAATTCCTGCAATTTCCGCTTTTTCCTTTCTGCAAAATAACGAAAAGCGGAAGGCGGAACTACCAACTTCTATAACCAAATTTTGGCCCTTTCCTCCTTCCGCTTTTTCCTGAACCGTTGATTTATGGAGAAGCTTTCCGTGACCGGTGGATCTCAAACTGCAGAAAGCAGAAATCAGATTACCATTTTTCACAACCGAGTTTTGTCTTTTCCGCTCTTTCGTTCTCAATTTTTCCTTGGCGGAAATGATTTTCGACCCTTGATTATTCTCCGCTATGCATCCAAGCCATCCATTCTAGTCAGCTATTAACCTTGATCAGATTTTTCTTGTTCAGGCATATTTATAAGGCTAAAACTCGGGTTTATTTCAATAATTTTGCACTTCAAAGCACCGGATAAACCCCTTAGAAAATGTAGAAACCCCATCAATATCCTTCAGAGTCATGTGATATGGAAAATTTTCAGACCTTACTCTTTCTTTTGTTGGTCTAAACCTTTTCAGGGGAATTAGTGCAGATGTCTATATGAAAATCTTCAAAATTTAGCACAGGTGCTAACAGCGGCTCCAACTCGGAGATACTATCCTTCCTGTGAGGTAGCAAAGAACCTCGTAGACCAAGTGCCTGATCCATAGGGCTGGTCCCAAGCTTTCCCTGAAATCCCCAACATGCTCTGAAAACAAAAACTGAACAAATACTGAAAACAAACTGAAAAATCCCTAAAAGAAATGCTCGCCATGTCCAGCTTATTCACATCTACCTACCCTACTTACTGAGCATCAAATGCCCAATCAAGTAAATTATGTATTCCAATGAAGCCAACCAAGCAAGTGATCAAATGATGGAGCTTCTTCATCATGCTTGATCTAAATCAAAAAGGAAGAACTGAATGGTAAAAGGTCATGATAGAAGACCTGATCTTTACTGCAAACACATAACCAACCTTTCCCACCACAAAACTTCTCCATATATTCAGCCACTGTGTCATGACAACCTGCAAAAATTTATGTTATGTGCTTGTCATGACAAGGCTGCTCAAACTTTAACTCCTCCAGCACCATGTCAAACTGAACTTCAAAAGACCCATGCAAGGAATGCTCATGACAATTTTCAAATGGAATATCAACAAATTCATCTAATATTTCATAAATTAAAACCTGATTCCTTCCAAGTGTTTCAAAAGAAATATCATCGTGTTCTTCAATAGAATCAAGCAAAATAATTTCTGAATTTGAAAAACATAAAGAAATATCCCATTTGGAATCCTCTTCTTCTTCTAGGTGGTCCAATCTATTATTGCAGTCTATTGGTTCTTGAGGTGCATCATCCAAGTAGCCCTCCTCACATTCATTATATATAGGCACGTTGAAATCTCCTTTAAAAACATTACTAACAGAATTTTCAACATGCTGACTGCAATCTCCAATAAGAAAATTAGTTTCTTCCTGCACATCACTAGGATGACCATCTTCCTGCTCATAAGAAGAAGGATGGGAGTGCAAAGCAGATCCTAATTGTTCACCCTTCTCATCTTCTTCTTTGGGTTCTAAGCCCTCAAGATAAACTGTTGTTTTCCTCATAGGCTAGGATTGATGGCATCAATGCTTGCCCTTTTCATTATCTCTCTGAAAATGTCATATCCTCAAGTTTCTGTGTTTGCTTAGAGGCTCTTAATCTTTGTTTTAGATACTCAAATGAGGAAAAACACAATGGCAAACAATTACTTTTAGCGTACTGATTGCAATCTTCATCAAGAAAATTAATATGACCCTCTTCCTATACATCACCTTCCTGCTCATCATATATGTTGTGCACTCTATATGCAAGTTAATTAAAGCCAACATACAGAATGTTCAATATAAATTGTCAACCCAGTAAAGTCTTTTTATTGCAAAGATAATTTACACTGTCTGTGCTTAAACACTAAGTAGCTGATGCTGTTGAATAAACTATCCTACCTATCTGTTCAGCCCAACTCTTCCCATGATTAACCTAATCTAAATTACCTTCCTAAGAATGCAGAATTATAATTACCTTCCTACAACTTTGATCTAGAAATGAAAGATTCGGGAAATAAACATCTAGACTTACTTTTGCAGAAAGTTAAATCCTAATTTACAAGGCCATATGAGGATCCATTATAACTATCTCAATTCAACTTCATCTAAGAATCAGAAATGCAAAAATTGAACTCAACAATTATAACTGTAAATGAACTGAATTAGCAAAACTCAAGAAAGACGGCAATTGAAAGAAACTGTTAAAATTCCATATGCTGAGCTAGATTATTAGCATTTAATTTCAATTTCATAACAAAAGCATATAGATAGGATCACTGAAAGAAACAGTATCACAAGAACAACACAAATTTATCCTGGCAAAACCCTAAAGGAAAAAAAAAAACCCAGCAAAAGCTTCCTCAATATAGATGCCCCAAAAAGATAAAAGGTAAAACCAAAAGACTGATCCTCCTCCTTCTCCAGCCACGGCTCTTTCTCTCTCTCTCTTTAATGCACTACACAAGTGAGTGTGAGTGTTCAAATGAGAAGCACCTCACCTCTATTTATATTCTTTCGTTCACTTCATATTTAATTCAGTTATGTAGGCTCGAGTAACCACAACTGGGGTACTAATGACCCGACTTACAACGGAGGGGACTTCCTCATGACTCTTATTAATTCTCCCGATTAGAAACATCGGGGTATAAAGAAATACAAGTGATTCTCCCGATGGGAACATCGAGGACCACAAAAAATACATATAAAATATTCTTCAAAGTTACAATAATTCAACACTCCCCCTTAACGAGAAGGGTATTCTACAACATCATCAACAAAAACAACAGTAGGAGAGAGAGGACATCATCAACATCATCAGGGTGACACATCTATAAATCATTGGAAGCTTTTCATCATCTTTAACATATAGCCTTCATCTTCAATCTTCAGCAGCAGCAACACTTTGACCACTCAATCAACAACATCATCATCGACACTTTGACTTTTCGATCAGCAACATCATTGTTATCGCTGACCTTGTAGCTGCCTATGCAAGATGGATCCAGGATGGATGGTAGAGGAACAAGCAACTAAGGAGGTGGAACCTAGACTGCCTAGATTCCCAAAGAAATGGTTGTCACACCAATCAAGGCAGTCTTCGCTTTATGTTGTCCGAGTCCAAGACAACAATGGGGGAGACCCAAATCTGCTCCCGATAGGAGAGATCAAACCTAGACACCAGATCAGATCAAAACAAACTTTGAGGTATGTAAGGTGTAAGGTGTTCAGAAATTATAAATCTACAGTAGGATTCAATAGATGAATCAGGACTTCAGCAGTATATTGGCTGATCCAAAGCAGTAATCGTATGACCTTTGGGAGAAATGGTTAGATCTAAGGTTTTGGTACTAGCAACTAAAGAAGATGATCTCTGCCTTGGGAAACGTAATCGAGGAAGGATGGGCAAGAAAATAGTCGAGACTATCTAGTACCTAGCTAACAAACTCAATGAAAAAGGTGAACAGGTGTGATTGTCTGAGTCATCAGGGAACAACCAATTTCAAGGGGAAGAGGTCAATTCAGGGCTAGCACTAAGGATGGGAGATCAGTGCCTTTTGTGCATTGGGCAATGGAGTCAGTATACACCTAGCGTTGAGGTGAACCCACCTAAGATAGACCTTGATCTGTGGACTCAGATAAGTGTTTTGGTCCGGATGTCTCAGTTAAGGCAGGAATTCAGACAAGGAAGGCTAGCGCTAGGGTTGGATGAGACAGATCTATTGATCTGAGGCCACCAACAGACAACCAGCTTAGCGTTGAAGAGGAAATGGGATCAGGAGGGCCTGATCTACACACTCAGTTCAGAGAAATTTAGGAAAAGTCAGATCCCGGAAAAGTCAAAGTTGATGAATAAGGCTGAGAGGATGATTAACTGACTTCTTCAAATCTAGGGCAAGCAGGCTGGATCTAGCTCAGCGTTAGGGGTGTTTTGGAGTGCTCAGAACCTGATCTATCAACCTAGCCTGTCAGATTTCGGAAACAGTAAACTCCGGAAAGGTCCAGTTTTTCAGTGATGGCGCTGGGGTTGTTTTTAGTCTAGAATTTAGATCTAGGTCACACTATCATGAATATTAACAGCGTTGGAAGTGATTTGGGATGTGTGAGACCCGATCTACCAGTCTATGAAGTCAAAAATCAGAAAAAATAAAAACCCTAGCAGGTCAAATTTTCAGTGGGGGCGTTATGCAGTTTTCAGACAATATTTGAGATCTAGGTCAAACTAGCAAGAATTTGACCAGCGTTGCAGTTGATTCAGTGAGGGGGAGGCCCAATCTATGAAACCCAACAGTGGTTTGGCCAAAGATCGGACGGTTCCCAGATTTAGTACTTTTTAGGGTTTTTTTAGTATTTTAAGGATTTTCAGAAAAATGGAAGGAAAACAGGTACAATGGATTGATATCTACTAAGAGAAGAGAATTACCTGTTAGATCGTGTTGTCCGCCGATCGCACACCAGCAGCAGAAATCAATTGAAAGCTGTCTCCTCACTTAGGAAAGTGGGAGAGGTGTGACCTTGGGGGCAAGCACAGAGCTAGGTACTGTCACCTACTCCTAGCTCCTCCGTTTAGGCTAACTCCTAACGAAGTCAAGGGGGGTAGTCCCTACAAAAGAGTTTCTATGGCTCTTAAGTTGTTAAGGTGTTCTTTAAAGGTTGCGGATGCAGATGGGTGTTGTTTAAGAGTTATTATGATTTGAAGGTGTTATACTTGTTATAAATGTGACACAAAATCAAAGAGCAATCCACGTTGCAACAAGAGATTAAAAGATAAATTTAAATTCTAGACATCAATTAAGCATTCAGTGATAACAATTATATTAAGCCATAGACAATTGATCATATAATTATGCAAAACAAAACAAGGACCGGTGCCTTATGGAGTCAATGAAACTGAGATGCGCCAAAGAAATAAACACAAGTCTGGAATTTAAACCAATGAATGTTAGATTGTGCGAGTGCTCTTGGCAAGTTTTAAGGATTTTAATGGTGATCTTGCTTAAGGTGTCTGAGAATCCTAACCGGAAATACTTTCAGTGGCTCCGTTCGAAGACATGATGGACCTGTCTGGAATCACAAGCGAGGTGTTCAATAACTTAACCAGCGAGTGTCCAGATTGGGTTGCCCGGCGCCCACACTTAGAATTTGCCCACTACCTGAATAATTTATCGAGACAACGCCGATGCGTTGGTTATGGGGTAAGAGTTTTAATTATGTTGTTATTGCGGTCTTAGCAAGTCCATTCACTATTCTGAGTACGAGCCCAACTCGAAAGTCAGTAGAGCATACTAAGTGAAGGATATCAACAAAGTAAATTAATTAGAGGGAATGTGGGTTGAAAGATTTTATTAAGTCTATTAATTAAACTCTCCGACAGAGAGCGCTCTTGACCTTGTCTTATGACAAAGGTTCAAGAGTCTTATCTGAACTTAATGCATAATGCAAGGGTGTGCAAAACTAACGATGCTCTCCGATAGAGAGTGCTCTTGACTTGTGTTTTTGCAAGTTCAAAAGTCTTACTTATCGATTAATTGATTAACATGATTAAACAATATGATGCATGAAAGTAAAGTGAAGATGGTTAAACAAACTCTCCGACAGAGAGCACTCTTGATCCACCTTATGGTGAGATTCAAGAGATTTCTACTTTAAGCAGTTGATTTACTTATGAAAGATACAAAATTGAGAGATTAAGCAATCAACTTAGTTAATGAATCAAATGGGCTAATCTAACAATTAGTATTCTAGGAAAAGTAATGCAAGTACTATAAGCAAAAGCACATATAATCTAGGCACATAAGAAGATAAGAACACCACAAACCTCCCCAAATGGGGGAGGCTGAGAGTGGAGACTTAAAAACCCCACTCAAACAAAAGATAAACTTTATTAAGATTTACAGTGTGCCTTTAGGAATTTCAACCTTCGAAAGGACTTTTGAAATAAAGCATGAAACTTCTTTTTTGAATCTTATGTAAAAAGGAGAGTGATTTACTTTTTATTAAAAACCCTTTCTTCAAACTTGCGAAAAAGGGCAAAAGAAGAAGATGGAAAAGAGCAAAAAAGAGGAGGCAAGAGAGGGCTGAAACAAAGGAGAAAGGAGGGGAAAAAGGGAGGAAGAAAAACAAGAAACTGAAAACAAAAGAAGGGAAGAATAGGGCAGCGAACTAGACAACCAATGAGCTGCAAAAAATAGCGAAAACAGGGCAGCGAAAGAAGAGGAAGATGGCTGTCATAAAAATGCAAAAAGAGGACAGCGAACTAAACAATTAAGGAGCTGCAAAAAAATACTGAAAACGGGGCAACAAACTAAGAGAAAGATGGCTATCATAAAAATGCAAAAAGAGGGCAGCGAAAAAACATAGGAAGAAAAAGCACACAACAAGGTGGAAGGAGGCCAAATCCAACCTAGAAGAAGGGAGAGAAATCACTCAATAACAAACCAAAGGTGGGATCAACCTCCGAACAAGGTGACCACTAGAAGCACTAGTCCCGAAACCGTCCAGACTAGCTGGATGTACGCAAGGATGCTAATGGGGAAAGAGAAGTAGCCACAAAATTATGTGGCACTTGGGATCAAATCCCAAGCTACTTTCTCAGGTCAAAACAAACATGAGATACATGGAAATAATGGAGAGAAGAAAAACTTAGACTAAACCTGGAAAAAGTGACCGGAAATATTTCTTTTGTTTGATGATGGATGAGGCAAAGAAATTGTGCTTCTCGATCTTCCTGAAAGAGAATGACTTCTTGTGGAACCTGCAGAATGAATGTCAACCATAAAAGAGCCCCTGTATATCGAATAATACCTGAAAGCAACACAACTTCAAGAGAAAAGCATGGATTATAAAATATAGTGCTAGATTGTTAGCCTTCAACAATTATATAATCAAATGCTTAAGAATCAAGAGAGAAGGGTGCAAAGAAAGGTATCACCTAGCAAGGTGAATCATGACCAACAAAAAGCTTCCGCATTGACCTCCAAAGTCATAAACTTTATTAAACCTTTAAGCAAAATGTTACAATGAAAATTCTCCAGAGCTTCTATGCCAAAAATCCCATGAAGAAGAGAGTGCAAAGCACCTCTCTTTATACAAAAAACCAGCAACCTACAACCCTAAATCAGACTCGGCATTGAAAAAAGCCAATAGCAATAAACAGATCCGACCTTCCCAATCAACCCCTTGGAAGCATCACCTATCAAATAAGAACTTGCCAAGTGTATACACGTGAGTCCTTTGAGATCTGCGTGAGGTTGACATGAGGAGATAGCTTGGAGTTTACGATTTTCTAAACATTTAGCTGATGGGAGCCGAGCCATGTGATGGCGATAAAATACGGGAAGAGCCCACCAAACCAAATCAACGTGAATCCCCAATTTAATGCTGACGTTAATCCCATATCCACCCAATCGCCTAATACACCACGTGATCTTCTCCAATAGCACGAGTGTATGGCTACGGCATGTGTTTGTCGTCACCTCCTCACGAATTGGAATGATACGATACATGGTTTAATACTTTATTGCTTTTGCATTAAGGTATGGCATGTTTCTTTTCTTAAATAATATCACTCTTAAGTGGGGCGAGGCCCCCCATTCCAATCGCATACATACTTCATACCCATGCTAGCATGAGACTTCAGTTACCCTCACGTCACCATTCCTTTGACTTAATTTGATTTCACCTCCTAAGCCAAAGTTTGGATGCGTATTACATTTTAAAAGGATCGCATGAGTATTTGGACCACATGCCATGTCACCCTTTACCATTAAAATATTCAAATTTGACTTAGAATTTGACTTTTTTATGTTTGGATTTAGTGCACTTTTATCCAAACTTAGCATTTAAATGCTACTTTGATGCTCTGCTAGCCGAATGATGACTTTCGGGATGCTTCGGCCGGCTGAAACTTAGTGAAAGTGGACCCTGGGGTAATGATGCTGCTCCGGTCTTGAAAATGAACCCAACCACGCCAAAAACGGACTCCAGATGACACTTTTATTACATTTTGAATTTTTCCAATTAAACCATTAAAAAATGGCTTTAAAAAATGGAAAAATTAAATTTTCTCGGAATCCAACGAAACTCTAGAGGGACCTAATACATGTTCATACGACTCAATCGGAATGTCTAGCATGACAAAAAACACTGACACGAAGGCTCTAATAACCTCCCAAGGCCAAAACATCAAGACAACTACCCCAGCTTTGGAGGAGCGAGTGAAAAACTCAGAAATTATTGGTCGTTTGTTCAACAGCCAATAATAACCAAGGGAAAAAACACTCTGTGCTAGTCGGCTTGATGCCCAAGTCCGAGAAGCCGAGCCTATTATAAAAAATTAAATGCTAGGGCATTTTTTACATTTTCCCCAAAGGGGGTATGAACATGTATCTTACAAAAATAGAAAGTTCAGCCAAAAACTGGCTAACTCTGGAACACACTGAACTTCTTAACCCTGGAGATGAGCATTCATCATGCTCGATAACTGTCGGCTCAATAGGAAGTTCAACTATTGTACAAAATAGTTAGTAACAGATCATACCTGGAAATGCTTGTAGAAGCCTTAACAATGATGATCCTTGCTATCTCGATCAATCCTGGAAGATCCACGTGATTTCTATGACGGATATAAGCCCCAAGCCACCAATGCGCCCCCTACCCTGCATGAGCAAACGTCAACAATATTAGATTTGCTAAGACAAGATAAAGAAACCAAATGCTATAAGAAAGTAAAAAGAAGTAATCATAGATCACAATGACACTAATGAAAACCCCCTGATCCAAGACGAAGATAACCGAACGAGTTGAGGTCCCCCTACAAAAACGCTCCAGCCAAAACGCCCTCCTGTAGACAAGACAATGATAGCAGAAAAAATATAGATATCACATGAATTTCCACAATGCTAAGAAGCAGAAGACTATCCAATCACCATTTGAGAACATCAGATGCAAAGCAGATCCAGAAAATATCCACGGAAAAATCTTTCTATTATTCAAATCCAAGAGCCAAAGACCCCTTACAAATGAGAAGCTCTCTCCTTTAAATAGAAATGAGAGAACCACAATCATAACCGAATCCTAACCACTTTCAAAACGAGTGGCTAAGATTAAAAGATAAAATATTCTAATCAATGGTTGAGATGCACTCCTCATACAATACATAGATCAATATAATCATAAAGTACCAAAGTGGACTAAAACACCCAACAAGAGGGTACCCCACTCAACAAGAAATAAATGAAGCACATGGTGGGTCCATGGAGTGTTATCCACTTATTTGTACCATAGTTGGATTACCTGAGGAGCCGTCAGTTGACAAACATATTCAATGTTTGATTACAATGTATCAATTGATTCATCTTCATGTCTAGCCAATATTGGCTAGCCAGTTTTTTATTTGAATAATTTTGACCATGGCCCCCCGGGGTTTGTAATAAAATGTGCTAGTAGGGTATTTTTTGAGTAGTTTGGTCTCCTGAAGCGTAGAAACTCAAATAAGGTATTTCAGGGAGTTTTTTGCCCTTGACAATTATGCTTTGCCTATAGCCGAGTATAATTGACGAGGTTTTCTCCTGCTTCATCCAAAGCTGGAATGCCCGGTGTTTAATTCTAGGCCTTGGGGGGTTATTAGAGCCCAACTGAGTGTTATAAACCTACTAGGCATTATTTAAGTAGAGCATGGTCATGTCCTAAGTCATCTTGACATATAAAAAAATTTCAAAACAATCTTTTTCGAACGGGGAAAAAAAAAAAATTTTAATTTTTTAATTTTTAATTATTTTCTTAAGTTTTTTGGGTTAATTTTTCAATAAATTAAATGGAAAAAACCCGTTTGTAATAAGTCGGTCATCCAGACCCCAAATTCAGTGATTGAAGGCTCTAACCTTAAGCCAAAAATCATTCTTGACCAGCCAGCCAGTCAGATCCAACTTTCAGATCATCAATCGGACACATAATGCACTTTTTCTCAAAAAAGTCAGTTTTGAGGAAAAAATGAATTTTTATTAAAAAATGATTATTTTGGAAAAAATTAAAACTCTCCAAATTAATCCAAATTCAACGAAATAAAAAGCTAAAAGACATATCATTGGGCATTTATGATGATTGGAGTTATCATAACTCAACTTCAGTCAGCATTAAGTGAGCAATTAATTTATATTCAGTTCGCAGATTTGTCATCTCCAGCTAAAGAATGAGATGGAGAGCACTCATTGGTCCGATGATTTGATTGAGGTAAAGACTGAGGCTTACACCATTAGTAGCCTTCCCAAACCTAGCAGAGGCTTTAGCCAGACCTAAAAGGTGGTTTACCAACATCCCAAGCGTCTCTCCTAAGGCTCACGCCCCTCTCTCTCCTTGAAGGCGTCATCACACATGTGGGTGCACTGGTGGCTTGTTTGCAGTGATCAGGGTTGGAGTGGGGGCGCCTTGCCTAGGTGGAGGCCTCCCCTCACTCCCAGCTCTTCATTTTAGGTTCGGTTTCTCTGTTAGGTGGCCAAGCCGCTCAGGTTATGTGATTTGGTTTTAGAGTTTTAGCACTCTCCCATTGTATAAATAGAGGCTCTTTTAGCTCTATTAGGATGGACTTTTGTAGCAGAGTTACTCTGAGAAAATTGTATCAAGCATTTGCTTTGAATTGTTAATAAAGATTCGACTTTAGAGGTCCATGAGCTCTTGGATGTGGTAGCTTTTGCAAATGGTTGAGGTGATATTGTCTCTAACCCCTATTTCTTTAAATGCTTATATGAGATTAATTGTTTCTTTGTTAGCTCAAGATGGCCATTGTTGGCACAGTAGAACAATCATTTGTAGTTCAATTTGATTGTTTATGCAAAGTAGATTAGTATCTTGATGGACATGAGTAATCAGTGTATACGTAATGTTGATCATGATTCAATTTTCTTAGCATACTAACATGTTATTTTGATCTCACGTTTGTGTTAAGTTGTAGTGTGTTTTCAGGCTTCACAGGTTAAAGAGGGGTGTGAGCTCAGCTGCTTCTATCTCAGGCTTCAAGCAACCTTTTTAATCTAACACTTTCATTGCAGGACCTACAGAGATCTTCATCTTTAAAGTACAAAAAGAACGCTGAAAGTCTAACTCTCTCTCTTGGGTTCCATCCATAAATTCAATACTTTCTTGGTTACCGAACCTCCCTCCTCTAGTTCTCTCTTTGCTCTTTGATCTCCTTGTTTTCTTGCTTGCTAGCATCTTCCTCCTTGTTTTGTTTTGCCTTTTCTTACCTTTTCTTCATCGCTACCCCGTTTTTACTCTTTCTTACCACTCATTTTCTTCATTTTGGACAGCCCTATTGTGCCCTAGTTTATGCCCATTTTTTACCCCTTTTTGTCGTAGTTTTTGGGTCTTCTTCTATCTTGTTTTGGGCCTTTTCTTCTCTTTTTTGTTCGCTGCCTTGTTTTTTACTTTTTATGACAGCCATTTGTTTTCTCTTTCGCTGCCCCGTTTTCTTCAATTTTTGTCCTCATTTAGCTTCATAGTTGGCTGCCCTATCCCTCCCTTTCTTTGGTTTTGACCTTCTCTTTGTTTTCTTGCCTTCTTTTCCTCATCTTCTTTTATTTCAACCCTCTTTTCCTTTGCTCTTTTGGCTCTCATTCAAACTTCTTCTCTTTTCCCTTTCACAATTTCAGAAAGATCTTCAAGTAAAAGTAAAAGCACTCTCATTTTTACACAAGTCCTGATATTAGTAGAGTTGTTTGCTTTCATTTGAAAAGACCTTTCAAAGATTAAAATCCTTAAGGCACATTGTATAATTTCAATAAAGTACTTTTATTTGAGTGGGGTTTTTAAGTCCCCACTCTCATCCTCCCCCATTTGGGGAGGCTTGTGTTGTATTTACTTGTGTATGCTTAGGTTAGATTCGCTTGTCTTCATCATTATTTTCTTATTCTTAGAATAATTGTTAATCCATCACATCTAATTCATTAATTAAGTTGATTATTCTATTTTAAATTGTTTATCTTTCTAAGTAAATCAACTGCTTAAATCTCTTGAATCACACCATAAGGTGGATCAAGAGTACTCTCTGTCGAAGAGTTTAATAACTCATCTTAGCTTCTTGTTCACATTTGTTTAATCAATTAACTCTTAAGTAAGAATCTTGAACTTGCAGAAACACAAGTCAAGAGCACTCTCTATCGAGGAGCATCTTAGTACTTGCATCATCCTTGCATTAGTCTCATATAGATTGGATAAGACTCTTGAACCTTCGTCATAAGACAAGATCAAGAGCGCTCTCTGTCGGAGAGTCTAATTAATTAACATAATAAAACCTTCAACACACACACCCCTTTAATTAATTAACTCCCTTCCCTCCTTGCCGAAGTATGCTCTGACCGATCCCAGATCGGAATACCCAGAAATGGCACTGGATCTTTAATCCCTACAGGAGTAATTTAATAATACTTAAACCCCCGTAACCAACGCATCGGCGTTGTAAGGATTCTTCCAAAGTACTTCCTAGTAAAGGCGCCGAAACTTCTCGCTGTCTTAGATTCTCGGCTAGCTGGTCAATCTTGGCGATACCAGCTTGGGATACTGGGCGGGCCTGACATGTCTTCAACGGAGGGAACTTAGAAGAGTCTCCCGACTTTGACAAACCTTTGTTGACACCCTAAGCAAGACCATTATTAAAAACTATTAAAATCTACCAAGAGCACTTGCAAAACCTAATACTCACTAGCTTAATTCCTAGACTTTGTTTCACGCATTTATTTGACTCCATAAGGCACTGGTCCTTTGTTATATTTGATTAATTTTCTATCTTGATCAACTATCTATGGTCCATTTCAATTGATTATATTTGAATGCTTAAGTTATAAGTCTGGAATCTTTGCTTATCTGTGTGATCTCTTGTTAGCAACGTGGATTGCTTTGATTAATCATCATCCCCTTAATATTAATGATTTTAAATCACAATAACTCCTAAACAACACCCATCCGCATCCAAAACATCCAAAACTTAACTTAAACATTGAGCCATAGAAAACTCTTTGTTAGGGACTACCCCCCTTGGCTTCGTTAGGAGTTAGCCTAAACGGAGGAGCTAGGAGTAGGTGACAGTACCTAGCTCTGTGCTTGCCCCCAAGGTCACACCTCTCCCACTTTCTCAAGTGAAGAGACACCTTTCAATTGATTTATGCTGCTAGTGTGCAATCGGCAGACAACATCTTTTGGTGCCGCTGCCGGGGACAAATCTTTGTTCCTGGACTATCTTTGTTTCTTTTAGTTTTTACCTTTTTCCCTTTTTTGGTAGATTTTTAGTCCAATCACTCTCCGAAATTAGACTTAAGTACACCTGGCGACTCCACTGTCAGTTAACATCTCAAGGTATTCGAGTAGAAGAAACTCTGAAGGTTTGCTCAGTTTCATCCCTGACCCTGAAAAATTCTATAGGAGGAGACTGAACAAACTAGCTTCGCGCAGAATCCTTGCAGAACTTGGATCTGAGTCTGTTTCAGACATCCACCTTTTATTTCCAGAAAACTTAGAAAATTTTCAAAACAATAACTGTTTCCTTGACACAATGGGTGAGTTTTTTACTCAGCTCAATTTTACTCAAATAGCAAGTCAGCCTCATGACATTCCCGAAAAAGCTATTGATAAGCTTGTCACTTTCACGGGCACTGATGCCTCTACCTCTGCTGAGCAACATCTCTGATATTTTTCAAAACACTATGGTGCCTATGTCAAGGGTACTGACAAACATGAAGATGTATACATGACCCTTTTTGCTCTATCTCTGGATGGTAAGGCTAGAAACTGGTATGACAACTTGCCGAACAACTCTTTTACTACCAAAGCCGATTTCAAGTCTGCTTTCCTAGAAAAATTCGGTAACAAGAAGGAACCTAGACATCTAGTGGCAGCCTTGACTAGTATGAAGAAGTCTGATACGGAAACCATGGATGAGTTCAATAATAGGTTCACAAAGTTGACAAATTCCATCGCTGCCACTCATGCTCCTCCTGCAGCTTCTACTTTGGATTATTACATAGAAGCATTAAGTGGCAAGATCCAGTACTAGATTAGAGACAAGGAGCCAACCACACTGCTTCAAGCTCAGAGTTTGGCCGTCAAAATTGATAAGAATATGCAGTCATCTGGTGAATCTAACCTCCAAGGTTATTCAAGGTCTTCAACTCCTTTGAAAATTAATGAACCTAAAGACAAGGATCCTTTATCAGCCATAAAAGATGCCTACGAAAAACAGATGATTGAAATAAAAGGAGAGATGAAGAAAAGTATGGAGGAAGCAGAACAGAAACACTTAGCACAGTTGAAGGAAATTCAGAATCGGGTCATAACTGTTGAAAGAACTCAACCTCCACCACCTCCTAGAACCTTCCCTGCAAAACCAACATGGCAAAGAAGAAATCCCAGCCATGAACAGAGGCCTCCTCATCAGTTAGAGACTGCTAATGTGGTTGAAACTTACACGCCATTTTGTAGGGCATGTAAAGACCTTCATGAAGAATCTTCTTGCTATTATGCATGCTATGTTCAGGAGCATGGTTTTCCAGAGAGTTGTGGTCCTAAAGCATCATCAAGCGAGCCTAAGTGCATAAACTATGTAGGTGACATGCATGATATTTCTGGAGAAAGTTGGAGAGAGAGAAAACAATATTCAAGAGAGCCTGAGTGCATTAACGCAGTTGGAGAGCTCCATCCTATCACCACAGAAACCCGGGGTCAAGTCGAAGATTATAGTCAACAATTGGATAACCTCACAAAAAACTTTGGTATTAATCCTACAAATGAGCATAATGATGATAGTTTGGAAGGTTTACTACCTTGTGACCTTTTTCCTAAAGAAGATGACTATAATCATGAGGAGGGATATAGCCAGGAATGTGATACAAGTGAGGAAGAATCCCTTACATCTAAGATGGATGATAACTACGAGACTTTAATTGAAAATCCAATCTTAGAGGTCTCATGTGATGAGAGTCCTCCATGCTCTCCACCGGATGACAAATATTTGGAAAGATGGGTCCCATGTGATATCTTTGAAACCCAGCTTTTCGAAGAAGATTGTTTTGAGCAGAATGAGGAGTGTAGCCAAGGACTTGATACTAGTGATGAGGCATCTCTCATATCCGACATAGATGGCGATGATGATTATTGGACTCTTATTGAAAATCCAACCTATGATATTTTTGAGAATCTCATCTATGATGTGTCCAACGAGGGGAGTGTTTATTCTAAGACTTATGAAAGTTGTAACGAAGAACAGTCAGAGTTTTCATATGATCAGTCAGAATTGTATCTGAGTATCGGTAATAAGGATTTGAAAAAACAATGTAGTGAAGAATCAAATAGGATACAACTAGTTGAAGTTTTTTCTCAACCATCGTCTTCACATATAGATGTTCCTTATGTTTTGGAGCAGCTTGGGGCTTATACAACGAGTTATTATTTGATAAGCCTTGATAATCATCATGATGGAGTAGTCGACCTGCCGCATCATCTCGATTTGTATATCAACGCTATCCAGTCATTGATAGAAGCAGCTTACGCGAGCACCTACCAGTTTGGGAAGAAGTTTGATGACATTATTCATGCCTATAATTCCCCATCCAGCCCGCCCATTCTGGATCATCACGTAGGTTTGCATTTTCTGGAAATTGTGTCCTTGCTTTGGCTGGTAAGCAAATACAAGGCAAAACTTTTTTATATTAATAAAATCCTTAGGTGGCTACACTGGATTTATGATTACACCTAACCTTTTGTGTATCATGCTTAGAGTAGGAAAATAGGCTCCTTAAAGTGAGCGTTTACTTTAGCATTTTCTTTATGTACTTAGAAATAAATAAAAAATTTAGTGAAGTTTTTTATTTGAATAAAGCAACTTTTGGATCATTGGCTCTTTTTCATGAAACTTGTGCTACTAAGGTTTTCTTGTCAAGTTAAGATGTTTTTACAGGATATGGAAACCAGAGATTTTGGGGTTCTCGTATGCTCTCCTTGCATAAGAGACTAGATCGAGCACACGTCCCGTAGTTGGAGCCAGATGTTATCCACTTATTTGTACCATAGTTGGATTACCTGAGGAGCCGTCGGTTGACAAACATGTTCAATGTTTGATTCCAGTGTATCAGTTGATCCGTCTTCATGTCTAGCCAATATTGGATAGCCAGTTGTTGATTTGAATAATTTTGACCATGGCCCCGCGGGGTTTGTAATAAAATGTGCTAGTAGGGTATTTTTTGAGTGGTTCGGTCTCCTGAGGCATAGAAACTCAAATAAGGTATTTCAGGAAGTTTTTTGCCCTTGACAATTATGCTTTGCCTATAGCAGAGTATAATTGACGAGGTTTTCTCCTGCTTCCTCCAAAGCTGAAATGCCCGATGTTGAATTCTGGGCCTTGGGGGGTTATTAGAGCCCAAATGAGTGTTATTAACCTACTAGGCATTATTTAAGTAGAGCATGTCATGTCCTAAGTCACCTAGACATATAAAAAAAAATTGAAAAAATCTTTTTCGAACGGGGAAAAAATTATTTTTTTTTAATTTTTTAATTTTTAATTATTTTCTTAAGTTTTTTGGGTTAATTTTTCCATAAATTAAATGGAAAAAACCCGTTTGTTATAAGTCGGTCATACGGACCCCGAATTCAGTGATTGAAGGCTCTAACCTTAAGCCAAAAATCATTCTTGACCAGCCAGCCAGTCAGATCCAACTTTCAGATCATCAATCGGACACATAATGCACTTTTTCTCAAAAAAGTCAGTTTTGAGGAAAAAATGAATTTTTATTAAAAAAATGATTATTTTGGAGAAAATTAAAACTCTCCAAATTAATCCAAATTCAGCGAAATAAAAGGCTAAAAGACATCTCATTGGGCATTTATGATGATTGGAGTTATCATAACTCAGCTTCAGTCAGCATTAAGTGAGCAATTAATTTATATTCAGTTAGCAGATTTGTCATCTCCAGCTAAAGAATGAGATGGAGAGCACTCATTGGTCCGATGATTTGATCGAGATAAAGACTGAGACTTACACCATCAGTAGCCTTCCCAAACCTAGCAAAGGCTTCAGCCAGACCTAAAAGGTGGTTTACCAACATCCCAGGCGTCTCTCCTAAGGCTCACGCCCCTCTCTCTCCTTGAAGGCGTCATCACACGTGTGGGTGCACTGGTGGCTTGTTTGCAGTGATCAGGGTTGGAGTGGGGGCGCCTTGCCTAGGTGGAGGCCTCTCCTCACTCCCAGCTCTTCATTTTAGGTTCAGTTTCTCTGTTAGGTGGCCAAGCCGATCAGGTTATGTGATGTGGTTTTAGGGTTTTAGCACTCTCTCATTGTATAAATAGAGGCTCCTTTAGCTCTATTAGGGTTTTAGCACTCTCTCATTGTATAAATAGAGGCTCCTTCAGCTCTATTAGGATGGACTTTTGTAGCAGAGTTACTCTGAGAAAATTGTATCAAGCATTTGCTTTGAATTGTTAATAAAGATTCGACTTTGGAGGTCTATGAGCTCTTGGATGTGGTAGTTTTTGCAAATGGTTGAGGTGATATTGTCTCTAACCCCTATTTCTTTAAATGCTTATATGAAATTAATTGTTTCTTTGTTACCTCAAGAGGGCCATTGTTGGCACAGTAGAACAATCATTTGTAGTTCAATTTGATTGTTTATGCAAAGTAGATTAGTATCTTGATGGACATGAGTAATCAGTATATACGTAATGTTGATCATGACTCAATTTTCTTAGCATACTAACATGTTATTTTGATCTCATGTTTGTGTTAAGTTGTAGTGTGTTTTCAGGCTTCACAGGTTGAAGAGGGGTGTGAGCTCAGCTGCTTCTATCCCAGGCTTCAAGCAACCTTTTTAATCTAACACTTTCATTGCAGGACCTATAGAGATCTTCGTCTTTAAAGTACAAAAAGAAAACTGGGAGTCTAACTCTCTTTCTTGGGTTCCATCCATAAATTCAATACTTTCTTGGTTACCGAACTTCCCTCCTCTAGTTCTCTCTTTGCTCTTTGATCTCCTTGTTTCCTTGCTTGCTAGCCTCTTCCTCCTTGCTTAGTTTTGCCTTTTCTTACCTTTTCTTCATCGCTGCCCCGTTTTTACTCTTTCTTACCACTCCTTTTCTTCATTTTGGACAGCTCTATTGTGCCCTAGTTTATGCCTCTTTTTTACCCCTTTTTGCCCTCGTTTTTGAGCCTTCTTTTACCTAGTTTTGGGCATTTTCTTCTCTTTTTTGTTCGCTGCCCTGTTTTTTACTTTTTATGACAGCCATTTGTTTTCTCTTTCGCTGCCTCGTTTTCTTCAGTTTTTGTCCTCCTTTAGCTTCATAGTTGGCTGCCCTATCCCTCCCTTTCTTTGGTTTTGACCTTCTCTTTGTTTTCTTGCCTTCTTTTCCTCATCTTCTTTTATTTCAGCCCTCTTTTCTTTTGCTCATTTGGCTCTCATTCAAACTTCTTCTATTTTCCCTTTTCACAGGTTTCAGAAAGATCTTCAAGTAAAAACACTCTCATTTTTACACAAGTCCTAATATTAGTAGAGTTGTTTGCTTTCATTTGAAAAGACCTTTCAAAGATTAAAATCCTTAAGGCACATTGTATAATTTCAATAAAGTACTTTTGTTTGAGTGGGGTTTTTAAGTCCCCACTCTCATCCTCCCCCATTTGAGGAGGCTTGTGTTGTGTTTACTTGTGTATGCTTAGGTTAGATTCGCTTGTCTTCATCATTATTTTCTTATTCTTAGAATAATTGTTAATCCATCACATCTAATTCATTAATTAAGTTGATTATTCTCTTTTAAATTGTTTATCTTTCTAAGTAAATCAACTGCTTAAATCTCTTGAATCACACCATAAGGTGGATCAAGAGTACTCTCTGTCGGAGAGTTTAATAACTCATCTTAGCTTCTTGTTCACATTTGTTTAATCAATTAACTCTTAAGTAAGACTCTTGAACTTGCAGAAACACAAGTCAAGAGCACTCTCTATCGGGGAGCATCTTAGTACTTGCATCATCCTTGCATTAGTCTCATATAGATTGGACAAGACTCTTGAGCCTTCGTCATAAGACAAGGTCAAGAGGGCTCTCTGTCGGAGAGTCTAATTAATTAACGTAATAAAACCTTCAACACACACACCCCTTTAATTAATTAACTCCCTTCCCTCCTTGCCGGAGTATGCTCTGACCGATCCCAGATCGGAATACCCAGAAACGACACTGGATCTTTAAACCCTACAAGAGTAATTTAATAATACTTAAACACCCGTAATCAACGCACCTGCGTTGTAGGGATTATTCCAAATTACTTCCTAGTAGAGGCGCCGGAACTTCCCGCTGTCTTAGATTCTCGGCTAGCTGGTCAATCTTGGCAATACCAGCCTGGGATACTGGGCGGACCTGACATGTCTTCAACGGAGGGAACTTAGAAGAGTCTTCCAGCTTTGACAAACATTTGTTGACACCCTAAGCAAGACCACTATTAAAAACTCTTAAAATCTACCAAGAGCACTTGCAAAACCTAATACTCACTAGCTTAATTCGTAGACTTTATTTCACACATTTATTTGACTCCATAAGGCACTGGTCCTTTATTATATTTGATTAATTTTCTATCTTGATCAACTGTCTATGGTCCATTTCAATTGATTATATTTGAATGCTTAAGTTATAAGTCTGGAATCTTTGCTTATCTGTGTGATCTCTTGTTAGCAACGTGGATTGCTATGATTAATCATCATCCCCTTAATATTAATCATTTTAAATCACAATAACTCCTAAACAACACCCATCTGCATCCAAAACATCCAAAACTTAACTTAAACATTGAGCCATAGAAAACTCTTTGTTAGGGACTACCCCCCTTGGCTTCGTTAGGAGTTAGCCTAAACGGAGGAGCTAGGAGTAGGTGACAGTACCTAGCTCTGTGCTTGCCCCGAAGGTCACACCTCTCCCACTTTCTCAATTGAGGAGACACCTTTCAATTGATTTCTGCTTCTGGTGTGCAATCAGCGGACAACAGAGTGTTAACTCCTTATGGGTGCCCCATGGCACAATAAGATAATATAATATTTTAATTCTTTGACTATGTGCCTCCTTGAGGAAATCGTGAGCCTCCCAAAAGCTCCAGAAAATAATATAAAAATCCCTAAAAAATAGGTGTGGGCTCGATCATGTACTGCAACTGCTGGAGAAGGTGCGGAGGACATCACTCTCATCATCATGACTCATCCCATGTCATTTCCTTACCTCAGTAGCCCAAATAGATTTCTTCAATAGCCATTTAATCATTTTTTAATCTGCCTCGGGAAATGTGAACCTGCCAAAACAGTCTCCTAGGGTGCCTGCGTTGTCAAACTGAGCCCACCAGGCTCTCTGGGATGGGGGTACTATGGTACAAACAAGTGGTTGCACCCCTATGTTCCATACAACACCCTAGGAGATCCAAATAAAACATCTCCCTGCTCAGACACATCATCCTGTGAAGCAAAACTGCATCAGAAAGGTAAAATGAGCCTGATCATCTCTGCAAGTGCCCAGAACTGAAAATAAACTGTCTCATTAGACTCAAAGAGTCCAAATCCATCTAGGGTGTATACTCATACCCTTTCTAGGTCTCTGCCTGATCATCAACAACATCCAATAAACAATATAATCACCTGTAAATGACCATATACCAATAATATAACTCAAACTATCATCCATCTACTGCAAGTGCTACAAGGCTAAAACATCTACAAATCATTTAAGCAACAATCACAACAAGTAGCAATCATTTCACTCGCGGTACATCAACCAAATACATATATAGGGCTTTATTTATTATTACTCAGACTAGACTTTCAGGACTATACTCACTTCATAGCTGTAGTCAATTTGCTAGTGAAAGGTGAAGGCTGAAATTGACAAGGCTAAGGAAAAGGATGACTTCCTACTTAACATCATGACACTTTGGATATGGGAAGGAAAAACTCACTATAACCATATGCAAGACAAACAGCAACACAAGGAATGGCAGTGCCTTACAAATGGTTGAGTTGTTCAAAGAGTGCTTATTCAACTTAGGCATCATGTCTACATCAATTTTGATCCAGTTTCATTAGGATCCTCAACTTATTTCCATGGCCTTTTTGGCCTATATGTCCTTTTGGGGACTTCACCAGTGCTTAAAAGCACAACTAATTGCAGCTTTCATTCAGGACATATTTAAATTTATAAGGTTAGCAATATTTGGATATAACATATATTTAACCATTGTCTTTTTGGACCTTTTCTTATACCCTTCGAGGAGTATTTTAGCATTTCGTTGCTCTTGCCATTTTTCACATATGTTAAGAAACACAGTTTTAGCATTTTCATTTTCCATGGGCACATATGAAATATTTCCAATACATATAATACATGAGCTTTCAGTTTTAGCCAACATCTCAAGTGACCAGGAAGAGTTCTGCATAGTGTCAAACATCGAAACAACCGACCAGAATGATTTAGACATACAATCCAACTCACCAAAGGCAAGTTTTGTCACCAACTCAAAGCCGAGACACAATATAAACAAGGAGGCTTGTCCAACAAAGGTTCTAGCGGGGAAAAAGGTCCTCCATGCCATAAGTCAAGTAGTAAGTCGGGTCAGAAACAAAACTGGAAGGTAATGGATGGGTGGAGACAATGAAGGATGAAACCAACACTAGCAAGCCAAAACAATGGTGGGAATGACTACCTCTATTCTCCCTAAGGAGGGTAAAACCAATGAGTATAGATCAGGAACTTCCAAGTCTGTGTAGGGACATCAATACATAATACAAAATACATCCAAATCCATATAATTATGACCGCCAGATCATGACACCACATGTTAATATATGTCACAAGAATGAGTATAAGAGCAATGATAACCATAACACAATATAAAAAGCTGAGTCATAATCCTGCATATAATCCATCTGAAACATCATCTGTCCAATGAAAAAACACCGATATACATCTGGGCATTAATAACTGCTCTGTAATGACTAAATGGCTACATCGGTCCTCAAATCTGAGTGTCCTGAGACTCAGTCCTGACATGGGAGAGTACAATAGTCCACAAATACAATAATGATCCGGCAAAACTGCTCATCTCAGTATCTCATATGTAAGAGATCTAGCTGAAAAAAGTAGTGTCTGAAAAATAGGATATGGTAGCCTGGCTACTATATATGTGATAACAATCATCAGCAGCACTTTGACCTTTTGATCAGCAACATCATTATCAGCACTTTGACCTTTCGATCAGCAACATCATCCGCAACACTTCGACATTTCGATCAGCAACATCATCATCAGCAGCACTTTGATCTTTCGATCAGCATCATCATCATCATCATACTCTGAACTTTCGATCAGCATCATCATCATCATCATACTCTGATCTTTTGATCAGTAACATCATCATCATCACACTCTGATCTTTCGATCAGTAACATCATTATCAGCAGCAACAACCTGCAATCCACAACACGAAGACGAAAGTCTTCGGATCACTTTTGGACTTAGAGTCTAGGGATGATACAATCCTACCACATTCTCGACAGCCGAAGCCACCGGATACAATTACGAGATAATCACTCCCTGTCACTTTAGGACTATGTCCAAGGATGACGCAATCCTACCACATTCATGAGGACCGAAATCTCCGGATACATTTTGAACAAAAGTTCATGAATGATGCAATCCTACCACATTCACGGGGACCGAAGCCTCCAGATACATTTTGAACAAAAGTTAAGGGATGATGCAATCCCACCACATTCACGAGGACTGAAGCCTCCGGATACATTTTGAACAGAAGTTCAGGGATGATGCAATCCCACCACATTCACGGGGACCGAAGCCTCCGAATACATTTTGAACAGAAGTTCAGGGATGATGCAATCCCACCACATTCACGGGGACCGAAGCCTCCAGATACATTTTGAACAGAAGTTCAAGGATGATGCAATCCCACCACATTCACGGGAACCGAAGCCTCCAGATACATTTTGAACAGAAGTTCAAGGATGATGCAATCCCACCACATTCTCGAGGACCGAAGTCACCAAATCATTTCTGGACAAATGTCTCGGGATGATACAATCGATCTTCATTCTCGAGGACCGAAGTCACCAGATCACTTTAGGACAAATGTCCAGGGATGATACAATCGATCTTCATTCTCGAGGATCGAAGTCACCAGATCACTTTAGGACAAATGTCCAGGGATGATACAATCCCACTGCTACATCACTGCTCCCCCTTTTGAGGAAGGTTTTTCTGAACAGCACCAAGCTTGTCACGAAAGTATTCGAACTTTACCCGAGACAGAGGCTTCGTCAACACATCAGCAACTTGTTCATCAGTACTCACATACTGGAGCTTTATGGCTCCCTTCTGCATCATATCTTGAATGTAGAAATACCGGATTTCTATGTGCTTCGATCTGTCGTGGAACACTAGGTTCTCTGTCATCTTTATACAACTTTGGTTATCACATAGAATCACGGTAGTATCCAACTCTAGGTTGAATAACCCTGACATCAGCTTCCGAAGCCATATGGCTTCACAAGTAGTAGAGCAAGCGGCTATATATTTGCTTCGGTCGTGCTAAGATCAACACTGGACTGTTTCCTGCTAAACCATGAAATCATAGCAGATCCCAGACTAGAACATCCACCTGATGTGCTTTTCCTGTATGAGACACTTCCAACCCAATCTGCATCCATATAGCCATACAATTTGTACCCATGGCTTCCATCATAGTATAGACCAAAGGCTATAGCCCCTTTCAGATATCTCATCACATGTTTTGCAGCTATCAGGTGAACACGTCTCGGTTAAACTAGATATTGACTCAGAGTGTTCATAGCAAAACAAATGTCAAGTCTGGTATTTGTTAGGTACATCAATGACCCAATGATCTGTCTGTATTGAGTCACATCCACTAACTCTGACGAGTCATCAACTAACAACTTCAAGTTGGAATCCATGGCTGTGGCCATGGCTTTGCATTGCAATATATGAAATCTTTTCAATATCTTTACTGCATACTTTTCCTAATTGAGAAAGATTCCTTCTGAATTTTGCCATACTTCCAGACCTAGGAAATAATGCATTAACCCAAGGTCTTTCATCTCAAATTCTTCAGCGAGTTTCTTCTTGCTTTCCATAATCTGTTTCTCATTCCTGTCAAAAATAAATCATCCACATATAGTAATAATATGACAGGTTCTTCTTCTATAACCTTGAAATAAAGGTTAGGATCGGCTTTACTCTTGGTAAAGCCCATGCTCACTATCTATCCTTCCATACCAAACTTTGGGAGCTTGTTTTAGGCCATCCAAGGCCTTCTTCAGTTTGCATACGTGAGTCTTTCTGTCTTCAACTTCAAATCCTTGTGGTTGTTCTATGTATACTTCTTCTTCAATCACACCATTCAGGAAGGCTGTCTTCACATCCATCTGGTGCAAGTCCCACTACATCATGGATGCAAGTGCCATGATAGTTCTAATCGAAGTATACCGTGCTACTGGAGCAAAAGTTTCTTCATAATCAATTCCCTCTTTCTAAGAGAAACCTCTAGCCACAAATCGTGCTGTATACTTCTCGATACTTCCGTCGGCTGCATGTTTTATCTTGTAGATCCATTTGGAGGATACTACACTCTTTCCTTCTGGTTTGGGAACTATATCCCATACATCATTCTTCATTATTGACTGGTATTCTTCAGTCATTACTTCTACCCATTCTTTCTTTTGTACCGCTTCTTCGTAGTTTCTAGGTTCTTGATCCACGAAATCACACATCAAAGCTACATAATTGGAAAATGTCTTAGGCTTCTTACTTACCCTTGTGGAGCCTTCAGGAGCTCCATATCTTTCTGCTTCTTGTATAATCTCTCTTGCCCAAGCAGGCTTTCTCTTTCGTGATACCTCTATCGTAGGAGGTTCTTGTGGTTCTGTCATGTCATGTTCTTCAGGAGCTTCATCTTCAAGGAGGAATGTAGTCTCTACATTTCTGAGAGGTACATCTTCCTCATATGTTTCTTCATGTTGACATTTTCTGGATCTCTTGAGAGCTGCTTCTTCATCAAATGTTACATCTCTATTGATTTTCATGTGATGGAATCCAGGAATGTAAATTCTGAATGCCTTGGACACTTCACAGTATCCAACAAATATTCCCCTCTTTCCGAAAGGGTCCAATTTGGTTCTTTTCTATTTTAGTATATGAATATATACTGGACAACCAAATATCTTGAGGTGACTTACCTCAGGCTTCTTTCCCGTGAACATCTCTTCTAGAGTCTTGAATCCGAGAGCACTGTGAGATATTCTATTCTGTACGTAGACAACAGTTCTTGCTGCTTCTGACCATAGATGCATTGGAAGATCTTGATCATATATCATTGTCTTCACTGCCTCCATGATAGTTCTATTCTTTCTTTCCGCAACACCATTTTGTTGAGGATTGTAGGGAGTGGTTAGTTCCCTCTTGATTCCGGCATCTTTACAGAAGGATTCAAATTCTTTTGAAGTATACTCTCCGCCATTGTCTGATCGGAGTGTCTTGATTCTTTTGTCTGAGAGATTCTCTATCAAGGCTTTGAATTCCTTGAACTTCTCAAACACTTCGCTCTTTGCTTTCAAGAAATAGATCCATGTCTTTCTTGAATAGTCATCAATAAAGGTAATATAATATTCGAAACCACTTAAAGATGTGGAGGACATTGGACCACACACATCTGAATGAATCAATTCTAACGTACCTTTTGTTTTTGTTTCACTCTTCGGAAATGGATTCTTGATGTTCTTCCCTTCTGCACATCCTTTGCAAATGCCTTCATGTTTGATCTTCATGTCTGGTAATCCCGTCACTACTTTGTTCACATGAGGTAGTGCTTTGTAATTGATGTGAGCAAGCCTTCTATGCCATAGTTCACTAGGATCAGTGGACTCATGAACAAGGGTTGTTTCTGCATGTCTCTTGAGTCTATACAGGCCTCCTTCTTCTTCACCAATGATAACTGCATCTTCAATATTCTTCCCTTTGGGCCACATGAGTACTTTGACCATCTATGAAGGCAACTCTAAATCCTTTCTTATCTAAAGCTGAGATAGAAAATAAATTCTTCTTCAGACCAGGTACATATAATACATCTTTCATCTTTAGGGGATTTCCTTAATCAAGTTTGTAGCTTGCTTCACCAACTCCTTTGATTGGATATTGATAGTCATCTCCTAGGGATACTTTCTGAGAAGAGTTCTTTTCTTCAAGTTTGGACAGAGTTTTCTTTTGTCCCGTCATGTGCTTTGAAACACCACTACCAAGTGTCTTCTCCAAGTGTTACAAACCTAGAGAGAGCAGAGAATAGTACAAACTCTTCTGCATCTTCTTCTCTTGCTTGTTTTCTTGGAGGTCCTTCCTCTTCTTCTTCTTCATCCTCATCTTCAGCTAGATGAGCATGGTGTCTTTTGTTGTTGTTGATCCTCTTCTTATATTCTTATTTCTTCATAGGACAATTTCTGGCAATGTGTCCTATCTTGTAACAATGGAAACATTGAAAGCCAAAGTAGTCCTTATTTGATAGACTTTCTCTTGATCTTTGGAATATTCTGGGAGGTTGATGCTCCTTGTGGTTTCCCTTCTTGACGTTGGGTTGATTTCTTCTTCTCTTGGTATGAGTGACTAGGGCTTGATCATCCTCCTTTAGTAAGGCTTCTCTGTTTGCCACTCTAGTCTCCTCTTGAATGCAATCTTCACATACCACATCAAACTTCATGCTTTCCTTCCTGGCACACATCATTTGAATGAATGACTCCCAAGGTCTAGTGAGACCATTGAGAGCAGTCATAACCATCTCATCTTCATCAAGTTTGTCTCCAATGGCTTCTAGTTGTTCTTTGATTTGAGAAACCCTTGTAAAGTAGTCCGGGATGGATTCTCCATGACTCATCTTGGTGCTCTTCAGTTGAGCTCGTAGATCCATCTTCCTGTTGATGTTTCTACCCTCATACATTCTGGATAGGGCATCACAAATTTCTTTTGGAGTCTTCTTGGATGACACTTGAGGGATCAAGTGATCCTTGATAGAGTCAGCAATAATCTTTTGTGCCCTAATCATATCCTTCTTGTGTTTCTCCTTAGCTTCAGCTTCTTCAGGTTCTGCAACTTCCTCTTTGATATACTTATCAAGATCATTCTCTTGGAGAATGAGACCAATCATATATTTCCATGTTCGAAAATTCTCTATGCCTTCTAGCTTGTCCTCAAGCTTAAGTGCCTAGAGCCATCTTGTCAAAAAATCACAAAAAGTTGAAATTCTACAGAATGAGAAACTGAACTTACCAGGAGATGCGCTTGCCTAAGGCGAGTTGACTGGTGTGCTTGGTTTATAGAGATTGTTGCCGCCTTTCACACACCTGGGTCACGTGGCAGAAATCTTCAAGCCACTCGGTGTGTCCTTGGGGGCAAGTCTCGAGTCAAGGCTGTCACCTTATTCTTGACTCTTCCGTTTAGGCTCAACTCCTAACGAGACCAAGGGGGGTAGACCCTATTAAGTTACTAAGGCTAACTACTTAGTATGGTGATGTTAAACTGAATGAATTACTTAGGAGTTTGAAATTTAACCATAAACAACCATAGATGACAAGATACAAAATGAGCGCACGAAAGCACAATGCTAAGACACAATATATATATATAGCAAGAAAATAACCAGTGCCTTAAAATGGAGTCAAAAGAAAATCAATGTACTTGCATGTGCTTGGAGTGAATGTTTTGCAATTGCCTCTTGGTACGTTTTAAGTTAATGTGAAATATGACTTGATAAAAATTAGGCGAAGGGGTGGACTCCAGATATACCCAAGAGTACTTGGAGTATGTCCAAAACTAAACCTTCACAACTACCCGCAAGGAATATGTGGGCTGAATGGAGTCTCTGGGGCTATTGTTCATAACACACCCGTTAGGGTGTGACAGAGATCGGCGCCCCGAGGTCACTTTTCAGAAGTTCCCGCTTCCTTTGGGTATTTTGCCACCGTAATGGTTTGATCTAGGTGTTGGATTTTCACCTGATGGTTTGTCAATTTGGGAGAGTGAATCCTAATTATACTAGTCACTCAAGTGCTTTTGATACAACTTGACTGATCGGACAAACCGCATCCAAGTGTGTAGAGCATATACACCGGAGTCTTGTCAATTTTAGTAAATTTTGAGATGGATGTTCTTGTTAAAAAGAAAACCCTCCAGGAACCTCTTTCGGTCCAAGTGGACCTAAATCAAAGAATCAAGGAGGGGTTGATTTTATTATGTTTATTGAGACAAATGATGATAGCAAATGAAACATAAAAACATAAGCAAACCACAATTTTCTAATTAGACTACCACAAACCTTTCTTCACCTTTTGGCTCAAAAGGAGGCTCGTGGGGTAAGTATTAAAGTTACTTTGAAACCAATAGAAATGGAATACGGAAATGATTTTAAATCAAAGTATACTATCCTGCAGATTAGTACTACGCTAGATTGAAAAAAGATGAAAGAAAAGCAAAAAATGACACGGACGCAAATCCCCCCAGGGGGGATGGGGAATGGGCTTGAAAGAGCCTATTCAGAAATATTTTTATTACCAGTGGTTACAATATCAGCAAACTGATATGATGCCTCTTGATTCTTATACAGAATGAAACCAAGAGCTTACAAAGTGCAAAAATTAAAGCTTTCAGTCAAAAAGGGAGACCCTTGAGGGGATTCAAAAGGCCCAAAAGTGACTTTCAAACAGCAGCTCCTCCTCTTTTCTGTTATACCTGCTAAAAACCAGCAAGCTTATTAGACTGAAATATGCCCAAAAGCACTCTAAAAGTACCTTTGGGTCGGCTTACTTTTAACCAAAAAAAGCTAAGCTAAAACAAGTTAAAAAAAAGTAAAAAGAGAACCAAGGAAAGCAAACTTTTCGTGGGATCTTGGCTTGCCTTTTAGGCAGCCAATATGATATGCACTGATTGCTAGATTTATCTTTTATAACAGAAAACAGAAATCTAATGCATGCAAGCTACAAATTCAAAAGGACGATTTCCCTAAAGCTAGATCTAGAATGCTTATGAAACCTTTTAAGAACAAGATCTAAATTATGGGCTTTGAGGAAATAGATCTATGTTAAATTTACTTTAAGATAATAGATCTAAACAATATCAAAGTTGTGAACAAAGTAACCAGGTAAAAAGAATTGATTTTGAAGGAGGAAAAGGAGAAGAGAAGTGCTTGTTGCTGAAGTAGATCTGCAATGGAATCTTGTTAGTGAAATACAGAGGGGCAATGTCTTCACAAAGCTTTTGGATGTACAGTGGAGTCAAACTAGATCCACAGCTCGTCCAATCCTTGCTACCTGAAAGCTAAACACACAATCCTGCACAAAACCTCATGAGATCTGGATATATATATGAAAAAGAGACAAGAATTTCATGCAAATAAACTTATTAAACATGTATAATCTAGATCTTCTAATCATATGTGCTATGAGATATAAGAAAAACAAATAACCTTACTTGCCCAACTATACTCCTATTGAATCAACTGAATCGTTCAAGCCAGACAGGGTTCAGATGCAAAATTTGAGAGAAAAGCCAGCAACATCAATAGCCGTAAGACAATGCTTAATCCACACATATGAGAGCATTACACCATTTGGCCTCCAAAGCTTCTTTATTTCAACAATCAAAAGATTACAACAATATTACAATAGCAAGCCCTTCAATCCAACTCTAACTAGCTTGGAAGAAGCAGCCTGAGCTTTATTTATACAAAAAATAGGAGATCCAGCCCAAGGGGGCACAAATCCCAAGGAGATAGACCAAATCAGCTGATGGAGAGTCAATCAATGCAGATCTGAAGCTAAACTGAGCCAGATCTGAGTCTCACTGAGTGCAATTGTCAATCGAAGAGCTGATCTGACTGACACCTCAACCTGTTGACTGAAACATCCACCAAAACTCATCCAAATGAGCCAAAACGTGTGGAGGAGAGAGGGAGGGCGAAATTCCCCATAAAGGATGTTGAAGATCAACTCTGGATCTGATTTAATCACCTCCTTCAATCAAGGATTTGTCAGATCCAGTCAATCTGGTTCAGATCTGACTGATTTCAATCAAATCGGCTAAGAATCCACTAATCTATGATTCTGGATTTGCTCCATTATTCATCAATTTATTAATTAAAATAATCAATAATTGATTTTTGGGGCTTTCTGACCTGAGTGATAAAAAATCACTCAAAACTAGGAAATAATGGGTCCATGGGTTTACATGGTGCTCTTAGCTTGAAAATGAGCACCTACATGACTGAAACTGATTATTTGGCCCACTTTTATTACAAAATCAATTTTTCCAATTAAACTATTAAAAAATAGCCTAAGTTTTGGAAAAATTAAAATTTAATAAAAAACACTGAAAAAACTAAAAATTTGAAAAATTGAAAAAACCTAGGAGAACTTAGACATGTTCATATGACTCGACCATGATGTCTAGCATGTTTATACATTGACACATAGACTCTAATAACCTCAATAGGCCTAAATGCTAAGCCGACCACCCCAATTTTGGAGGTATGGAGTGAAAAACTCAAAAATTATCAGTCGTTTATTCAACAACCAATAATAACCAAGAGAAAAAACACCCTTCGATGATCGGATTGATAAATAAAGTCTAAGAAACCGAGTGTTTTACAGACACTATCATGCTAGAACATTTATTACAATTCCCCCATGGGGTATGAACATGTGATATAGTACAACACAGCTTCCCAGAAGCAAGACTGAAGGTCTTCTAAAGTCCGAACAAGTTATCCTTGTCCAGTTCACCAGGATCACTTGATAAAAAACCACTAAGTACAACTGAGGTGGTAACATTCTGGCTCCAACTGCGGGACGTGTGCTCGATCTGGTCATAGGGCAAGGAGAGGATACGAGAACACCAGAATCTTTGGTTTATATACCCTGTAAAAACATCTCAACTTGACAAGAAAAACCTCAGTAGCACAAGTTTTATAAAAAACCAAATGAACCATTAAGCTGATTTATTTAAACAAAATAAATGTAACTAACTAAAAGAAGCAAAGTTTTATTATAGCTAAGTATAAAATAGAAATGCAGAAAGTAAATGCTCTATTTCAGGGAGCTTATTTTCCTACTCTAACCATGATATAAAAAGGGTTAAGTGTAATCAGAAATCCAATGTAACCACCTAAGCATATTATTAACATAAAAAAAAAATTTCCTTGTCTTTGGTTACCAGCCAAAGTAGGGATACCTTATTCAGAAAATGCAAACCTGCGTGATGATCTGGAATGGGCGGGATGGATGGGAAATCATAGGAATATAATACTTCATCAAATTTCTTCCCAAACTGGTATGTGCTTGCACAAGCTGCTTCTATCCATGACTGGATAGGGTTGATATACAAATCAGAGTGATGAGGCAAATTGACTACACCATCATACTGATCATCAAGGCTTATCGGATGATAACTCATTGTATAATCCCCAAGTGGCTCTAAATCATAAGGAAAATCCATATGTGAATATGATAGTTGAGACTGATATTCCACTGACTGCATCACATCTATCTTTTCACAACAATGCTTCTCAATGTCTTCATTATGGATACCTTTGTACATTTCTGAATGATATGACTCTCAATGATCATATAAGAGTTTTGAATGCTTCTTTTCCATACTAGGATTTTCCCAGGTCTCCAGATCCATGCTTCCCTCTATGGAAGTATAATAGATTGAACTTCCACAAATTTATAAATAGACACTCCCCTTGCTGGATATAGCATATATAGGATTCTTAATAAGATATCCACAAAAATCCCAATAGTCATCACCACCATCTATGTCAGATGTGATGGATTCCCCATTGCTGATATCAAGTTCCGATATCGAGTTCTCTTTGTCTTCATTACTGATACTGATATATGTCTCTGACTAATCATGTGGATAAACTGCATGCTCCTTTTTAATATCAAAGTTTCCCAAGGCCACATGGTCCATGCTCTCTCCTTTAGATATGCCATAGACAGAAAAATCAACAAAACAATCAAAAGTTTCTGGTTCATTATTTTCCTCTTTATTCATGTCATAGACTGGATTTTCCATGAATGTCCAGGACTCCTCATCAACATCTTTGTCGGGGATAAGGGAGTCTTCGTCACTTGTATCATGCTCCAAGCTATACTTGTCCTCATTTTCATACTCATCTTCTTCAGAGAAAAGGTCACAAGGTAGTAAACCTTCCAGACTGTCATCATTATATGGAGAACACATAGGAGTCCCATCATGTATATTACAGTTTTCATCATAAGTTTCACTATAAGATTCTGCAATGGTTTCATCCTCAGGCTTGTACTGTTTAGATGGTGAGAAAGGGTAGGCCTGGCCTACCATGTATATATGATCAGGCTCGCTTGAAGTTGTTTCCTGATTACTGACCTCGGGAAGTCCATGTTCCATGACTTGATTTGCAACATAACAAGTGCTTTCTTGGTGGAATTGTTCACAACGTCTACACCATGGAATTACTTTTTCTACCATGTTAGTTGAGTCTAACTGGTTTGGAATCCTAGGCTCTTGCTGAGGAAACTTCTTTTGATACATCCGATTCTGCCTAGGCTGATGGTTCATAGGTCCATTATTTCTTTCCATTGTGATTATTCTATTGTGCATAAGATTCAATTGTGCAGACTGATTTGCCATAAGTTGGTTTTGACTAGTAACCAAGTCTTTTATCATGTCTGTTACCTTTTCCATGGGATCTTTAGAGGCTCCTTTTTCTTCTGATTCAAAGGCTTTTCCCTTTTCTTCGTTGTATGAAGTGTTTCCCCTAGTGTAACCTGGAATGTTGGATTTGCCTGAAGACTGCATATTCTTTTCTATTTTCTCGGCCAATTCCTGAGTAGTTTTTAGATCGGCCGGCTCTTTGTCTCTTAACTAGTACCTCAAATCACCAGTGAAAGCTTCAATATAAGATATGAGAATGGAGGCATCCTTTGGCTTGATTTCTTTAGGGATGTCCGCAACCACACGCCTGAACTTAGTGTTAAATTCATCCATGGTTTCATTCTCCATCTTCTTAATGTTATGAATGGCAGCAAGCAAATGTCTTGGTTCTTTCTTTTCTCCCCATTTCTTCTTAAAACCCTCTAGGAATTCACTAAGAGTTTTATATGAATCATCATCTAGGTCGAGGTACCATTTTTCAGCATTATCTTCTAAGGATAAAACAAAGAGCTTCATTTTGACATCGTCATGGTCATGGGCAACATCATTGCAATAACTGACCAGGTGCTTTTCAAACTTTCAAAGGTGAGACTTGGCAGTGATGGCATTATTGCCCTGAAATATTGGGAGCTTCTTGATAGCATCTTTTGGAATGGCATGGGGAGCACCTGCTATGTGAGAAAAGTCAAGGGGTTTGAATAATTCCGTCATTTCTTGAGATTGGTGAACATGACTCTCTACAAATATGTGATGGATATCTGAGAGGGATTGGTCTCCTAAATCTTCAAGGTTTCTACGAGAAGTCTGCCTATTCAATATTTCCCTAATAAACCTTTCGGGATCAGGGAGAGGATTGAATAATTGATGGCAGTTTCTTCGGGTAGAAATTCTTGGAGGGATGTTAGACAGTGGAGTCGCCAGATGGATTGAGTTTTAATTTTATTTTATTTTTTTAAAGACAAGATCAATCAAATTAATTTTTTTATCTTTTTAGTTGTTTAGGAAAAAGTTAAGCTAAGTCGTGCCCGAGAATAAAAAGATTTATCCCCAGCAACGGCACCAAAAAGTGTTGCCACCTTTCACACACCTGGGTCACGTGGCAGAAATCTTCAAGCCACTCGGTGTGTCCTTGGGGGCAAATCTCAAGTCAAGGCTATCACCTTATTCTTGACTCCTCCATTTAGGCTCAACTCCTAACGAAGCCAAAGGGGGTAGACCCAATTAAGTTACTAAGGCTAACTACTTAGTATGGTGATGTTAAACTGAATGAATTACTTAGGATTTTGAAATTTAACCATAAATAACCATAGATGACAAGATACAAAATGAGCGCACGAAAGCATAATGCTGAGACACAATATATATATATATATAGCAAGAAAATAACTAGTGCCTTAAAATGGAGTCAAAAGAAAATCAATGTACTTGCATGTGCTTGGAGTGAATGTTTTGCAATTGCCTCTTGGTACATTTTAAGTTAATGTGAAATATGACTTGATAAAAATTAGGCGAAGGGGTGGACTCCAGATATACCCGAGAGTACTTGGAGTATGTCCAAAACTAAACCTTCACGGCTACCCGCAAGGAATATGTGGGCTAAATGGAGTCTCTGGGGCTATTGTTCATAACGCACCCGTTAAGGTGTGACAGAGATCGGCGCCCCGAGGTCACTTTTCAGAAGTTCCCGCTTCCTTTGGGTATTTTGCCACCATAATGGTTTGATCTAGGTGTTGGATTTTCACCTGATGGTTTGTCAATTTGGGAGAATGAATCCTAATTATACTAGTCACTCAAGTGCTTTTGATACAACTTGACTGATTGGACGAACCGCAGCCAAGTGCAGAGCATACACATCAGAGTCTTGTCAATTTTAGTAAATTTTGAGATGGATGTTCTTGTTAAAAAGAAAACCCTCCAGGAACCTCTTTCGGTCCAAGTGGACCTAAATTGGGGAATCAAGGAGGGGTTGATTTTATTATGGTTACTGAGACAAATGATAATAGCAAATTAAACATAAAAAGATAAGCAAACCACAATTTTCTAATTAGACTACCACAAACCTTTCTTCACCTTTTGGCTCAAAAGGAGGCTCGTGGGGTAAGTATTAAAGTTACTTTGAAACCAATAGAAATGGAATACGGAAATGATTTTAAATCAAAGTATACTACCCTGCAGATTAGTACTATGCTAGATTCAAAAAAGATGAACGAAAAGCAAACAATGACACAGACGCAAATCCCCCCAGGGGGGATGGGGAATGGGCTCGAAAGAGCCTATTCAGAAATATTTTTATTACCAGCGGTTACAATATCAGCAAACTGATATGATGCCTCTTGATTCTTATACAGAATGAAACCAAGAGCTTACAAAGTGCAAAAATTAAAGCTTTCAGTCAAAAAGGGAGACCCCTAGGGGGATTCAGAAGGCCCAAAAGTCACTTTCGAACAGCAGCTCCTTCTCTTTTCTGTTATACCTGCTAAAAACCAGCAAGCTTATTAGACTGAAATATGCCCAAAAGCACTCTGAAAGTACCTTTGGGTCTGCTTACTTTTAACCAAAAAAAGCTAAGCTAAAACAAGTTAAAAAAAAGTAAAAAGAGAACCAAGGAAAGCAAGCTTTTCGTGGGATCTTGGCTTGCCTTTTAGGCAGCTAATATGATATGCACTGATTGCTAGATTTATCTTTTATAACAGAAAACAGAAATCTAATGCATGCAAGCTACAAATTCTCTTTAAAATTCCATGCAAAAAGGACGATTTCCCTAAAGCTAGATCTAGAATGCTTATGAAACCTTTTAAGAACAAGATCTAAATTATGGGCTTTGAGGAAATAGATCTATGTTAAATTTACTTTAAGATAATAGATCTAAACAATATCAAAGCTGTGAACAAAGTAACCAGGTAAAAAGAATTGATTTTGAAGGAGGAAAAGGAGAAGAGAAGTGCTTGTTGCTGAAGTAGATCTGCAATGGAAACTTGTTAGTGGAATACAGAGGGGCAATGTCTTCACAAAGCTTTTGGATGTACAGTGGAGTCAAACTAGATCCACAGCTCGTCCAATCCTTGCTACCTGAAAGCTAAACACACAATCCTGCACGAAACCTCATGAGATCTGGATATATATATGAAAAAGAGACAAGAATTTTATGCATATGAACTTATTAAACATGTATAATCTAGATCTTCTAATCATATGTGCTATGAGATATAAGAAAAACAAGTAACCTTACTTGCCCAACTATACTCCTATTGATTCAACTGAATCGTTCAAGCCAGACAGGGTTCAGATGCAGAATTTGAGAGAAAAACCGGCAACATCAATAGCCGTAAGACGATGCTTAATCCACACATATGAGAGCATTACACCATTTGGCCTCCAAAGCTTCTTTATTTCAATAATCAAAAGATTACAACAGTATTACAATAGCAAGCCCTTCAATCCAACTCTAACTAGCTTGGAAGAAGCAGCCTAAGCTTTATTTATACAAAAAATAGGAGATCCAGGCCAGGGGGCACAAATCCCAAGGAGATAGACCAAATCAGCTGATGGAGAGTCAATCAATGCAGATCTGAAGCTGAACTGAGCCAAATCTAAGTCTCACTGAGTGCAATTGTCAATCGAAGAGCTGATCTGACTGACACCTCAACCTGTTGACTGAAGCATCCACCAAAACTCATCCAGATGAGCCAAAACGTGTGGAGGAGAGAGGGAGGGCGAAATTCCCCATAAAGGATGCTGAAGATCAACTCTGAATCTGATTTGATCACCTCCTTCAGTCAAGGATTTGTCAGATCCAGTCAATCTGGTTCAGATCTAACTGATTTC